>OX336388.2:474712094-475312094 GCA_946902985.2 Meconema thalassinum | reverse complement strand
GATATTAAGCTGAAATTTGGTACGGTGAACGAGTGAGTAACTGTGAGGAATTCTGTTGTTGGGCGTTAAAATCGGTGCAGGGCCGGATCTTTTTTGGGGGCCCTGAATTTCTAACTGTTTTTTGGAATCGATATATCTCGGAAACGGTTGGTCGCATCGAAAAATATTAAATGTACAGGTGTAAGATCTCCGCGGTATTGAACTTTTTTACTCAAAACGATTTTTTGATATCTCTCACCGTTTTCTTTTTTTGGGGCCCTGAAAATGTCCATTGTGCGAGACATATTTGCGTTAAGCCATGAACTGGTCGCAATTTTCAAGATATTAAGCTGAAATTTGGTACGGTGAAAGAGTTAGTGACAGTGACGAATCCTATTGTTGGGCGTTAACATCGGTGTAGGGCCGGATCTTTTTTGGGTGCCCTGAATTTCTAACTGTTTTTTGAATCGATATATCTCGGAAATGGTTGGTCGTATCGAAAAATGTTAAATGTACAGGTGTAAGATCTCCGCGGTATGCAACTTATTTACTGAAAACCATTTTTTGATATCTCTCACCGTTTTCTTTTTTTGGGGCCCTGAAAATGTCCATTGTGCGTGACATTTTTGCGTCTAGCTAAGTACTGGTTGCAATTTTCAAGATATGAAGCTGAAATTTGGTACGGTGAAAGAGTTAGGGACTGTGACGAATCCTTTTATTGGGCGTTAAAATCGGTGCTGGGCCGAATCTTTTTTGGGGCCCTGAATTTAATTTTTTTTTTTTGGAATCGATATATCTCGGAAACGGTTGGTCTTATCACAAAACTTTAAATCTACAAGTGTAAGATCTCCGCGGTATGCAACTTTTTTACTCAAAACGATTTTTTGATATCTCTCACTGCTTTGAGTTTTTGGGGCCCTGAAAAAGTCAATTGTCCGTGACATTTTTGGGTTGGGCGAAGTATATGTCTTAATTTTCATGATATCGAGCTGAAATTTGGAGCGGTAAACGAGTTAGACCCTGTGAAGAAATCTGTTGTTGGGCGTTAAAATCGGTGCTGGGCCGGATCTTTTTGGGGGGCCCTGAATTGCAAACTTTTTTTTTGAATCGATATATCTCGGAAACAGTTGATCGTATCGAAAAATGTTAAAGGTATAGGTGTAAGACCTCCGCGGTATGCAACTTTTTTACTCAAAACGATTTTTTGATATCTCTAACCGTTTTCTATTTTTGGGGCCCTGAAATGTCCATTGTGCGTGACATTTTTGTGTTTAGCTAAGTACTGGTCGCAATTTTCAAGATATTAAGCTGAAATTTGGTACGGTGAAAGAGTTGGGGCCTGTGACGAACCCTATTGTTGGGCGTTAAGATCGGTGCAGGGCCGGATCTTTTTGGGGGGCCCTGAATTTCAAACTTTTTTTTGGAATCGATATATCTCGGTCACGGTTGGTCGTATCGAAAAATGTTAAAGGTATAGGTGTAAGATGTCCGCGGTATGCAACGTTTTTACTCCAAACGATTTTTTGATATCTCTCACCGTTTTCTTTTTTTGGGGCCCTGAAAATGTCCATTGTGTGTGACATTTTTGCGTTTAGCTAAGTACTGGTCGCAATTTTCAAGATATTAAGCTGAAATTTGGTACGGTGAATGAGTTCGTGACTGTGAGGAATCCTGTTGTTGGGCGTTAAAATCGGTGCAGGGCCGGATCCTTTTTGGGGGCCATGAATTTCTAACTGTTTTTTGGAATCGATATATCTCGGAAACGGTTGGTCGCATCGAAAAATATTAAATGTACAGGTGTAAGATCTCCGCGGTATTGAACTTTTTTAGTCAAAACGATTTTTTGATATCTCTCACCGTTTTCTTTTTTTGGGGCCCTGAAAATGTCCATTGTGCGTGACATTTTTGCGTTTAGCCAAGAACTGGTCGCAATGTTCAAGATATTAAGCTGAAATTTGGTACGGTGAAAGAGTTAGTGACTGTGACGAATCCTATTGTTGGGCGTTAAGATCGGTGCAGGGCCGGATCTTTTTGGGGGGCCCTGAATTTCAAACTTTTTTTTTTGAATCGATATATCTCGGAAACGGTTGATCGTATCGAAAAATGTTAAAGGTATAGGTGTAAGATCTCCGCGGTATGCAACTTTTTTACTCAAAACGATTTTTTGATATCTCTCACCGTTTACTTTTTTTTGGGGCCCTGAAAATATCCCTTGTGTGTGACATTTTTGCGTTTAGCTAAGTACTGGTCGCAATTTTCAAGATATTAAGCTGAAATTTGGTACGGTGAAAGAGTTAGTGACAGTGACGAATCCTATTGTTGGGCGTTAAAATCGGTGTAGGGCCGGATCTTTTTTGGGTGCCCTGAATTTCTAACTTTTTTGAATCGATATATCTTGGAAATGGTTGGTCGTATCGAAAAAAGGTTAAATGTACAGGTGTAAGATCTCCGCGGTATGCAACTTATTTACTGAAAACCATTTTTTGATATCTCTCACCGTTTTCTTTTTTTGGGGCCCTGAAAATGTCCATTGTGCGTGACATTTTTGCGTTTAGCTAAGTACTGGTTGCAATTTTCAAGATATGAAGCTGAAATTTGGTATGGTGAAAGAGTTAGGGACTGTGACGAATCCTTTTATTGGGCGTTAAAATCGGTGCTGGGCCGAATCTTTTTTGGGGCCCTGAATTTCTTTTTTTTTTTGGAATCGATATATCTCGGAAACGGTTGGTCTTATCACAAAACCTTAAATCTACATGTGTAAGATCTCCGCGGTATGCAACTTTTTTACTCAAAACGATTTTTTGATATCTCTCACTGCTTTGAGTTTTTGGGGCCCTGAAAAAGTCATTTGTGCATGACATTTTTGGTTTGGGCGAGGTATATGTCTTAATTTTCATGATATCGAGCCGCAATTTGGAGCGGTGAACGAGTTAGACCCTGTGAAGAAACCTGTTGTTGGGCGTTAAAATCGGTGCTGGGCCGGATCTTTTTGGGGGGCCCTGAATTGCAAACTTTTTTTTGAATCGATATATCTCGGAAACAGTTGATCGTATCGAAAAATGTTAAATGTATAGGTGTAAGACCTCCGCGGTATGCAACGTTTTTGCTCAAAACGATTTTTTGATATCTCTCACCGTTTTATTTTTTTCGGGCCCTGAAAATGTCCATTGTGCGTGACATTTTTGCGTTTAGCCAAGAACTGGTCGCAATTTTCAAGATATTAAGCTGAAATTTGGTACGGTGAAAGAATTGGTGACTGTGACAAATCCTATTGTTGGGCGTTAAAATCGGTGCAGGGCCGGATATTTTATGGGGCCCTGAATTTCAAACTTTTTTTTGGAATCGATATATCTCGGAAACGGTTGGTCGTATCGAAAAATGTTAAATGTACAGGTGTAAGATCTCCGCGGTATGCAACTTTCTTACTCAAAACGATTTTTTGATATCTCTCACCGTTTTCTTTTTTTGGGGCCCTGAAATGTCCATTGTGCGTGACACTTTTGTGTTTAGCTAAGTGCTGGTCGCAATTTTCAAGATATTAAGCTGAAATTTGGTACGGTTAAAGAGTTGGGGCCTGTGACGAACCCTATAGTTGGGCGTTAAGATCGGTGCAGGGCCGGATCTTTTTGGGGGGCCCTGAATTTCAAACTTTTTTTTGGAATCGATATATCTCGGACACGGTTGGTCGTATCGAAAAATGTTAAAGGTATAGGTGTAAGATGTCCGCGGTATGCAACGTTTTTACTCCAAACGATTTTTTGATATCTCTCACCGTTTTCTTTTTTTGGGGCCCTGAAAATGTCCATTGTGTGTGACATTTTTGCGTTTAGCTAAGTACTGGTCGCAATTTTCAAGATATTAAGCTGAAATTTGGTACGGTGAAAGAGTTAGTAACTGTGAGGAATCCTGTTGTTGGGCGTTAAAATCGGTGCAGGGCCGGATCTTTTTTGGGGGCCCTGAATTTCTAACTGTTTTTTGGAATCGATATATCTCGGAAACGGTTGGTCGCATCGAAAAATATTAAATGTACAGGTGTAAGATCTCCGCGGTATTGAACTTTTTTACTCAAAACGATTTTTTGATATCTCTCACCGTTTTCTTTTTTTGGGGCCCTGAAAATGTCCATTGTGCGTGACATTTTTGCGTTAAGCCATGAACTGGTCGCAATATTGTCAAGATATTAAGCTGAAATTTGGTACGGTGAAAGAGTTGGTGACTGTGACGAATCCTGTTGTTGGGCGTTAAAATCGGTGCAGGGCCGGATCTTTTTTGGGGGCCCTGAATTTCAAACTTTTTTTGGAATCGATATATCTCGGAAACGGTTGGTCGTATCGAAAATGTTAAATGTACAGGTGTAAGATCTCCGCGGTATGCAACTATTTTACTCAAAACGATTTTTTGATATCTCTCACCGTTTTCTTTATTTGGGGCCCTGAAAATGTCCATTGTATGTGACATTTTTGCGTTTAGCTAAGTACTGGTCGCAATGTTCAAGATATTAAGCTGAAATTTGGTACGGTGAAAGAGTTATTGAATGTGACGAATCCTGTTGTTGGGCGTTAAAATCGGTGCAGGGCCGGATTTTTTTGGGGGGCCCTGAATTTCTAACTGTTTTTTGGAATCGATATATCTCGGAAACGGTTGGTCGTATCGAAAAATGTTAAGAGTACAGGTGTAAGATCTCTGCGGTATGCACTTTTTTACTCCAAACGATTTTTTGATATCTCTCACCGTTTTCTTTATTTGGGGCCCTGAAAATGTCCATTGTATGTTACATTTTTGCGTTTAGCTAAGTACTGGTCGCAATTTTCAAGATATTAAGCAGAAATTTGGTACGGTGAAAGAGTTAGTGACTGTGACGAATCCTATTGTTGGGCGTTAAAATCGGTGCAGGGCCGGATCTTTTTTGGGGGCCCTGAATTTCAAACTTATTTTTGGAATCGATATATCTCGGAAATGTTTGGTCGTATTGAAAAACGTTAAATGTACAAGTGTAAGACCTCCGTGGTACGCAACATTTTTACTCAAAACGATTTTTTGATATCTCTCACCGTTTTCTATTTCTAGGGCCCTGAAAATATCCATTGTGCGTGACATTTTTGGGTTTAGCGAAGTACTGGTCGCAATTTTCCAGATATCGAGCTGAAATTTGGCGATGTGAAAGAGTTGGACCCTGTGAGGAAACCAGCTGTCGGACGTTAAAAACGGTGCAGGTCCGGATCTTTTTGGGGGGCCCAGAATTTCAAACTTTTTTTTGGAATCGATATATCTCGGAAACGGTTGGTCGCATCGAAAAACGTTAAATTTTCTGGTGTAAGATCTCCGCGGTATGCATCTTTTTTACTCATAACGATTTTTTGATATCTCTCACCGTTTTCTTTTTCTGGGGCCCTGAAGATGTCCATTGTGCGTGACATATTTGGGTTTAGGGATGTACAGGTCGCAATTTTCATGATATCGAACTGAAATTTTGTGCGGTGAAAGAGCTAGACCCTGTGATGAAACCTATTGTCGGGCGTTAAAAACGGTGCAGGGCCGTATCTTTTTGGGGGGCCCTGATTTCAAACTTTTTTTTGGAATCGATATATCTCGGAAACGGTTGGTCTTATAGAAAAACGTTAAATGTACAGGTGTAAGATCTCCGCGGTATGCAACTTTTTTACTCAAAACAATTTGTTGATATCTATCACCGTTTTCTATTTTTTGGGCCCTGAAAATGTCCATTGTGCGTGACATTTTTGGGTTTAGCGAAGTACAGGTCGCAATTTTCTAGATATTGAGCTGAAATTTGGAGCTGTGAAAGAGTTGGACCCTGTGAGGAAACCAGTTGTCGGGCGTTAAAAACGGTGCAGGGCCGGATCTTTTTGGGGGGGCCAGAATTTCAAACTTTTTTTTGGAATCGATATATCTCGGAAACGGTTGGTCGCATCGAAAAACGTTAAATGTACAGGTGTAAGATCTCCGCGGTATGCAACTTTTTTACTCATAACGATTTTTTGATATCTCTCACCGTTTTCTTATTTTGGGGCCCTGAAGATGTTATTAAATGTTTTTGGTTTTTGAAAAAAAAGGGGGTCCCAAATGTATATAATAATTTGTAAAAATTTTAATGATGGTCTAATTGAATTCTACGGAAAATTATCTATAATAAGTCGTTTTAACCTTTTCAATAAGTTGAATCATGTATTTACAGCAGTAAGATATTTTCCATTTCCGAGGACGTCCGGCTTTCATAACCATGTGATGATGTCAGCATTGCCTAGAATAACATTTTATAATTTTCCTACATTTCCTCGCAATAGTGTCGAAGGTCCGAAATGCAATTCCGCAGGCCTTGCCGCCATCGATGTTGTTTGAGATTATTACCCCTCTTGCTGGCCCCTATGTTGCGCCACCGTCTCATTAAAAGCAGGTCGTGCTGCGTGGACTCCTACTTGTTTCTTTTCTCGTTTCCTGTTTGATTCAAATCCTGCCAAAACAACGTATTTACATAATTCTTTCCTTAATGCGTTCCTTGGTTCAGTATCCTCAGGCTTAACTGAAACTATGCATTGACTCACACTAGCGCTTGTAGTGGTAGAAAAGGCAAACTGCTTATCTAATTGACCGGATACGGTTGAGTTGTCGGTAAACTAATCTATAGCATTAAAGGATGTCTTCAACATTGAGTTAAGAGGCTTCGGTGGCGTAGTCGGTGGCTTGGTGAGCTTCTATGCCCAAGATCACGGGTTCAAATCCAGCCGAAGTCGTCGGATTTTTTAAGACCGTTAAAAATCCCTCAGTATGCCTTCCTTCGGAGGGGAAGTAAAGCCGGCGGTCCCATGTCATAAATTCATGGCATGTTACAGAACCTTCCACTAATTACTCCTGTGTGAAGCTAAATTGTATAAGTTAAGAATGAAAACAACGCTCTTAGGTTCCTACGTTCGTTGCCAAGAGCCGATTGCGGTGGCGTCTGGTAGCTAAGTTCTGAACTAGTAGTCGTTGACGGTGGCGTTTGGCGGCAAAAGTAGGAACTATTTGAAAAATTCAAAAGTCTGTAGTCCTTACTTGAATTTAAAAATTTCCTCTCGGCACGCCGGAAGCCGGAGGTAGACTTCACCGGGAAAACTAGGGGATAGGCTATAATAGGCAAAATATGCAGGTTTTCGTAGGAGGATCAGACCTCATTTTTTGCAAGAAAGTATTTTACATTTGGAGGTTAATTAATTTTTTTTCGTTTTTGTATGCATATTTTTATCATTTTATTGTATTATGGGGATGGTAACCTTCCTGTCATTTGGGGTTCATTTTTTTATAGGCTACTTGTGATCACACTGTCCTTATGCAAGGTTTGGAACTGATGTGTAACTATCTGACAGACTGTTACTTCTTCAGGCAAAATTTTATCTCCCGCATAGATTTTTGTTGGTTCCTCAGTTTAGGGGCTGCGACAACGTGGTCATGTAACCCCGTGTACATTGCGTGTGTGTAGAATATGATAAACGGTGTTAATTGTGATGACTGTATTAGTCTGTAAATCAGGTAAGGTCTGCAGACGGTCAATTTTAAGTAGTAGTTCCTAATTTTGTACCATATACTAACGTCACGGACACCTAGCTGTGAACTTGGCTACTAGATGCCACCGAACCAGCAACTTGCAACGAACGTTGGAACTTCTCCTCCAAAGGAAAGCATGCTGAGGGATTTTTAGCGCTCTTAGAAAATCCGACGACTTTGGCCGGCTTTGAACCAGTGACCTTGGGCATATAAGTTCAGCATGCTACCAGTTAGCCGCTTCCCACAGAGTCAGATGGAAAACTGAATGTGATCTCGTGCAATGGCGTTGTCTTGGCAATCTCTGATATCTCATCCCTCATCAATTTAGAAGCGTTGTCATGGTAACCTCTGATGGCACTTGGCATTTTCTTTAATTCCGAAATCATTTTTCTCATCCCATGGCGTAATGGTAGGTCAGATCAAAAATTTTCAGACAATGTTTTAGGTAATTATTAGGGGCATATTTTCCATTTTGTACGGTTTTGATATTGTGCCTATTAAGAGAGATATGATTAATGTTTCCCGAAAATCCCACTTTTTTTCCATCCCTTTGGTCAATGTTTGGTGCTATCAAAAACTTTTCAAATATAAATGTTTGGCACTTATCCGACACAATTATTATGAACTTTGAATGGATTCGATATTTCACGTATTAAGTGAGTTATAGCGATATTTCACTTTTTCGACCCCCCCCCCCCCCCGCATTTTTACCCCCTTCAAACGATTTTGCCCATTAACGAACTCAGCCGATATTTTAAGGCCATACATATTATGTAAAACATTCAAAGTGATTGGTGCAAAATTACGGCAGTTATCGTGTTCACAATAAACTGATATATATGCATATATTTACACACACATATATATATAAACTTTTGAACTGACGGTGGTTTGGGAGTCTGGGGGATGTGAAACGCGAAGATATGTGGAAATTTTCCGGAAGTCGAAACATGGCACCCATTGCAATAGTTAGCGTTCTGATGAAATCTACCTAAAATAGGCTGCATAATTAAAAATACTACCATCAACGACACCTAGCTGTGAACTTGGCTACTAGATGCCACCGGAACCATCAACTCGCAACGAACGTTGGAACTTCCCCTCCGAAGGAAAGCATACTCGGGGTTTTTTGGCGCTCTTAGTAAATCCGACGACTTCAGCCGGGTTTGAACCCGCGACCTTGGGCATAGGAGTTCAGCATGCTACCAGTTCCGATACCGAAGTCGCTTCCCACAGACAGATGGAAAACTGAATGTGATCTCGTGCAGTGGCGTTGTCATAGCAACTGCTGATGGCTCATCCCTTATCAATTAAAAGTAAAGTTGTCATGGCAACCTCTCTTGGCACTTGGCATTTTCTTATAATTTAAATCATTTTGCTCACCCCGTGGCGTAATGGTGGGTCATATCAAAAATTCTTTCAGACAAAAGTTGTAGGTAATTATTGCAGGAATATTGTCCATTTTGTACGGTTTTGATATTGTGCCTATTAACAGAGATATGATTAATGTTTCCAGAGAAACCCACTTTTTCCCACCCCTTTGGTCAATGGTTGGTGCTATCAAAAAACTTTTCAAGCATAAATTTTTGGCACTTATCCGACACATAATATGAATTTTGAATGGATTCAATATTTCAGATATTAAGAGAGTTATAGCGACATTTCAACTTTTCGAAAAAAAGCCTCCCATTGTCACCCCCTTTGACCGATTTTACCCATTGACGAACTCGACCGAGATTTTAAGGGGATACATATTATGTAAAAAATTCAAAGTGATTGGTGAAAAATTACGGCAGTTATCGGGTCCACAAGAAACTGATATCTATACATATATACATACATAAATTATCTATAAACTTTTGAAGTGACGGTGGTTTTAGGGTCGGGGGGATGTGAAACGCGAAGATATGTCGAAATTTTCCGGAAGTCGAAACATGGGACCCATTGCAATAGTTAGCTTTCTAATGAAATCTACCTAAAACAAATAACACACACTAATACAGTCATCACAGTTAGCACCGGTTATCAGACAGATTCTATACACACCCAAAGTACACCGGGCTACATGACCGCGTTGTTGCAGCCCCTAAACTTAAGAACCAACCAACATTGAGTTACTTGCATTTTTTTAATGTGGAGCGGGCTGAAAGGAACCGTGATGTACGGCGTTGGCCATAATCGATCGGGTTGATATTCAAGAAAAGGTGTCCTCCCACCCCGCCATCCACCCTCACACCTCTTTCTTAGAAAAGGACAATCCTAAATGCATGCAAGTATGCAACAAAGTATCCTTAAAAGTGCTATAACTTACTATTAACCAAGCGGTGCAGAACACTTATCGCGTATTTTGTGTTAAGGCTCTCTTCGACGGATGGACTCCCACTAGCAACGTAAAATAATCTAAGTGCACCTCCTACGAAGTGGCCAAGTATACAATGGTGCATTTCCCAAGACAACGTTCCTAAACATCAGTTACTACACTGTTACGGGAGCTTACTCAAGCTGACTTCAATTAGTGATTTCAAAATAGGTTGTTGTTGATTTAGTTTAGGGTCTAGGTATCATCTTCTTCGTCAGCCCCGTGTACTAGAGTGTGTGTGTTGAATTTGTCTGATAACCTGTGTGATTGTGTCTGCTGTAACAATTTAGTATAAATGTGATTAATAGAGCCAAGTATTGGGGTGAGTGGCCCGCGAATGGAACTTAAACGTAAAGTTAAACTTAGAGCATTTCTAGCTGAAGTTCTGCTACTTATATTGTAGACAGTGCTGAACAAGTATACCTGTATACTCCGTTTATACATTTTCAGCACTTGGTCTTAGTAGCCAAAATCTACAGTATATGTTGGTGGGCAAAGTACTATCCATGATGATCAGACTGTGCCTATTGCATATCAACTAAAGATAACATACCCCCTGAAGTGAAACATACAGAGTGTTGGGGAATTCTGGTCACCAACTTCTAGGACTTTTAGAGGGGAGTGAGAACATACTATTTTGAATAAGCCGTAAACGTAACGTCTCGGTTCTACATCCGTTTCAATCCAGGAGTTTAACTCTACTGCGGTAACGAAAAGTGCAAACCTGATTGTTAATTTTCGTATCTACGTTATTCTACCCATATCAGAACATCAATTAAGTCTGAATGGGTGCGAGTTTATACTCCAATACAATTTTGGAAATTGGTACGAAATGCCCAACATGTTACTTTCATTCGTACAAATCAGTCTCTTTTTGTGAGGGCTACGATTGCAGATACCGACACAATCGATGATTACGAAGAATACTGTGGATACGAAAATTAACAATCTAACTAAACAGCTGAATTAAAACGGACATAGAACGGGGATGGTATGTTTACGGACATACAGTACGTTCCTATTATAGTACACTAGCAACCCGCCCCAGCTTCGCCCGGGAACAGTTATTAATGCATTACGTGATACGTGCTTTTATTTTCGATGTCAATGAACTACGACCTATATCCGTTTTACGTCTCAGCATGATGGGTTAAAATCACTGACAAGACTATTAATTATATTACCATGGAGATGCATGTGCAACGAATTCTTGTCAGACGTAATTTAAGAATGGCGAGGTGCTTGAAACTCAAATCCCCCTTCCGTCCAACCTAAAAACACTTATAGTAGACGATGTATTGAAGATAGAGATATGCCCTCGTGGCATTTTTGTAGAACTTTTCATGCTGAACAATTCTTACACTCATAGTATATTGATAATTTTAACGGTTTGCCCAGCGTACGCTTAAAAAGCGCATAGACGCCAGGTTTTTCTTTCGATATTTTCACTTAAATCGTTACTGATTGGCTTCATTTGATCATAAATAAATAATTTTCTACAAAACCCTTCCTGGAAATATCCTTTACAGAATGGTGAAAACCACATCAAAATCCATACTGTGGTTCTCGAGATTACCCATGACATCCAAGAATCGGGGACTTGGTTTTATACTGTACCCGTTCGTCCTGGGGATGCGATGACCCATCTGCTATAACATCACATCCCTGGAGTTCCAGGACAGAGCGGAGTTAAATGAACCTCTAGTCAAATAAGGAATGTGTCGGAAATTCAGTTGAATTCTTGAAAAAGCAGTGGGTTTCACGAGACAAAGTATCTCTAGGGTCGTTACGGGCTTAAGTTAATAAAAATAATTCAAATATAAATGGGCGCCATCAACTGAATTCCTAGCAAAACCACTTCCTTTCCGGATAAGCCTTACTCAAGACAAGGAAAGAAAAAGGAACATCACACCATCATCAGATCACAACTAAGATAAAAACAAATTTATTTTACTTTGAAAGTCAGACAGACATTTTAAATATAAATCCTACCTAAGAGTATGGTCGAATGCAAAGTTAAATTGTCATTGTCCATAAATCGAACCATCTCCTTTCTAATGCAAATTTATTTCAATCCACTTATCAAGAAAAATGTATAAAGTTCTCTTGGGTTCTCAGAATCACTGTCGCACTATGTCTTTCGTCACTGACATTTGTGAAACCTGAGACCTAATTCTCTTTAATTTAACATCAATGTGGATTTAATTAAGTTACTAATCTGCCTAAACATACACATATAATAATCACTCATGTTAAATATCACATAAATTATGGTTTGCATGGTATAATTTGAACGTAGAACATGTTAATCAAATGTTCCTAAACATTGACTAATTAATTTACATTATTTACATCGTCATTAATCTCTTATCTGTGAATTACAGAAAATTCAAATTCTCATTGGTCATCCTCATCATTATTATCAAAATTAAATATTTCTCACATTAATTCTCACTTCAAAATTCCAAATATTCCTGTCAGAATCGTTAATTCATCACCATTACATCATTTACATTCACATTTCAAGTTGCAATTCCTTCACATTATCTCTCAATTAAATTTATTTAATTGCATATAAATTCATTAATCATCAGCTTCTTTAATTAATCATCACCTTCTTATTCAGTTATTCATCATCATTACAATCGTCTAATAATTTATTTCAATCAGTTTAATTAATTCAATCTTTAATTCATCCACTTATTTAATTCATCGATTTATTTCAAAATTTAATTTATCAACTTATTTAATTTTCAATCATCTGGTTATTTAATTTTATTATTTCATCTAGTCATTCTGATTTTTATTTCATTAGGTCAGATCGTTAATATGCTTAAATCTCAGATTATTATTTCATTAATTATTATTTTCAGAAAATCTTGTATTATCAACTTTATTTATTTGTTTAATTTCCTAACAAATTGTTTAATATGGTTTATAGAACGTTGTCTTACAGTTTTATTACTTCCAAGTTATATCTCGTATTTAATTATCATGCCAAAAATATTATTGTCTCCACGACATCACGTTGGATCTAACTATCCACAACGACATTATATTTCTTCAATATTCCAAATATCACATTTGAATATAAGAATTGCTACAAAAACTCCATAAATATTCAGCACATACAGCATGAATCTCAACAAATACGCTAGACTGGGTATGACGACCTCATGTCCGCTTCAAAATACATTATCAACGTTGCAACTATCAAATGGCAAATTCCACAAAATGCCTATCACAAACTTCTCTTAACCACGTTGCATGATCTACAAAAATATATAAATGGCTTCAAATTATTAACGCACATAATCTCCAATGACTGTAATTACTCTGATCACATCTAGACAACTTCTTAAACAATTGGAAAAACATTACTTCAGTAATTTATGATCTGCTTTCAAATAACATAAATTCTCTTTCACAAGTTTCATAATTCACATCGTAGAAAAACACCAATGTGCTATAATCTCTCACATCAAAATCTGCAATACTGATCTGCCTTAAAATAATCATGACCATTAATGATTAATCTTACAAGATTCAATTACTTTAAATCCTTCTCAAAGGTATCAAACACAATTATAAAAAATCATCAAAGCATCAGCTGTAACAGCTGTTAAAACTGAAATTACTCTCAAAAGAGTATAGCAACAAAATATTGGATTGGCAAACAAGAATTACTAAATGCAATCCTGTTGACATTTATCGTTACTTTATTTAACAAAATCTCGACTGATATGTGACTAGTAGTTCCTTGTTTAATTCACTTACATCTCGTGTACATTCGGATGATAAAATGAGTACCTCAATGGCGAGTAAGATGTGTAACCACCGTGCAATCGTATAAATACGAAGGACCTCGCCCCGTCGACTTGGATGATAGTTCCCTAAACGGTGGGTAAGGTGAGTAGCCACCATACAATCGTATAAATACGAAGGACCCCACCTCGTGGACTATATGAATGAATGTACTAGAAAGGAATCAACTAGTTTCTAGTTGTCATATAAAAGCGACGTTCATTCACTAAAGTGAATAACTTCTTAATATCTCCAAACAATCCAATGGAAAAAAAATCCCTACTGATGAATAATACACACTCGCTAGTATGCAATGAACTGACGAAGTAGTTTCTGATAATCAATTGCAGATCACGAGTTCGAAATACTCGTTACTCAAAAAAAACTATCCATGAAAAATATCCTAGCTGGAAAAATGTCTATAAGACCAAACATCTTCTTAATAAAGCCAAACAACGGTGAGAATATCGATTAATGATGCCTGCCATATCATATGGTCACTCCATATTCTAGCAAATTCGAAGTATATAAATTCAAACCATGTCTTAATAATCAAATCACTCCTATTAGAAAAATATACATGTGTGCCCAGTATTCATGAAAATAATCGTATCAGGTAGATAGAACTCTTACAATACCTTTCATTATCAGTTGTAATATAATTTCCAAGATCGTCGATTTTCCCTACCTAAAGATTTCTCGTAAGATCGGCGTGAATATCATTTCATCCATGAAATGATGATTTCCTTCGAAATCCCAAGCGAATCAGCTGTTGGACTCCTCTCGTCAGGAACCGAATCCATCGCTCTGTGGTGCCATCTTGTCTCTATTCACGTTTACTCGATCATGTTGAACCTCGGATTACCAATAGCGGATATCGTCCAACTCCTTCTCGAAAAGTTCATGGTAACAGCGGACCCCCTACTCTTCTTCTAATATACGCCACTGTTCCGATAAATGTTCAGTTTGAGAATTGTAAGTCCCCTCTCAACTTACTGCAAAGTTCGACTTGAGTAAAATAAAAATTTTACTAGATAGTGTTCAAGATTACGATACACCCTGTATCTGTCTGTAATTTGTAATCCATGAAAATTGTATAAGATAAAAATCTTATAAATGCACGCTGTAATGTTCATCAGAGCCTATGCTAAACATTCAGTTTACTTGAAATAGTAAAAAGTCGTTTGAATGTATTATATAACAGCATGGTTATAAGGTTGTATGTGAAAGTCTGTGTTCGAACAACGTCGAAATGAAGCTTGAAATAAAGTCTTCATATGCGATCAGTGTGGTTTTGAAATACCCCGGCTATCTACAATCGTCTTCTCGGCTAGCCCGGCTGGATCGATGACCCGCTCGGCCTCTGTTGCTCGGTGATGCGAGAAATGTCGCCTACACTTGCCGTGACGGTTTACGTGTGTTGCGTGACCTTCAATGCCCGTCTCGCTGTGCTATAGAGCTGCTCTGTACTGCTCGCCTCATTGAGCTCAACTGAACTGCGTAGCGCTGTGTTCCAGCTTATGAGCTCCGTGCGGCACGTGGCTAATTCTCCCCACCACGGTGCTCCTACGTCACGAAGATAGTCTCGAACCCGACTCCTCTCGACTGTTCTGTTATACAATAACTTATTTCCATAAAATTATTTCCACATATAATGCATGTCATATATACTCTTCTAAGTTGTTTTAACTTATTATAATCCCATATATATTTCAATAAAGCTTCACATCTTTATTAATAATTCTATCTTCTTACAGATTTCAATGCCTCCTTGATTCTTGACCTCCTACGTCATCTTGGCTTTCTTCTTGACGCGATCGATGCGCTATCTTGTCTGCTTGCTTTCCAAAACCTCAACTACAGCTTAAAGTCAGCTGGCGTAGCCGATAGCCTAAAATAGGTATCGGGTACATCTCTCCCGTACATCTCCTTTTTTTTTTATCAGGATTGAGAAAAAAAAATACACTCTCAGGCATTCAATATATTATACATGTACACGATAGCTCTACAATTTCCTTTACTCAGCATGATGGTATTTTCTGACTCTCTATAATGATGACTTCCAATGATTAACACCTTGATTCTGTGTTATTCTGACGTTTATTCCTTCTGTCTTCACTCGTGCTGGCTCGATTGACATCTCTCACTGTCTCCTCGAGTGGTGCACTAGGCTGTCTATCCTCTTGTCTTGACCTTTCATGTCCACGATTATCCCTTCTGTCGTTAGGATCGTTTCTTCGGCCTTCCTGTCGGTCGTTTCCATTAAACTGTTGACCTTGGTTCCAGTTATTCCTTCCCCGATATCTGTTATTATACCGATTCCTGTCCTGATACCTGGAATTTTGGTTATAATTCCTATACCGGCTATCCCTCGCTTCTTGATCGTATGGCCTTTCATATGGTCCTCTATATCGATCATTTCCTCTTGCATTACGGATGTTTCCTCGATTCCCATCGTTCCGTCGGTTTTCCCAGGAATCCCTTCTGTCCGTTTGAGCTGCATTGTCCACGACTACCGCGTTTACTTCTTGCGTGTTTCTGTTGTCGTTCCTATTACTTCTCGGTGTAACCTGTGCGCTCGTATAATCCAATCGCCGCAAAATATCATCATAATGTTCCAGCGTATTGGCTCCCGATGCTATCAAAGATCGCTGTACCTCTATCGGTAACTGTCGCGCTATAGCTTGCAAAAGCTCTTCTTCTGGCAATGGAGGAATAAGGAACTGTAATTTAGCCAGCTGTGACGTGAAGTAGTTGGCGTAATGCGTCGGATGTGACGTAGAATAGCGTTTAGAGTACATCTCCGCTCTTACGTTGAGTTGATCCTCGGCACTCCAGAATCTCCTCAAGAAAGCCATGGCAAATTGCTCCATGTTCGCAAAGTTGCTTCTGAACGCTCTAAACCACGTAAGTGCAGATCCATCTAAGGCGCGTTCTACTATCCTTAGCTCTCTTTCTTTGGCTACCCTGTGTTCCGCCATGTAGTCTCGAATATCTCGCAGAAATTCTACTGGTGTAACTCCTGTATTTCCCGAAAACTTTCTCGGTTTGTCATCTAGGTTCCTTATAATTGTGACTGGACCTGAGTATCGTTCACTTGGACTCGACGTACTCCTACTCGAACTTGGATTCTCCTGAGGGGTTGAACTGACCCTTTCGAATGTCACATTCGGTTGCATTTGACGGTCTTCTACCATGCTCGTGTCTTGATTCGTCATACTGCGGTCTATCGCTGTTTGATTCATCAATGTTTCCCCTGATGTTACATTATGACTGGTAAAACTGTGAACTATGGTTTCTAGTTTAGTCACCCTGTCTTCTGCTAATCTCTTGACCTGAGTCTTCAACTCATCTAACGATGTAACATCCTGCGTCTTGTTACTTTCGTCTAGATCGTTCCTCAACTTGTCAATCTTTCCTTCGCACGTGTTCCTCACTAACGCGACTTGTTCTTTCAACAGATCAACATCTGTTCTAAATAGTGTTGAATCTAATTTCATCGCTTCCTTGCTTTCCGTAAACCTAGCTTCTAAGTTTGCCATACCTGCGATTAATTTTTCATCTAACCCGTCACGTTTCTCTTTTGCTTCGGCATCGACCTCATTATATCGTTCTTCAACAATTGCTCCGACTCTATTTTTAAATAAAGTTAAGTTTTCGTTAACCTTTTGCTCTATATCGTCGTCTATCTTTCTAATATCCTTCTGCAATTGATTTTCTAACGACTTTATATTAGAATTGACCTCTCCCAAGACTTCATCTTTAATGGTCCCAATTACTGTCTTCAAATCTTTTATTTCGTTACCTAGATTCGTTTCTAGACTCTTAATCTTAGTCTCGAAAGATACTTCGGTAGACCAATCTTGAATTTTTCCTACATCTGCCACTAAACCATCGATGTCGAATCTCAACTTCGATACATCTGACTTAATGTCTTTCTGTATGGTCATAACGTCTGTTCTTAAAGTAAAAATATTTTCTTCCCCTCTATTTTCCAACTCGATAATATTTTTCCTTAATATCTGAACATTTTCCTCTCCTTTCATGTTTACTGCAATGATGTCTAATTGTAAAGTTTTCAACATCTCATTGTTCTTCAAAGTTAAACTATTCTCTAATCTGGTTAACTTATTTTCTAATTCAGTATTAGTTTCTTCACTACGAGACTGTAATTTCTCTTCTAACGATTTAAAATTGTCCTCACTATTTGACTGTAGCCTAGTCTCTAATAACATCAACTCATCTTTGCTATTTGATTGTAGTTTTTCTTCTAATGACTTAAAATTGTCTTTCAAGTTAGCTTCACTAGTTGACTGTAGCCTAATCTCTAATAATTTTAAACTGTCGTTTAAATTCTCTTCATTACTAGCCTGTAATGATTTTACATTCTCTTTACATTTAGCTTCTAATCTAGCTTCTGAATTATTAATTTGTTCTTTAACTTCAGTTTCCATCTTAGAAATGGTTTCTGCAATTCCAGACATACCCGTCTGCAACTCTCGTAACACCTTCGCTAAATCCTCTGGCAACATAATTATATTTCAATATAGAATTATATAGAGACGTTAGACAACAACACATCACAATGTCTCAATTCCTGCATTCACTTGGGTATAGGGAAAAATATCTTATAACTAACATGATATTACTAATACGATTAACATGAACACTGGATTGGGCACACAAGTACATTGTCTGACTAAGTATAATAAATTTTGTAACACACTTAAATGAACTTGAGATCAATCTCTCAGTAATCTAAATCTGATGTGATTCCATAGAATTAACAAAATCGAAAAGCCCCACTAGTTGGATAAAGCCAATTCTCCCTCTCTCTCTGTACCCGTTCGTCCTGGGGATGCGATGACCCATCTGCTATAACATCACATCCCTGGAGTTCCAGGACAGAGCGGAGTTAAATGAACCTCTAGTCAAATAAGGAATGTGTCGGAAATTCAGTTGAATTCTTGAAAAAGCAGTGGGTTTCACGAGACAAAGTATCTCTAGGGTCGTTACGGGCTTAAGTTAATAAAAATAATTCAAATATAAATGGGCGCCATCAACTGAATTCCTAGCAAAACCACTTCCTTTCCGGATAAGCCTTACTCAAGACAAGGAAAGAAAAAGGAACATCACACCATCATCAGATCACAACTAAGGTAAAAACAAATTTATTTTACTTTGAAAGTCAGACAGACATTTTAAATATAAATCCTACCTAAGAGTATGGTCGAATGCAAAGTTAAATTGTCATTGTCCATAAATCGAACCATCTCCTTTCTAATGCAAATTTATTTCAATCCACTTATCAAGAAAAATGTATAAAGTTCTCTTGGGTTCTCAGGATCACTGTCGCACTATGTCTTTCGTCACTGACATTTGTGAAACCTGAGACCTAATTCTCTTTAATTTAACATCAATGTGGATTTAATTAAGTTACTAATCTGCCTAAACATACACATATAATAATCACTCATGTTAAATATCACATAAATTATGGTTTGCATGGTATAATTTGAACGTAGAACATGTTAATCAAATGTTCCTAAACATTGACTAATTAATTTACATTATTTACATCGTCATTAATCTCTTATCTGTGAATTACAGAAAATTCAAATTCTCATTGGTCATCCTCATCATTATTATCAAAATTAAATATTTCTCACATTAATTCTCACTTCAAAATTCCAAATATTCCTGTCAGAATCGTTAATTCATCACCATTACATCATTTACATTCACATTTCAAGTTGCAATTCCTTCACATTATCTCTCAATTAAATTTATTTAATTGCATATAAATTCATTAATCATCAGCTTCTTTAATTAATCATCACCTTCTTATTCAGTTATTCATCATCATTACAATCGTCTAATAATTTATTTCAATCAGTTTAATTAATTCAATCTTTAATTCATCCACTTATTTAATTCATCGATTTATTTCAAAATTTAATTTATCAACTTATTTAATTTTCAATCATCTGGTTATTTAATTTTATTATTTCATCTAGTCATTCTGATTTTTATTTCATTAGGTCAGATCGTTAATATGCTTAAATCTCAGATTATTATTTCATTAATTATTATTTTCAGAAAATCTTGTATTATCAACTTTATTTATTTGTTTAATTTCCTAACAAATTGTTTAATATGGTTTATAGAACGTTGTCTTACAGTTTTATTACTTCCAAGTTATATCTCGTATTTAATTATCATGCCAAAAATATTATTGTCTCCACGACATCACGTTGGATCTAACTATCCACAACGACATTATATTTCTTCAATATTCCAAATATCACATTTGAATATAAGAATTGCTACAAAAACTCCATAAATATTCAGCACATACAGCATGAATCTCAACAAATACGCTAGACTGGGTATGACGACCTCATGTCCGCTTCAAAATACATTATCAACGTTGCAACTATCAAATGGCAAATTCCACAAAATGCCTATCACAAACTTCTCTTAACCACGTTGCATGATCTACAAAAATATATAAATGGCTTCAAATTATTAACGCACATAATCTCCAATGACTGTAATTACTCTGATCACATCTAGACAACTTCTTAAACAATTGGAAAAACATTACTTCAGTAATTTATGATCTGCTTTCAAATAACATAAATTCTCTTTCACAAGTTTCATAATTCACATCGTAGAAAAACACCAATGTGCTATAATCTCTCACATCAAAATCTGCAATACTGATCTGCCTTAAAATAATCATGACCATTAATGATTAATCTTACAAGATTCAATTACTTTAAATCCTTCTCAAAGGTATCAAACACAATTATAAAAAATCATCAAAGCATCAGCTGTAACAGCTGTTAAAACTGAAATTACTCTCAAAAGAGTATAGCAACAAAATATTGGATTGGCAAACAAGAATTACTAAATGCAATCCTGTTGACATTTATCGTTACTTTATTTAACAAAATCTCGACTGATATGTGACTAGTAGTTCCTTGTTTAATTCACTTACATCTCGTGTACATTCGGATGATAAAATGAGTACCTCAATGGCGAGTAAGATGTGTAACCACCGTGCAATCGTATAAATACGAAGGACCTCGCCCCGTCGACTTGGATGATAGTTCCCTAAACGGTGGGTAAGGTGAGTAGCCACCATACAATCGTATAAATACGAAGGACCCCACCTCGTGGACTATATGAATGAATGTACTAGAAAGGAATCAACTAGTTTCTAGTTGTCATATAAAAGCGACGTTCATTCACTAAAGTGAATAACTTCTTAATATCTCCAAACAATCCAATGGAAAAAAAATCCCTACTGATGAATAATACACACTCGCTAGTATGCAATGAACTGACGAAGTAGTTTCTGATAATCAATTGCAGATCACGAGTTCGAAATACTCGTTACTCAAAAAAAACTATCCATGAAAAATATCCTAGCTGGAAAAATGTCTATAAGACCAAACATCTTCTTAATAAAGCCAAACAACGGTGAGAATATCGATTAATGATGCCTGCCATATCATATGGTCACTCCATATTCTAGCAAATTCGAAGTATATAAATTCAAACCATGTCTTAATAATCAAATCACTCCTATTAGAAAAATATACATGTGTGCCCAGTATTCATGAAAATAATCGTATCAGGTAGATAGAACTCTTACAATACCTTTCATTATCAGTTGTAATATAATTTCCAAGATCGTCGATTTTCCCTACCTAAAGATTTCTCGTAAGATCGGCGTGAATATCATTTCATCCATGAAATGATGATTTCCTTCGAAATCCCAAGCGAATCAGCTGTTGGACTCCTCTCGTCAGGAACCGAATCCATCGCTCTGTGGTGCCATCTTGTCTCTATTCACGTTTACTCGATCATGTTGAACCTCGGATTACCCATAGCGGATATCGTCCAACTCCTTCTCGAAAAGTTCATGGTAACAGCGGACCCCCTACTCTTCTTCTAATATACGCCACTGTTCCGATAAATGTTCAGTTTGAGAATTGTAAGTCCCCTCTCAACTTACTGCAAAGATCGACTTGAGTAAAATAAAAATTTTACTAGATAGTGTTCAAGATTACGATACACCCTGTATCTGTCTGTAATTTGTAATCCATGAAAATTGTATAAGATAAAAATCTTATAAATGCACGCTGTAATGTTCATCAGAGCCTATGCTAAACATTCAGTTTACTTGAAATAGTAAAAAGTCGTTTGAATGTATTATATAACAGCATGGTTATAAGGTTGTATGTGAAAGCCTGTGTTCGAACAACGTCGAAATGAAGCTTGAAATAAAGTCTTCATATGCGATCAGTGTGGTTTTGAAATACCCCGGCTATCTACAATCGTCTTCTCGGCTAGCCCGGCTGGATCGATGACCCGCTCGGCCTCTGTTGCTCGGTGATGCGAGAAATGTCGCCTACACTTGCCGTGACGGTTTACGTGTGTTGCGTGACCTTCAATGCCCGTCTCGCTGTGCTATAGAGCTGCTCTGTACTGCTCGCCTCATTGAGCTCAACTGAACTGCGTAGCGCTGTGTTCCAGCTTATGAGCTCCGTGCGGCACGTGGCTAATTCTCCCCACCACGGTGCTCCTACGTCACGAAGATAGTCTCGAACCCGACTCCTCTCGGCTGTTCTGTTATACAATAACTTATTTCTATAAAATTATTTCCACATATAATGCATGTCATATATACTCTTCTAAGTTGTTTTAACTTATTATAATCCCATATATATTTCAATAAAGCTTCACATCTTTATTAATAATTCTATCTTCTTACAGATTTCAATGCCTCCTTGATTCTTGACCTCCTACGTCATCTTGGCTTTCTTCTTGACGCGATCGATGCGCTATCTTGTCTGCTTGCTTTCCAAAACCTCAACTACAGCTTAAAGTCAGCTGGCGTAGCCGATAGCCTAAAATAGGTATCGGGTACAATACTAAGTAGAGATTATACGCCAATCAGTATAATTTAATATAATGTAATCCCCCTTCCGTCCAATCATAAATTGAATGTGATTTTTCGGAACGAAAATTTCACAGGCGAAATGAGAGTTGCACTTCCAGGGAATGGCGAGGTGAATGAAACTCAAATCCCCCTTCCGTCCAATCTTAACTTGACTGTGTTTCACAGCCGAAATGAAGAAAACCCGAGTTGCACTTCCAAGGAAACTCCAAACACACCCACCCTTCTAAGAAGTCTTAACTCAACACGACTCGACGGTTTACTGCTGGCTGTATCTGGGGCAATAGGTTTGCCCGCTAACTACGCTGTAACAGGGATGATAGACTCGCCCTTAGCAAGCTCGTAAACCATCGCCTCAGTAGCTGAATGGACATGGTTGGAAGAAATTAAAATGTAAAATCACTTACTGTATAGTGGGCGATGTATTGAAGATAGACATATGCTCTCGCGGACATTTTTGTAGAACTTTTCATGCTGAACAATTCTCACACTCACAGTATTTAGATATTTTTAACGGTTTGCCAACCCTAAGCTTACAAAGCGCTCGGACGCCAGTTTTTTTTTTACTTTTCCACTGAAGTCGTCACTGCTCAGCTTCCTTTGGTCATAAATAAATTATTTTCTACAGAAATCATCCTCGAAATATCCTTTACAGAATGGTGAAAATCGCATCAAAATCCATCCAGTGGTTCTCGAGTTTACCCGTAACATCCAAGAATCGGGGTCTTCGTTTTATACTAAGTAGAGAAGAGATTATTCAACGAGCCTATAATGGCAATAATTAAGACACGAGTTTTATAATTTCCATATGAGTGTCTTAATTACCATTATAGGCGAGTTGCATACGACTGTTTATGTTCGACGATATTTATAACTTTGTTTTAACATAAATATTCATAAATATCTTTGGGATCACTTAGTGAACAGGTGGTTTGCTGACTGAACAGACTGCATGCGTGGATCAAAGAATTTCGAAAGCAGAGACCATACTTTGCTTGGCAATGCTATTGTTTACAGCCTGCATGATGTCTAGTGCCGATCAGAACTAGCATTCACTAATATTGTCACCAAAGTCGTTTGAAAGCAATGCGCTGTGTAGAAATTGGAGTTAGGGATATTAAGGTACAGTGCTATCTCTTGTCTCATATTCACCAGTTTATTTACGCGAACATATGGGACGGTGCACTTTCCATGTCGGTAATTTTTATAGAAGGATGCTGTGTTGCTAACTTATGGACGTAGATTCATAAATTTCTTGCATATGTCATAGTATTTTCTTGTTACCGTAAAGGTTCGTGCTGATTTTGTCTTTGTGTTTGGGTTTGTAACTACAATGGTTGATCCGATATCCAATTTGAACTTTCTAATCATGTAATTCATGTCCGACATGTCGGATTTTGAGCGCATGCGCGAAGGCATCCTTACCTAATTGGTCAGTGAATGAGCTCTGATTGGCTGGAAAAACTGTCTCATAATGAAAAACAGTACTATAATGACCACCATTATGATACAGTTTTCTGTCGTATAATATTTACATTTCGACATCGTCGAACATAAACAATATTATGTAGGCTACTCGCTCCCTTCTACGAGTCCTATAAGTTTGTATCGGGAATTTCCAAACACTTCTGTATAATTTCTTTCCATCTGAACGTTTCATAAGTTTGAATTACGTGCAACCCTGTCAGTGTCTTATTCCCCCGGGTCATGTTTCTGTACTTTTACATAATGTTGTTACTGTTTGTTAAACAGAGTACCAGTCACCACACTATATTATTAGAATTGGATTAGACTTCCTGATTAGTTCCCTCACGCAATATATCGCTTAACCTGTCTTCTACAAAGGATTCCTGCTTGTATTCTCTGCGGAGTATACAGCTGCACTAGGCCTTTGGAGATCCACGCAATCATTCTGTAGACAAGCTTTTCTAGGCTACAGTGCACATCAGCTTAAATAAAATATTACTGAAAATGTAATCTTGCAACTTGTTACCCAACAATACAAACATGGTGGTTTATATCACAATATATTGCGGCTTCGGTGGCGTTGTCGGTAGCATGCTGAACTGCTATGCCCATGATCGCGGGTTCAAACCCGGCCGAAGTCACCGGATTTCTAAGAGCGTTAAAATCCTTCAGAAGAGGGGAAGTAAAGCCGGCGGGCCCATGTCATAGATTTATGGGATGTAAAAGAACCTACCTTTAGCCGGCTCCGTGGTGTTGTGGTAGCGCGCCTGCCACTCACCCAGAGGCCCCGGGTTTTATTCCCGGCTCCGTTAGGGATTTTAGAAACTGACGTGAGGGCTGGAATGGCCTTGTGAAGCCAGCTGAGTAGCTCTCTGGCAATGAGGCAGCACCCCAGTCACGAAAACCAAAATAAACGGCCAAGGGGACCCGATGCGCTAACCACGCGTCACCCCAATATCTGCAGGCCAAATGGCTGGGCAGCGGTCGCTTGGTAGGCTAGGCCCTACATGGGCTCTAGTGCCAGGGTTCATTTGAAATAACTTACCAATGCAATTGGCAGTCATAGATTTGTAGGTTATATTTGTAGGTGATATTTGGCTAGAAACGCTCTATCAAGTTCCAACGTTCACCGCTAGGTGTTGGTAGACAGTAGTATCATTCGTATATAAGCTAATAATAATTGCTTTTAGAATGAATCAGGGTTTTATTAACGGTTGGTACTCATGTATCAAAGTCACCATATTTGCAGACCATCACGTATAATGTAATTCGAATGTTGGCAGCTGGGGTGACAGTCATCTATCTTTCTGTGACGTCATTCCAAGACTCCAACCTGTGTATCGTTAGCGACATAACAATGCAATAACATATAATTCAATGCCTATTTATATTAGTAATAATAATAATACTATAATAATGTTATTGTTCTTTTGTCCCTTTTAAGTACTGTGGCTTTTAAAGACGCTGGGGTGCTGGTATACCTCCCCGAAGCGGGTCTTTAACGTGCCAGTAAACCATATATTTGGGAAATGAAACCTTGGAATATGTGGGAAATTTATTCTATCTGCAAAGCTTAATTGCCAAAACTGGAGGAGCAGAAGATGGTGTTGTCCAACGTATTTGAAATTCAACTGGTGCTTTAGTACAGCTTTATCCAATTTGGAAGAGTAAATTTATAATTACAAGAACTAAGCTGAAGAGTTTTAGAAGTAATGTTAAATGAGTAGGCTACTATTGTTTGTATCTGAATCATGGAAAGTCACCAGCGTAATTACACATCGGATGCACGTTTTCATGAATAGGTGTCTGAGAAGAATAATGAAGTAATCGCAATTGAAGATCTGTGAGTACGAGTCTCGGAGGACCATTTCGAATCCAAATAAAGAGGAAAAAATGGAAGTGGTTTGGACATACTCTCTGGAAATCGGATAAAAACATAGGAAAACAAGCTCTGGATAGGAATCCACAGACTACTATGAGTAGGGGAAGACTGAACAGTGATGGAGGTGCACAATGGAGAATAAGGTCGACAACAGGAAAAGACTTGGAGGGGATTGCAGCAAACAGAGTGAGTTGGCAGAGCTATGTCACAACGGGAACTAAAGGAAATAAGACAAGTAAGAAATCTATTCAAATAGCTCACTCACAGTTGCGCACCCTCAAATGCCAACTGACTGCGTCAGGATTCGATTCTGCAACCCTGGGAACAGCAGGTGAGAACGGAGCCACTGCGTCACGCCGCCAGTGAATGCCTATTTGAGTCGTCGAGTTGCAAAACTCGTTTAATCCACTTGTGAATAAGGATCATGTCGTAAAATTATTTATTTTATTTTATTATATTTTACATTATTTTATTTTGTTTTGTTTTCCTTTGTTTTATTTTATTTTGTTTTGTTATTTGATATCGTTTTGTTTTATTTTAAATTATTTTGTTTAATTTTTGTATTGTATTTGGCTTTGTTTTATTTTATTTTGTTTTTGTTTTTATATTGTTTATTTTGTTTTATATATTTTGTTTTATTTTGATTTTGTTTTGTTTTTATTTTATTTGTTTTGTTTTATTTTGATTTTCCAGAAAACAAACACAAAACTAAACAAAGAAACACGAAGCAAAACAACAAAATTCAAAACCAAAAGCAAAAGCAGAAAACAAAAATCAAGAAACACAAATCAAAAAGCTAAATTCAAGAAAGCAAAAGCAGAAAACAAACACAAAATCAAGAAAGAAAAGCAAAAACAAAAAATTCAAAAGCAAAAGCACAAAGCAAACACAAAACCAAAAACCAAAAACACAAAGCACAGAGTTGGAAACAATAAACACAAAAGATACGCGAGGCAAAGTCCAGAGAAACGTTTCTCAAGAAAATGATTCTTATTCACAAGTGGATTAAACGAGTTTTGCAACTCGATGACTCATTTAAGATCAGTGTTTTATTTTAACATACCCACAGCGGTGACTACGCTCACTAAAGCGCAGCGTTAGGTCATGGGGCCAAGCTCTCTACTGACTCGATAGACGCGTGGCTTCGAGCCCCAACGTCGGCCGTCCTTGAAATGGTTTTCTGTGGCTTCCCATTTTCAACACCAGGTGAATGTTGGGACGGTGCCTTCTGACAGGCCACGGCCGCTTCCTTCCAAATCCATGCCCAGATTCATTCATCTTCATCCATTCCGGTGCGCAGGTCACCCACGGGCGTCGACTAGAATGACCTACTCTTGGACTCTTAAGGAGGCCATACGACAAAAAAAAAAAAGACTAATTTTAACATCACGTAGACTGCTTATCCTGTTTACTACCAATTATTGCACTATCTATGATTGCATAAGATTTTGATCTACAATGGTATTATTTTATTGCAGCCTGACTTTACGACAATTACAAAGGTAAATACAGTAAAGTCCCAAACATCCGAATTTGATGGGATACGGATCATTCGGTTAAACAAAAATTCGGGCAATAAGGAAGGAAGGAAGTTTGTAGTTTGGTTGGTTGTTTGGTTTCTAAGTTTAAGGGCTGCGACAACGCGGTCATGTAGCCCCGTGTACTTTGGGTGTGTGTAGAATCTGTCTGAAAACCGGTGTTAATTGTGATGACTGTATTAGTGTGTGTTTCTGTTTCTTAATTCAAGCAAGGACTGCATACTTTTTTTTTCAAGGAAGTTTGTAGTTTTACGTGACCGTTAATATCGCGATCGTGAGCAATGAGACCTTTTTTACGTGGAATCCTAACCACAGAACATGGCATTTCACTCTGAAAATCTCACATGCATTGGCCGGGAATCGAACCTCGTCCGTCCTGGTGAGAGGCCAACAGCTTCACCGCTCTGCCAGAACGCCCGTAATAAAATAATAATAATAATAATAATAATGCAACGAACAAGCTCCTCTATTTCCTTCACCTATATCTCCCCCCTTCTGAAGTGCTGAAATAGCTAGGGATTCACCGCTCATCCGGCATGCTACAACTGCTTGCATGACTCATGCAGATACATTTACGTGTTGACAGTCAGTGGAGTCAGCATACTTCGTGTTACTCATAAAACAGGGATGTCCAATTATTTTTACTGTAGCCTAGATTAAAAATACAATTTAACAAAATGATAGAATTCCTGTCGAAACTTGTAATGAAAACACTATTATTCCGGTTCGTGCAACAGAATTTGATTTGAAGAATGGATCTCAGGGGAGCTTGAGATCGAGAGCACATTTTGGTTCGTATGACGAGAGCACCCAATTTCATTAAATTTAAAGAGCACTGAGGTGCTCGCAAGCACTAGGTTGAGAATGCCTACTAAACATTCACGCAACCAAATGAGCTGATCATCAAGAAAACCATTCGGTTCTTTCCACTGTTCTTCCCTGATTGGAAGCCCATGATGCCCTGTGTCTGTAACGTCAATTCAGATCAACACTCAAATTATTATAAGTGCAATAAGAACGATTACATCAAACAAATCACACACCCAAATCAAGTTAGTGTTAAGACTAAGTCTACTAATCTCAAGCAGTAAGACGATTTACCAACAATGTTCGTAATTCGTGGGAAAATGAGTTCAGTGCCTATGAGCTAGGCTCCTCTTACTCTATTGGGACGTTTAAACATTTTGTTGTTGGAATTAATTTAGAATGATTTTTAATTTGACTTCAGTAATTAATGCGATTTAGGCCAAATATATTTAGTTGTAAGGTTTAATGCTTTGGTTCAGGATTTGAATTAATTGTGCTTTGGTTTCAAAAAAAAAATGAGTTTTGAGAGTAGCAGAGCTTCTATGGCATAAGTTCGGTGGAGTAATGGTATTTGGTCATAGTCGTGGCTGATGACCTTCATTATCTCCACCGATATCATTAGTTGTTTATCTAATTTCTTGTCAGCCATGGGATTTTGTAATGGAATTTGTGTACCGTATATGTTGTTTTTATAGCATAATCAATTGTTATGTGAAATTGAGGAATAAAGACCTCTAGTGGGTTATTTTTTTAGTTTAAGTTGTGATAGTGAAAATATGTTTTAGACCTATAGTAGGTTAGGCGTTCGTCAGCAAATATCTTTTGCATTTAAAAGGCTTCAGCTCCCGCCTTTGTGTTTAAAATGCTGTCACCATCTTATAATGCCACAGTGTGAACTACAATACGAGAATTGTACCTTGGACTAAATAGTTGAAATTATTAGGGCACCATTGTAAACGTAAAGCAAATTAAATAACGAGTAAACACATTTCTAAGATGGGCATTATTCTTTTGGGGAAGCAAGTTAAACAGCGCAATGTTTTAGACTTGAGACACTACATGGCTTGCCAGCACCCGCGTGAAAAACGCCACCTGTCCAACTCCACAGGAACACTCGTAAATCCTCCGGACATTTACTAAGTTGAAACAAGAAAAATATATATTATTTTAACGCGTATATTCTCAGAATAAGTCTGACTTTTGGTGGTAACAGTTATAAATGTGTATACCGTGCTATAATAGAAATGGTGACAAATTAAGCATGGGGCAACACAGTGCACTAATAATGCTCTTTATCACAGTTCACTGCTATTTCTCCAACTTTGTTCTGCGAGTGTCAATTGTACTGGTATCATCCCATGCGAAGCATATCGACATCGCTGTCAACGAAAGTTGCAGGATCATTACAGGATGCTTAAAACCAACACCAATTGAGAAGATCCAACTTCTAGCTGGTATTGCTCCTGGTGAGATTCGTAGGGAGGTAGCAGCTAACAAAGAGAGGCTCCAATCATCTACTTCAGAAGCACATCCCCTCTATGGATACCATCCTGCCACACGGAGGCTGAAATCTAGAAAGTGTTTTCTGCGCACTTCAGTTAAGCTCCAAGGGAAAGCAGAGAATGCTAGGATCAAGTTGTGGAAAGAAAGAACTACCTACCTTTCTAACTAGATGGATCCGAAGGAAAGTCTTCCATGTGGACATCAGGAGAAGTGGAAAACCTGGAACGCCTTTTAACAGACTCCGTACAGGAGTCGGCAGAACAAGAGTAAATCTGTGGAGGTGGGGTTTCCCAAGCGACTCATCACTCTGTGACTGTGGAGAGCAGCAGACAATCCAACATTTATGTCAGTGTGACTTATGTCCTTCAAAGTGCACTATGAAAGATTTGATTGAAGCCTCCTTCAGCGCTATTGACGTCGCTCAATACTGGGCAAGAATCATCTAGCTCTCAAATTTGTTGCTCAATAGTTGATTTGTTTTGTATAGTAAACCTGTACATATGTATGGTAGTAATGTAGATATTCTGTATTCAATATTCATATTGACACTTCTGACACGAATAAAGAAATAATTGTACTGGTGTCCCAGCATAGGTCTAAAATCCGATTATTCTACCTCTTTGGCCAAGATGTGTCTCATAAATTATGGTCACAATGTCTGTCATTATGTTGCTTATTTTAGAGACTCCGACATCGACGTGTATTTGTGTGTGTGGAATTTGTGTAATAACCTGTGATATTGTCATGGTGTTGGATGCCATTCTTCAGTGTTGCCTTAGTAAACAAAAGTCGGTAACACGATTGTACCCAAATGAGATGGGTTATTCCCTAATACTGAAAATAATTACATGAGATTAATAAATGCTGACGAGTTGCATTACTACGGGTGATTCCGAGCTCCGCTAATGAGTTCTCTCCATGGGGGTCAATTAGGAAAATCCTAACAGGGGAAGTTGCCTGAGGTGTGTTTCACTGCCCCCCAATCCATCGTTTGACGATCGAAACTGGTCATCCGAGTGTATTTATTAATCTCTTCTATTTTTTTCAGTATAAGGGAATAAACCATCTAATTTGGGTACAATCGTGTTGACCGACTGAAAAGCACCAACATTTTGTCAGTCTTATTGCGATGGCTATACAAGCGTGTGTATTTGTAAATTGGAGGATAGGATTGGTAGGATTGGGAAAACTACTTCCATACCCGAGGTGCGAATCGAACGCTCCTCTTCTCAGTTTTGCCTCTCAAGGCTGAGTGTACCCCGTTACAGCCCACACATCAGAATTAAAATTCTTTATCAGAGCCGAGAATTGAACCCAGATCTCTGGATTCGGGTATGTGGACACGTTTTTTTAAGCGGTAAATTTTTCATTCATAAAATATTCTGTTAGTTTGTGTTTTTTAAGGAGTGGAACAGTGAGGTCATCTGCCCTTTATAAAAGATTCAGATGATGATGTTGATAATAATAAATATAATAATAATAATACACTATGTAAAATACCCTGGAATCGGCCAACACGTAGTAAGAAAGACTAGTTCACTTGGGCTATAATCTACATAAATACCAGAAATAAAATTAACATTTAGGGGCAGATGACCTCGCTGTTCCACCTATTTAAACAACAACAATAGGCTATATATATATATAAAATAAGCATTTAACAAAATGTACACTTTACTTCTTAAAACCAATTACGGGGATGACATATTTCGTTCGTTAAACTCGAAACACTAGGGGAAAAACTAAGCAATGTAGGAGATAATAACAACTCTAATAAAATATTTTAGATTTGACGATGGCCGTTTGATGAACGAAACATTCCATCCCCCTGATTATTTTTGTACCATCACTATGGTACAAAAATAATCAGTAAGTAATTGGTTGTATGTATATTTTAATTCTCGATTTCCTTTTATATATATATATATATATACCGTATTAACTTAACCGCCCAGATAATTTTGGGCTTCTCTATTACCGACTGAAGAGTGTTTTACAACGATCCTCACCGGCAACACTAAATGATTTGTTATTGTTTTCCTTTAGGGGCTTGCAGAGATCGTGGTCACTAGCCACGTGTGTAGAATTTGTCTGATAACCTGTGTCAATCTGATGTCTGTGTGTGTTGGTAATTGAGGAAAAATTTGGGTAGGAAGCAGCCGTGGTTTTAAGTCAGGCACTATCCCGGCATTTTCCTAGAGTATAAGTGGGAAAACCACTTCCAAAATGGCTGAGGTAGTAAGCGAACCCATCTTTTCTCAGCTTTTCCTCACGAGGCCGAGTGGACGCAAAACTAACGAAATGTCTCCTAAATTTTATTAATAATACACTAATCAAACATCTGCTTTGAATCGCCTGGATTTCATGGCAAGCTTGTGGCCTGCAGTTTACTGGGAGCAATTAATGGCTGCCCAAACCTTATTAACCCTTTATAGGTTAGTGGTCTATATATTAACCACCTAAAATAAGGACAATATTTATTGTCAATGATGCTGATGGTAGAATCTTTCAGAGATATACCAACAAATTTTATTTTGGAAGTGTTAATATTACTGAAAACCAGATATTATCTATTTATCTCCTTGACCTTAAGTACATGTATTTTTTATTAAAAACAATTAATACTATAAAGTTTCAAAATGGTAGGTCTAATAAAATTATAATTAAAAATAAATAATCTTATAAAAATTAAAATTATAATACTTCTATATCCATAATGTGTAGAGCATTAAATTGTTGAATAAATTAAAAATAAAAATTATTAATTAATATAAGGGTAAAACAATTAAAATTAAGAAGTTAAAAAATGATTATAAAATTAGAACTATAACTAAATGAGCTCATAAATATTAAAAATCTATTCTTTTAAAATCTTAATTTTAAGAACATTAAATTGTTAGAGAAAACAAAAAATCAATTAATAATAATTAATATTAGGGTAAAACAATTTAAATTAAATTAAAAGAAATACGATTAAAAGATCTTCAGGAACAAAGCACAATTTACTGAACAAACACTAATGTGTAAAGTGTAGCGCTCTGTAATTCTTTCGGATCCAAACCTCCTTCCGGTGTCGGTACCCTTTATATTGTAGTATGGTCGGTGTTCAGAGCACCAGTGTACAAAGCCGGAGGGTGCAAGTTTGAGTCCCGCTGGGGTCAGCCTTAATTTTCTACTTCCGACTGGCTGCGTGGCGCAGCAGTAACGTTCTTATCTGTTGTGTCCAAGGTTGCAGGACCAAATCCTGGCACAGTTAGTGAGCATTTGCGAGTGCGCAAATGTGAGGGAGCCGTGTCAATAGATTTACTGGCAAGTTAAAGATCCACTTAGGGGCGACATTTTGGCACCCTGGGATCTCTAAAATCTACTGTAGTTATAAGGGACGTAAGAAACAATAACAATAATATTATCATGTTTTTATTATTAGTCTATTGAAACCAGGTCTTTAATATTTGAAGATTATCCTGAATACAGTAACATACACCACATTAGAGAAACTAGACTTGGCAAATGAATACAGGTACATTTGCACGAGGAACACATAGTAATTAGGAATGCGGGAGGGGGAACAGACCAACGAGATAAAGATCCCTCACACACAGGAATTCCCTGTCAGTCGAGTGCAAACAGTGACCAAATGAACTGCTCTCAACAGGACCATGCGAGACTCAACCAGATAAGTAGCCTGTACAATACAATCTGAATTGACCATTTAAAACATCCACATGTTAATTCCAAACAAGCAAATTCCGGAGGTCAATCACCGCTTCCAGTATCTCAACAAAACATCACATAGACGACAACTAACAAATATTGACGATTTGCATTATCTTAACTAATACTGCAACTAAATAAGTGTATATATTGCAAATATTTTCACCCATACTTTCGTACATAAATTTCATAGCCTAAGTGTAATGGATCTGATGATGATCGCTTGACGATCGAAACTGGTCATCCAAGTGTATTTATTAATCATGTAGGCTACCTTTTTCAGGATTAGGGAATAACCCTCATTTGGGTACAATCGTGTTGACCGACTAAAAAGCATCAAACTTTTGTTTACTAAGGCAACACTGAAAAATTGCTTCAAACACCATAATAGGACGAATCAAAATGGTTTTAGACTGATAGAACTTTGCCCATTCAGCCTGATAGATCCTTTTTTTTTCTCTTTTTATTTTCTTTTGCCTGTAGTTCCCTGTCTGCAATATTCCTTCATGCGTTCACTGCCATGTTTCCTTTGATCTTCTGTCCAAATTCGTCCTCTTCCCTCAGGTCGTCCTTCATCTTGAAACCCTTCCAGATTTTTTACTTTACTCTTAAATTCACTTCTTTCTAGCATCTGAGACTCTGTGATGTTGAACTTTTCTAAATCTTTCCTAACTTCCGTAGTTCACGTTGCGGTGGTCTTCTTCTTCCAGAGATAGTCGAATATTTTTTAAAATCTATGTTTGTGCATTATAGATGTCCGAGTAATGTCAGCCTCCTCTTCGGCATAGTCTCTGAGATTATTTCCATGTTCTGGTAGACTTCTCTGTTGCTTTGCAGTTTCCATCCGTCTTCATTCTGAACTGAACCCATGATTTTCCTTAGAATTCTCCTTATAAATACTTATAAATAAGTACCATTCAAAACAAGCATCACTTGTTAGCTCTTTTAACAACGGAGTTATATTGAGTCATTGGAGGTTTAAAATGAACTTTCAAAGTAGGTTTCCCTTTTCTTTCGCTATACAAGATTAAGCAGGCGTTGCACTGAGCAAATTCTGAGTGGAAGCAAGAAACAAGATTTTGTGACGACAATTTAAGAGGCAGTGCACAACAGACGGTGACAGTCTCATTACTAAACCATCCCGCCTCCCTGTGGCCGTTCTTACGACACCCGGATGTCGGAGCAACCCGCTGGAATAATCTCTGTCACAGGCAGCCTCGCACCGATAACACGCAGTTATTATTAATGTAGCAGTGAATTCCATTTCACACTGGAGTGACCGTCATCTCTCTCATTCTACCATACTCGTTTTATAATACTTCCCACTCTTTAGCAAGAGCCAGATTTCTTAAAAGTTCATATGAGGTCGCATGGGTACGAAATTAAACATTTCTGATTAATAAAAGGATGCTTAACATAATAGTTACAAATCCAAACCCACATGGTTCATTGAAATTGACAAAGATTTGTCAAACGCCAGAATTCAGACAGACACAATAGCAAACATATCACTCTTCAGAGAAGCTATTCAAAAGGCACAATTTCTGGAAAGTCACAAACAAACAACTCGCAGAAAGTGGACTCAAGAGGGGAAAGATCGACACTCTAGGAGGATGAAGGAAGTTTGGAAACAAAGGAAGTTGAATACAATGGACAATAGCCAAAGTTGATTCATCGTACCCTCCAAATGGGTTATTCGAAATAAGAAGAAGAAGAAGAAAAGATCCGTATTGACTGTTAAGAAGGAATGGAAAATTAATAATTGGTCCACTTTAAGAGAACCAGGAAGTGAGAAGTGACAGAAAATTGCAGCGTCCTATATTTGAAAGGTATATCTTGTATTTCAGATATGTCCTTAAAACATTACTGAAATGTAAATTACACTTCTGCAATTATACGTAGAGGGTTTCACTGTGCTGTGGCTTTTGGTTGTCAAATAAACAGTAATATGGTATATTGGCTTCCACGGCTTTCCTTGGCCCTGAAAGCCAATATAGTCTACCATCTTTTGGTAACCTTTATAGAGAGGTGAAAGGCTGCTTAAGCTTTTTAGCTCTCGCAGAAAAAAGAGCAGGTGCGCTTCAAAAGAAGGGAGGTAGTGCACAGTTCGCTACTCCTGTGGGGGTCCGGACACGAACACCACGAGCCCGTTGATGAGCCAGCTTGGTGTTCCTAGGCGAAACACCGCTCAAGACACGGCTTAAACATAGAAGAATTGCTGAGTATTAAACAGTAATTTGTTTTAAAGGAAGATTTATTTTTCTTTTCTAAATAAACGTTATTTCCAGGTACCATTTTCTCAAAACGTATTCGATCAATCTAATGTATATGAAACACTAGCAATAGTGCCCGGCTTCGCTGGGTGGATTTGATTGTTTTATGGATGATAATGAGTACTACTACAGAACTGGCATATACTACTTAAATTAACATAAAAACATATTTTAAAAATATAACTTTTTGTGGTGGTGTTGGGGGTGATAAGTAGTACAGTATAATGGACGTAACATTCAGATCATTTTCCCGCAATGATAATGACAATAATGAATAGCGAAACGGCTATTTACTAACTAAAGTACTGCCACATGTAATTTACAAACGAATTGAAATATATGATTAGAAAGAGGAGTATGTGATATAAAGACACTGCCTAGGGCCTATATCTCATTGGCCATTAGAAAAGTAGAGATCAATAGTGTCTTCTTTTGTCACATAGTGCTATAGGAAAATAATTAGAGCACTTTGGAAAACTTCGGCTGTCCCGAGCTCCTGAAGTAGCAATAGTGTCATGTATCGCCACATACCGCTCAAGGATAAGGATCTGAATAAATGAAAGTAAATTTGAAAGCACCAACGCTTATTGCAGCTGATAACCTCTATGCACTGCACCAACACTATCGCACTTATACCGAGGCATAATATTTTCATGATGATAACTGTTTTACGGGGCCTAAGAAATCTTCTTGCAATAATTACTCCCAGTGACTCCACTTTTATGAGCAGCGCAAGTTGTAACTATTGAACCCTTGCAAAGAAGCATATGAGACTCAATTTCGGGGGGTGTAACAGTCCATTTCGTAAAGTTGTTGTTAAGCGCTTCTTATAACATGCAGGGTAACATATAACAAAATAACATGCAGGAAAAAGTGAATACCAGGATTAAAACATATGAATTTAATAACAGATCAACAAATTTACACTATTTACAACGACAACAAAAAAAACAAGGTCTCCCAAATGACACCCACTTGAATTAAATAAAATTGCCAAACTAGGCCTGATCTCAGGAGAGATCGTAAAACATCTGGACCAAATGTCCCAAATACTGCAATGACATGTGCGTGTGCGGCTTTTCTACACGCGTTACGATGTGTACAAATTAATGCGAGATTCGTTACCATCCAGTAAACCTTCAGGGGACGAATCTGCTTTGTCTTAGAGCTAGACAGACACGAGGAACACACTAAACACTAATTAAACTAATCCGACACTTCCTACACTAAATAAGACAAAAATAATTTCCGCAATGAAATTGGAATCAAAGAATTGCTGTAGCAAACAACATTAACGCCTAAAACTAGGACTTTTCAAATCAACACAAGTAAATTAACACGTGACCAATTAAGAAAAATACATATATGGCCGCATGCCATTTTTACAAGAAAAAAATGCAAAATACACCCAACGGTGTCACAACAGACAAAATCTAACCTTAAACAAATGAAATGAGTCACAGAAATCACTAGGCTCAAAGCCAACATTTGCATCATAAAACAAATATTTAATTTCATACGATATGCGGTAATTCGTAACGGACATGGCGAATTCCCAATTTAAAATTAAGATTCAATGACCATTAAAATAAAAGGTTTGCTACAGATAGCTTACAGGGGTCAGTCGGTCAGCTGGACTGCCTAAACGATGAATCACCAGACATAGACGGGCGCAAAGTGGAATCTGCACATCTGTCAACCCACGTGTCAATTACCTCGACCAGCCGTAGCAATGGCTCGAGTCTCGAAGAAGCGTGCTCCCAAAAGCACATAATATACGTGTGTGTGTCAAAATAAAATATCTTAGCATTTCCCTCGGAAATCCAAGAATAAGCACAGGACAAGGTACAGTAGCCTCGAAGAGCGCTCTGCCTTTCCATAAAATACAACCACAATATTATGAGGGCTGTAGGCACATTCTACCCCTCATCACGAAGAATCAATACACACACCTTGACACAATACACACCAGAATCACACGTATGGGTTTGACAGAAACCTGAAATAAAGGACATAAATATTTTCCACCGACTTGCGCTCCCAATCTAGTCCGTGACTAAAGAACCTGAAAAGGGATCTCAAAAAAAAACTCAAAAAAATAGAACTAAGGTGTTCTACAGTGACATCTTAACTTGTTGCGCTCGGCAACCCTAGTATGAATAAAAACCTGTTCGTAAAACATCTAACAATCTTTACCCCCTTCTCCTACTAAAAATGAATTTGAATAAAAGCACAATTTATCGACCATGACGAATTTCGCATTCGCATGAATAAAATCAAAATACACCCGCCGTGCATACTAATAATGACTCATAAGAAAAATACAATCAAACAAAATTTTGGCCCCGTGCCAACGTACATTTAACATATAACAGTGTAGGCGCACAAAAATCTAAATACACAAGAAAAACAACGAATAAAATTATTTACAACGTTCCCGCGTCTAATCTAGCTACATATTGAATAAATCAATGGTTTGTACATCACAGTGCAGCTTGTAGAAATCAACCTCCATCCCAATGCATTTCCCCACGGGAAATCTACTCCATCGTCGACGTTCTGGTAGAGGCGTAGCACTTCATCCCACCAATCGACCTTCCTTTAGACATCTTGGCGTGGCTTCTTGGAAAGAAATGTTCAAAGTTATTATTCTACCTAGTTAGAATCGCTATGAGCTATTGACTTTCACTCAAAATGTCCTGGGCGATTACTCAACGTTGAACTGGCCCTATCTAAGCATTTGCTTACTTCACACGCACATATACATCACACAAAATATAACACAAAATTTACAGAAAATATTACAATCTTCGTCCACCACGCAACTGGCTTTTAACCAGTCTCACAAATTACGTCTACCGCGTAGTGCTTATCTCAACTAGTGATCTCCCTCCGCTAGGCCTGAACTCTGCTCCCAAGAGCCCAATAAAATGTTCGTTCAGACAGACGTGAAGTATGCTCACTAGAGCCTGATAAAATCGTGTCTCAAACTGGCGTGAACGATGCTCCTCAGAGCCCGATAAAGTTGTGTGTCAAACTACTCATCACCGATCATTTTATTAGAAACTGTCAGAAAGGGGTGGAGTGGGGGCAATCTGTGAAAATAATCTGTAATTTTCACCTCACAGACTGGGGACTAGTATCAAACTTCTTCTTATTATTTAAACGTCTCAATGCCCTCATGCGGAATCCTATCGCATCGGCGGTTCTTCATACACGTGTTTTAGCGCGTTTTTTAGGTACGCAAATCTCCGCGTGGTTTAGGCGTCCTCTCTCCTGATTTGCTGATTCAATCTTGTATCGGTTGGAAATTCACTTCTGGCACGCCCATAATGACGCCGACTTGGATGCGCGTTCTCCCTGAATTTGTCCTTGAACTCGGCTTACTCGTCAACCCCAGGAATAACTACCACGCCACCTCTGTTGCAAGCGTTGCGACACACTACCTGTCTTCCATTTGTCAATCTCCAACATGCTCTGCCTGGATATCAGTAATAATAATAATAAAAATCATGAAGACTTATTGATCGGCCAATCAATAAGGGTTCACTATTTTCGCAATTCTGGTAGGGGCGACGTGATGCAGCTCGCATTGCCAGTCAACAATTGACTTATTAAAATATTCTTACAGTTACACTATACGGACATGAATGGTTCTAGGACCTTAAAACGTTGTTTTCAAGTTCATTTTGTCTGTTGTTCTAAATGTAGGGAATGGAGAGAGTTATTCAAAATATCAAGTGGATTGTGTCACCCGCAGGGTTTCGAAGGGTAAGTACATTAAGTGTGGTTAAGATCGGTGAAACCTTATAGACTTGTGCCAAAGGGCCTAAATGCAGGGAATGGAGTGATCTGTCCGTAATTTCACGTAGACAGTGTTACTGGCAGGTTTCCAAAGGGTAAGAATACTCAATTTGGTTCAGATCGGTGAAACGGTGTAGATATGTGCCAAAGGGCCTAAATGCAGGGAATGGAGTGGTCTGTCCGAAATTTCATGTAAACAGTGTTACTCGCAGGGTTCCAAAGGGTAAGTATACAAATGTTGGTTCAGATCGGTGAAACAGTGTAGATTTGTAAAAATAACAGACAAACCAACATTGAGCTTTATACCGTATTTACACATGCTAGTGCAACAATCACAATAACGCAGGTTATCACATAAATTCTACACACACACCCATGTACACGGTGCAACATGACCACGATGTCTAAGCCCCGCAAATGAAATATTAACTGTGCATACGATAGCATAGAGAATACTACAGTCCAATACAATCCTTGCTTGTCCATCGGTCAGTTTTCCCATGTGTCTTTTAGCAAATTTTACCGGACTATCATGATACAGAGTAAATTGTTGTTGCCTAGTGACAACCTGTCCATCAATGGTGCGGCGTTGACTATCATGATAATGTGTTAGTCGTTGTCGCCTAGCGACAATATGTCCGTCAAGTTATTAGATCGGTGAAACGGTGTAGATTTGTGCAAAAGGGCCTAAATGCGGGGAATGGAGTGGTCTGTCCGAAATTTAACATAGCCTAAACTATTCCTCTTGAATCAGGCTATCATATACAAAGAATTTTTCGAATCCAACTGGTAGTTCCGGAGATAAGTGCGTTTAATCATATAAACACACAAACACACAGACTCTTCAGCTTTATTATATTAGTATAGATGGCAGGATGCTTTAAAACTATATTTTGTATGCGTGGTAGTAAAATTATTTAGATATGCTACCTTTATTGGTTGCTGAAAACCACACTTGACAACTAGTAGTGTATGTTTACTGAAAATTTAAGAATTAAGTTATGTTTCACAAACTATTGTTTCCTTCAGTTCTAAACATAAGAGGGGATTTTTTTACTAAGGCTCAATATCTGTTATTGCAATATGTATGTAAAATCTGTTGAATGATTGTCTAGTAGTTTTGGGGAAAATGGTACATGAAGATAACAATTATTTTGAAAAATATTTCAGCCTTTCTATGAAAATTGGTACTGTTTTAGGTAGATTTCTTTAGAAAGCTAACTATTGCAATGGGTCCCATGTTTCGACTTCCGGAAAATTTCGACATATCTTCGCGTTTCACATCCCCCAGACCCCAAAACCACCGTCAGTTCAAAAGTTTATATATAATTTATGTATATATATATATATATATCAGTTTCTTGTGGACACGATAACTGCCGTAATTTTGCACCAATCACTTTGAATTTTTTACATAAAATGTATCCCTGTAAAATCTCGGTCGAGTTCGTTAATGGGCGAAATCGGTCAAAGGGGATAAAAATGGGGGGCTTTTTTCGAAAAAGTGAAATATCGCTATAACTCTCTTAATACATGAAATATCGAATCCCTTCAAAGTTCATAATATGTATCGGATAAGTGCCAAAAATGTATGTCAAATAAGTTTTTGATAGCACCAACCATTGACCAAAGGGGTGGGAAAAAGTGTTTTTTTCGGGAAACATTAATCATATCTCTGTTAATAGGCACAATATCAAAACCGCACAAAATGGACAATATTCCTCCAATAATTGCCTAAAACTTTTGTCTGAAAGAATTTTTGATATGACCCACCATTACGCCACGGGGTGAACAAAATGATTTAAATTATAAGAAAATGCCAAGTGCCAAGAGAGGTTGCCATGACAACTTTACTTTTAATTGATAAGGGATGACCATCAGCAGTTGCTATGACAACGCCACTGCACGAGATCACATTCAGTTTTCATATGTCAGTGGGAAGCGACTTCGGTATCGGAACTGGTAGCATGCTGAACTTCTATGCCCAAGGTCGCGGGTTCAAACCCGGCTGAAGTCGTCGGATTTACTAAGAGCGCTAAAAAACCTGAGTTTGCTTTCCTTTGGAGGGGAAGTTCCAACGTTCGTTGCGAGTTGCTGATTGAGGTGGCATCTAGTAGCCAAGTTCACAGCTAGGTGTCGTTGACGGCAGTATTTTAGGTAGATTTCATTAGAAAGCTAACTATTGCAATGGGTACCATGTTTCGATTTCCGGAAAATTTCGACATATCTTCGCGTTTCACATCCCCCAGACCCCAAAACCACCGTCAGTTCAAAAGTATATATATAATTTATGTAATATATGTATATATATATGTATATCAGTTTCTTGTGGACACGATAACTGCCGTAATTTTGCACCAATCACTTTGAATTTTTTACCGAATATGTATACCCATAAAATCTCGGACGAGTTCGTTACTGGGCTAAATCGGTCGAAGGGGATGAAAATGGGGGACTTTTTTTTTTCGAAAAAATGAAATATTGCTATAACTCTCTTAATATGTGAAATATCGAATCCGTTCAAAGTTCATACTATGTGTCGGATAAAGCTCAGAAATTTATGTTTGAAACGTTTTTTTGATAGCACCAACCATTGACCAAAGGGGTGGGAAAAAGTGGATTTTTCGGGAAACATTAATCATATCTCTGTTAATAGGCACAATATCAAAACCGTACAAAATGGACAATATTCCCCTAATAATTACCTAAAACTTTTGTCTGAAATAATTTTTGATATGAGCCACCATTAAGCCAAGGGATGAGAAAAATGATTTCGTAATTGTAAGAAAATGCCAAGAGCTATCAGTGGTTGACATGGCAACACTACTAAATTGATGAGGGATGAGCCATCAGACGTTGCCATGACAACGCACTTGCGCGAGATCAGATTCAGATTTCCATCTGACTAAGTGTGATGCGGCTTCGGTGACTTAACTGGTAGCATGCTGAACTCCTATGCCCAAGGTCGCGGGTTCAAAGCCGGCCAAAGTCGTCAGATTTTCTAAGAGCGCTAAAAATCCCTCAGTATGCTTTCCTTTGGAGGGGAAGTTCTAACGTTCGTTACGAGTTGCTGATTGCGGTGGCATCTAGTAGCCAAGTTCACAGCTAGGTGTCGTTGACGGTAGTATCTGGTAGCAACATTAGGAACTACTGCTTGAAATTGAGCGTCTGCATTCCTTACCTGAATTACAGACTAATACAGCTATCACAATTCACACCGTTTATCAGACAGATTCTACACTCACCCAAAGTACACGGGGTTACATGACCACGTTGTCGCAGCCCCTAAACTGAGGAACCAACCAACATCTCTGCGGGAGATATAATTTTGCGTGAAGAAGTAACAGACCGTTACATAGTTACACATCAGTGTCGAAACTTTGCATAAGGGCAGTGTGACCACAAGTATAAAAATGGACTCCAAATGACAAGAAGGTTACCGTCATCATAAGACAATAGAATGTTTAAAATATGCATAAAATGACGAAAAACAAAGTTAATTAATCTCCAATTATAAAATACTTTCACGCAATAAATGTGGTCTGATCCTTCTACGAAAACCTGCATATTCTGCCTATTTTCGACTATCCCCAAGTTTGTCCGGTGAAATCTACCTCCGCCTTCCGGCGTGCCGGGAGGACTTTTTTTTGACAACCACAGGCTACAGCAAACTGAAACTTTCTACATATAATTGCTGAAGTGTCATTTACATTTCAGTGATCTAAAATACTTTTTATATAAGCTGTCAAATATAAGAAGCAGCTCTTTTCTGTCACTTCACACTTCCTGGTTCCCTTGATCAATAACACAAAACTAAAACAAAATACCATTACATGTTTCTACTACATTATTGTCTTCCTCAGCTGGGGTTACTAGCAGGCACAGCTCCCCAGGATAGGCAAAATCTATCTGGAAATTATTTTTGAGAAAGAAACAACCCGTCAACTATACTAACTTATATTTAATACTAGCAGTAGTACCCGGCTTCGCCCGGTGGAATGATGATAATGTTTTAAGGTCTCCTTAGAAATATAATGGATTTAAATGTAAGTCATTTGCCCCCAAAGACAATGAGGGAGTAATATCTAGGTCATTTGCCCTTTTGATAAGGATGATAATAAAAACTACTGTTGAATTGACACGTCAAACTTACAAACTACCGTAATAGAAATACATATTTCAAAATTCACAGGCGAGGAAGACTTATTGTGTGTGGTGATTAATGGTGTAATGGGCGTAACATCTACTGTAGGTCATTTGCTCTTATGATGAGGATGATAAGGGAAACTACTACCGGTATTGAATTGACACTTCAACGTATAATGTACACAATGTACTGTAATAAAAATAACTATATGGCGGCTTCGGTGGCGTATTTGGTAGCATGCTGAGCTTCTATGCCCAAGATAGCGGGTTCAAACCCGGCCGAAGCCGTCGGATATTTTAAGAGCGTTAAAAATCCGTCAGTATGCCTTTCTTCGGAGGGGAATTAAAGCCGGCGGTCCCATGTCAGATTTATGGCATGTTAAAGAACCTTCCACTAATTACACCTGTGTGAAGCTAAATTGGATAGGTAAACAACGCTCATAGATGTCTACGTCCGTTGCCAAGAGCCGACTGCAGTGGCGTCTAGTAGCTAAGTTCCGAACTTGGCCTAGTAGTCGTTGACGGTGGCGCTTGGCGGCAAAAGTACGAACTATTTGAAGAATTCTAAGTTGCAGTTTGTACTTAAATTAAAAAACAGATAACACACACTAATACAGTCATCACAATTTACACCGGTTATCAAACAGATTCTACACACACCCAAAGTACACGGGGCTACATGACCGCGGTGTCGCAGCCCCTAAACTTAAGAACCAACCAACCAAAAATAAATATTTTAAAAATCACAATCGAGAAAGACTTTATGCGGCGGTGATTATTGGTATGATGCGCGTAACATCTAGGTCATTTGCACTTATGATGATAATAATAAGGTAATGAAAAAATGACTACTAAACGAACATGGTGTTATTTAAAAACTGATATAGGTAATTCAGGTGTCTAGCTTCGATGTCTTCCAAAGTCTCAACCTTATTTTCTGGCTTAGGCCTGTACTGGATGCGTCTAGTGAAAGAGCGTACTGCTCGGCAAATACAAAGAATATAGGTCCAAGTTGCACGAACCTGAGATGATCGCAGATGATGACGAAATATGGTGACACACGTTCGGGGTTCCCCGTCCTATACAGATTGACCGGGAATCACTCACTGTTTCGCAACGGCCCTGTGCTGGCATCAGCATAGACAGCAGGAGATAACACGGGCTCTGGAAAGTACACTCAAGTCACCTCGCGATGAATCAGCAAGCTATTCTCACAACTGACCCCCCCCCCCCCAGGGTCTCACAACTTGTGGGACGTGGGTTGGCGACCACGGAACCCCAGCTGAGTCTGGCATCGCTTCTACTTCCTGGTGCCGGGCTCATTTCAGTTCTCTTTCCTGTCGGCCTCCCTTGGTCAACTCTTGTTCTCTTCCGACCCAGACTGTATTAGGGTATCCGAGGGCTAGGGAGTCTTTCAATTTCCCGCCTTAATTGGCTTTCTCTCATCTTTCCTGATACCCTCATTCCTCGAGGGGTCTGCCTTCTTTTCCTTTTCATAATATCTCCTGTCTTCTGCTCAAGGCCCTCAAAGAGGCAGGGTGTGTGTAGACCCACCACTTCTGGTACACCCTCAAGGGCTCATGACTGGTGAGTTAGGAAGCTGGCAACCCCGAGGAATTCCTGAGCTACATGCAGGGAATGGAGTGATAGGCCTATGTCAGAAATTTCAAGTGGACAGTGTTACGCATGGGTTCCAAAGGGTAAGTATACACACTTTGTTTTCGATCGGTGAACGATGTAGATTTGTACCAAAGGGCCTTAATGCGGGAAATGGAGTGGTCTATCCGAAATTTCGAGTGAACAGTGTTACTCGTCGAGTTCCAAACGGTGATTATGTAAAATCTGGTTGAGATCGGTGAAACTGTGTAGTTTTGTGCCAAGGGCCAAAATGCAGGGAATGGAGTGGCCTGTCCAAATTTTAAAGTGGACAGTGTTACTCATCATCATCATCATCTTGTACAGTTTCCAGCCCCAGGCTGGGTCTGTTTGGAACATCGGGTTACACATCGGGTTCCAAAGGGTAAGTATACACATTTTGTTTTCGATCGGTGAACGATGTAGATTTGTGCCAAAAGGCCTAAATGCGTGAAATGGAGTGGTCTGTCCGAAATTTCGAGTGGACAGTGTTACTCGTCGAGTTCCAAAGGGTAATTATGTAAAATCTGGTTGAGATCGGTGAAACGGTGTAGTTTTCTGCCAAAGGGCCAAAAAGCAGGGAATAGTGTGGTCTGTCCGAAATTTAAAGTGAACAGTGTTACTTGTCGGGTTCTACGGGTAAGTCTATACAATTGGGGTCAGATCGGTGAAACTGTGTAGATTTGTGCCAAACAGCCTAAATGCAAGGGATGGAGTGGCCTCGCCGCAATTTCAAGCAGACAGTGTTAGTCGCAGTGTTCCAAAGGGTAAATATACAAATTTTGGTCGAGATCGGTGAAACGGTGTAGATTTGGGACAAAGGGCCTAAATGCAGGGAATGGAGTGGTCTGTCCGCAATTTCAAGCAGACAGTGTTACTCGCTGGGTACCAAAGGGTAAGTTTCCGAATATTGGTTCTGATCGGTGAAACGGTGTAGATGTGTGCCAAAGTGCCTAAATGCAGGGAATGGGGTGGTCTGTCCGAAATTTTAAGTGGACAGTGTTACTCGCAGGGTTCCAAAGGGTAAGTATACAAAGTTTGGTTCAGATCGGTGAAACGGTGCAGATTTGTGCCAAAGGGCCTAAATGAAGGGTATGGAGTAGCCTCTCCGCAATTTCAAGCAGACAGTGTTAGTCGCAGTGTTCCAAAGGGTAAATATACACATTTTGGTTGAGATCGGTGGAACGATGTAGATTTGGGCCAAAGGGCCTAAATGCAGGGAATGGAGTGGTCTGTCCGCAATTTCAAGCATACAGTGTTACTCGCAGTGTTCCAAAGGGTAAGTATACACATTTTGGTTCAGATCGGTGAAACGGTGTAGATTTGTGCAAAAAGGGCCTAAATGCAGGGAACGGCGTGGTCTGTCCGAAATTTCAAGCAGACAGTGTTACTCGCAGGGCACCAAAGGGTATGAATACGAATTTTGGTTCTGATCGGTGAAACGGTGTAGATTTGGACCAAAGGGCCTAAATGCAGGGAATGGGGTGGTCTGTCCGAAATTTTAAGTGGTCAGTGTTACTCGCAGGGTTCCAAAGGGTAAATATACAAATTTTGGTTGAGATCGGTGAAGCGGTGTGGATTTGGACCAAAGGGCCTAAATGCAGGGAATGGGGTGGTCTGTCCGAAATTTCAAGTGGACAGTGTTACTCGTAGGGTTCCAAAGGTTAAATATACAACTTTTGGTTCAGATCGGTGAAACGGTGTAGATTTGTGCAAAAGGGCCTAAATGCAGGGCATGGGGTGGTCTGTCCGAAATTTAATGTTGACAGGGTTACCCGCAGGGTTCCAAAGGGTAAGTATACAAATTTTGGTTCAGATCGGTGAAACGGTGTAGATTTGTATACATAACAGACAGACAGACAGACAGACAGACAGACAAACTTTGTGCTTTATATATATAGATTTTCTCATTATGTGTATATTACGGTGGCCGTGGTGGTCGAGAGCGCTAACGCACTACCTCGTGCCTCGCTGGCATCGGGAGAGTGAGGGTTAGAATCCCACCTCAGCCGTTCTGAAAATGATTTTCGTGGTTTCCCATTTTCACCACCAGGCATATGCCGGGACGGTTCCTTTCAACAGGTCCACAGCCAATTTCCTTCCAATATCCCTTCCCTGATCCGTCCTGAAAAGAAAAACTTATGAGCCTTACAGTAGTCACATATGATGTGTAACATCTGACATAGAAGAAACCTCAAGTGAAATTGTTGATACACCGGTATTTTATACTATTATTGGCACAAATATTAATCTATTGTAAAAGGGAGTGTTTTACGGATATTATAGTTTACAATACGGAAGTCATTTTATTAGATGATTTGTATTTTCCACCAGCACTAGCCTAAATAAAGAATACAATATGGATCAACTAGATTAATAGACGCGACACCGCTCATAACCTTAAATTCCTTATAAATAGGCCAACTTGCGAGTAAATGCAATGTGCACAGCAGTAGATCATGAAAGGCTTGCCCAGTTCCCGGACCTCTTGATTCACAGACCAACATGTAATTTCATATGGATTCTTTTAAAATGAGTCATATTGATATGATAAATATCGTTTAAAATGATGGTCTGGTAGCAGAAATATCTATCCCGTCCGGGACTCGAACCCAAGATCTCTAGATTAACAGTATAAGGCGCTAACACCATGGCTATTCCGACCAGGCAAACTTAGTGCACAAGATGGTGACTTATTTTCACGTTCCAATAATACTGCATTAGGGAATTAAGTTTCATTTATATTTTGCTTATTTTGATAATGTTCCTGCGTGAAATTGAGTTTAAAATTCCTTATGTATAGGCCCTCTTGTGAGTAAAGAGACTGTGTTCAGCAATAGTTCATGATGGCTTGCCTCGTTCCCGTATAAACACAACGATATATACTATACTGATGACAGCATTACCGTTATGTGGGTTAATATTTGAATAGCCATTGTGCAGAAACATAATACCGGAATTGCCGGCTACTTACAATGTTTCATATTAAAGCATATAATCATTACAATACTGATACGAAGACTTCGACCATGTGCCATGTACTTTGTGTTTCAAACAGTTGGCACCAGAGTTTGCATGAGCGTTTACCGTCACAATGACAGTGGATCACTTTTATCCAGTGATTGAAAACCAGACTCTTAAAAATTCATAATTGTTTTCAGCAAATATGATATAATGAATCATTTTACACCAAAGAACGACAACTTGAAGATGATTTATTGTAGGAATATTTGTAATGGCGCCTCCAAACCTTGAAGTAATCCGTATGAGATATACATTCCACAGCAGCCAGGAGGGATGCGATCCAGCTGGAAATCTTACACACATCCGTCCGATCCACTTCCGTCACTTTTTCAAAATCACTCCCATTATCCAGCAACCGAGTGGAAAGATGTTACACATAAAAAAACAAGTTGTTCCGTGAAGAACTATATAGCCTATTTTCATATATCCTATTTATGTTAATTGCCTCTATCAACATACAAAATTTCAGTTTGATTGCTGTAAGAGATTCGTTGATATCGAGAACCGACTAAATATTGCGAATGGTCGCCATGTTGGATTTTTATATGTACTGTATGTACTGTTCCATGAAGATTATTGCGTACGTGTTGTATTCAAACATCAATTGCATGATTAGGACACAAGAAGTAAAAGCGAGATTTTAAAATTTCGCACAGCTGCCATCTTGTGGTTATGGAAACAATTGAAAAAAATAGATGCCTATGAATACACATTTGTATAAGGATTTACTGTACCAAGTGTCACTGCACTCGGATGGTTAAATTACGAGAAACCACCATGTGAATATTTATATTTCTCGTCGCCGCCATTTTGGATTTGTGATCACCATGTTATTGAAAGTCCTATAGGTGAACTTACGTTCAATGCCCCTATGATCATACAAAAATTCAGCTTGATTGCTGTAACAGATTCGTAGATATTGAGATCCATCTAAATATTTTGGATGGTCGCCATGTTGGATTGTTGTATAGGCCTAGAGTCATGTACCATTAAAGGAAAATTATTGCGTAGGTCCATTATTCAAACTTTCACTTCGATTGCATGATTACGACACAAGAAATAAAAACTTCATTTTAAAATTCGCACAGCCGCCGTCTTGAGTTTATGTAAACAATTGAACTAAATTAGAAACCAGTGCATTACAAAGTGTAAAAACATTTGCTGTACCAAGCTTCATTGCGTTTGGATCATTAAATCGCGAGAAAGGTCTATTTAAAATTTTCAAATTCGCTTGGCCGCCATGTTCGTTTTGAAGTTAACTGGTTTTTCAAAGTCTTATGGATGAATTTCCAGTAGTGCCCTTTATACCCCTACAAAGTTTCAGTGCGACACCGTTAATAGTTTCAGAGATACAGAATGCCGGTGAAATATTTCGCACAGCCGCCATCTTGAGGTTATGTAAACAATTGAACGAATTTAGATGTCGGTGCATTACAATGTGTATAAACTTATACTGTACCAAGTTTTATTGCGTTTGGTTGGTTAAATCGCGAGAAACGTCTATTTAAATGTCGCAACTTCGCTTGGCCGCCATGTTGGTATTGTAGTTACTAGGTTTTCAAACGTCACACAGGTGAACTTCTAGTAGTTCCCTTTATCACCGTGAAATATTCCAGGGAGATATCGGTAATAGTTTCGGAGATATTGAATGCTGGTGAAATATTTCGCACAGCTGCCATGTTGGATTGGTGAGACGTAACAAAATTTAAATGACACGGTCGGGGTCGTCTGGAATAGTGCTATGAACTTACCTAGTTTCATTGAAATCGGTCCAGCCGTTTAGAAGTTATTAGGAGGAGACACACTCCATCACACACACCATCACACACAGACACACGGACAAAATGTGATCTCATAAGCCTATTTTTTTTCATAAATGAAAATAGGCTAAAAAGGTACATGGCCATTGGCTGCATTAATGAAATTATTAAGTTGGCGCTAACTGAATAGTTGAGCAAAACAGCTCAGTTTCTTAATATGATCCTACCACATAAACTACTGAATCAATGTAATGGTAATTCATCAACATTCACCTTCATAGGATAAAATAATTAAGTTACCGAAAAGGCATTATCATTCACTGATACCAATATTAATATTTAAAGACTGTCTGAAAACAAAATATTAAGCAACCGGTACATTTATGAGCTAACTATTGAAGTTAAAGGGTTGAAACTTAATACAATTGAAGAAGATTTAATGACTTACAATCCAAATTAGAATCATTTTCAAGTGGTTCAAACGTTTTATTTGTAAATCTTTCTTTGATAAGTTTAATTTTTTTTGAAGCAATGCAATTTTTCTCAAGTTACATAAATACTGTAGCCATTACTCTAGTTCAGATTAATGCACATATGCACGTAGATATACTATGAAAACTTCAAGTAGATCGGAGTACTAATTTGTAAGATAATCTACCTTATTAACCTAAATATAAATGTTGTAAGAAATGGCTGTCAAAGGAATGTCTGCAAAGGAAGATGAATAATGATTTCGTGGAGTTCACCAATGTTGACAAACTTCAAAAACCACTAGGCTATCTCGGAAACAGACAAACATTTTTGCTCCATAGTAACTTCTTATGATTTTTCAATATGCAGAGAACTCAAAACATTAGAGAAGAGAAAATTGAACTTTTCAACCCATGAATACCGTATTACATTATTATATTTCTAGTGTTCATAGTACTTCACACGAAATATTGTCATTTCAAACTGCCCAGTCGCAATACTAAGTGTATGCTCCCCACCTTTCAAAACTGTGTGCTGAACTACTCAACACAACTCGAGGCTGTCGTACGCTTTAATAAGGCCGTTCTAGCATGAGCTCTGGCTCAGTGCGCAAGAGGAGAAGTAGCCGGTTGGGTAGGCGAGGTAGGAGAAACAGCGACTCGAAGCCAGTGCACTCACATTGCTATTTACACTGACTGCTGCTGTGCTCACCGCTCGGCCTGCCTGCACTGAGTGAATCCAATGGCCTCTCACCACTCCACTTGGACTGTAACCTGGACTATGCGCAGTGGTACAACAAAGCTCTTGCTAGAACGGGCTGATCTGAATGCAACACGATCTCTTCGCAGAGCAAGCTCAGAACTGGCCTAGGCACTCAGCTTCGGTGTGCTTAGTGCTCGAATGAGCATTAATACGTACAAGATAATCCGTGTCCACACTTAACGCATGCGTATAACAGTTTGTCAATGCATTCAGGCCTTGCCTGCCCTTGCGATCGGTTACGATAATTACCGACTACTCACGACAATAATTGATAAAGATCCTTGCCTCCTGTTGTCAGAGTCAACTGCCAAATTACTTTATGGTGTTCGAAGCCATTTTTCAGTGTTGCGTTAGTAAATAAACGTGTGATGCTTTCCATTCAGTCAACCCGATTGTACCCAATGAGATAGGTTATTCCCTAATCCTGAAAAAAATTACATGCAGATGACGAGTATTGTATTGCGACCATATATTACTTAATCTATATTCTGTGATTGACCTTTTCCAATATTAAGGAAAATAGTTATTTACTAAGTAACTGTGTTCTAGGGCTATTACGAGCAAAATTAAATTAATCTCATGTATCTTTTTTCAGGATTAGGGAATAACCCAGCTCATTTCGGTACAATCGTGTTGAACAACTGCAAAGCCAGACAATGTTCACGAGGTTCGTTCTGCCGTAGTTACATCTCATTTGGAGAGGTTTTTGGATATCACATCGGAGTGCGAATCGTATATCAAAGTATTCTAGATACCTGCAACACTTTTGTAAGTATTATTCCTAATATTTGTGAACCTTACCGTACGTGAAGTGGAAAATACACAACCTAAAACTCTGTTCTGATCAACCCAACATGGCCGCCACCTCTGTTGATAGAGGTCGGCGTCTCTTAACGAACACAACGAATGATAAAACTTCTGACGTATCAACCCACCAAGTACCAAACCAACCAATGAATTACTATAATACTGTAAATAACCCTGATTTTAACAACAGTACATCTGGCTCCCAAATTACAACTACAATAACTACCGGTACCAAAGAAACAAATCCAAGGTCAAGCTATTCTGCTATAGCTCAATCTCTCCCCTCCAAAGAACAAGCTATCGTAATTGAATCCCAATATGGAATCAGTATCAAAGATTATGTGCTAGCTGTAGGAAAACTCACTTGCCCATGCAACATTCGTTTTGTTTCACGAATATGCATTTATCTTTCTAGCAAGAAAGTTGTTGAAGAGTTAATATTAGCAAACCCCAAGATCTTAATAAACTATGTATCTTTGGAAATACGACCACTCTTAACAAAAACAAGCGTATTATATTATCAAACGTTTGTCCTGTAATACCCAACTATGTAATTGAAGAGGAATTGTTAAACATTGGTGTGAAAATCATGTCTAAAATTACCCCTATCAGAGCAGGCTTATCCATCCCAGGTTTCTCTCATATTTTGAGCTTCCGAAGACAAATGTACATCCAAAATGAAGACTTCGATAAACACCCTGCATCTCTCCAAATTGAATACGATGGCACTAACTACTGGATTTACCAATCATCTGACTCACCCACCTGCTTTATTTGTAAAACTGAGGGACATTTGGCCAAAGACTGTCCTACTAACAACTCAGTTCCAAATGATCAACCAACCTCTCAGCACGACATTCATGAAATTGACAAACCTAACCTCTCCAATTTTCCTAAACTACAAGAGAAACCACAAACAACAGAGATAAACCCCAAAAATGCAACCAGTACTTCCGACCTTCCTCCAACAAATTCACATGATGAAACTTCATCAGCTATCCTAAACTTAACTCAAAACCAAGATTGTAATGGTATTTCTCTCTCCGAAATTCCAATAGAAAGAACAGTGCCTGGACATAGTGAAACATGTCCTGCCTCAACAACTGGACATTTCCCTGGATTTAAAAGACCAATGTCACTCGCCAGCAGTGAAAGAACTGACCAAAATATTTCTAATAGCAACAGACCCAAAATCGACTCTTCAGAACAAATTGAGAATCACAAGGTAAATCACACTTCTAAGAAACCCAAGAAAGAACCACAAAAACCAACAATCAGCGATATGCTCCTTCCTGTGAAACAGGTTTTGGAAGCTGATCCATCACTAGCTCCTCTCAGTTACACACAACTCCAATCTTTTATCGAAAATTCCCAAGGTGTCAAGGACGTGGTGGCAATTGCTTTCAATTACACCCAAGACATAGAAGGACTCGCTAAAGCCCTACAGAAACTATACCCCTACTACACCGATAAAAGCATTAAAAACAGAAGCTCTCGGATATTGAAGAAATTACTGAAGTTCGTCAACCTAAGCGAAGACCAAATGGATAACACTGTTTCTCTAGACTATTCTAGCGATGACTAATCTCTCCCTCTATAATAATGGAAATGGATATTTTGCTATTCCTTATCAAACTTATGGCAACAACACTACTCCAATGGAATATCAACAGCTATCGATCCCAGTTAGAATTCCTACAACTCCTAATAAATAAACACCAACCACCCATTATCTGTCTCCAAGAGACCAACTTTCGGAACGATTTTGCTGCTAATCTAAGACTTTACAATGTGTATCATAAAAACAGGCCTAATGCAAGTCATGCAAGTCGAGGAGTAGCTACCTATGTCAAAAACAATATATACCTTAAAGAAATTTCTTTAAACTCCAATTTGGAAGCTGTAGCCGTCTCATTGCATCTACCTCCCTCTCTGTGTATCTGCAATATTTATATACCAAACAGTTATCTATTTCACGGAGATGATCTACGAAATCTTATCCGTCAGCTACCAAAACCATTCATTCTAATAGGCGACTTCAACAGCCATAACACGTTATGGGGCAGTCATCACTCCGATGCAAGAGGGAAGGAGATTGAAAAGATACTAGACGAATTTGACCTAATTCTAATGAATTCAACTGCTCCAACTCGTTTCGATATTGCTCATGGAACCTATAGTAGCATAGAATTAACTATCTGCACTCGGGAGATAGCAACTGGTTTTGAATGGTCTGTCGATTCGACGCTCCAAGGAAATAGTGACCACTTCCCCATACTGATCAATAACGACAACGCTTCAATCAACGCCCCGGTACCCCAAACCCTTGAATGGAACTTAAATAAAGCAAATTGGACGCAGTTCAATAATATAGTCAACAACCATTTAATTGGCCTAACCCATCCACATGACTTCCCTTCCAAACACATCAATGATATTGTTCAAGATTTTACAGAAGCAATAGTTAAATCTGCAAACCTTAGTGTTCCGAAAATAATGATAAACCCGTGTAAGAAGACAGTACCTTGGTGGAACGACGCAGGCAAGGAAGCTCTAAAGAATAAAAACCATGCTTTCTATGTCTTTAAGAGAAAACCAACGCCTGAAAATAAAGCTCAGTTTCAGAAATGTAAAGCAATCGCCCGAAAAGAAATTAAAGATAGCAAAAAGAACTCGTGGCTGACATTTGTTTCCTCACTAAATTCTCAAACTCCACAGAAAGAAGTATGGAATAAACTCAAACGTGTAATTGCTAAATATAACCAGTTCCACATTACTTCTCTCAGAAACCCGAATGATGGTTCCTTCATAACCAACCCTCAAAACATTGCTGATAAATTAGCTGACACATTCTCCGAGATTTCTAGTGACCACAATTATGACCAATATTTTCTCCATATAAAGAAAACCAGCGAACATCTTGATCTAAAAAGAACCTTTTCCGACTCCAATTCTAATTTAAATGAACCTTTTCAATTACAGGACATGATTATTGAACTTGACAAATGTGGCAAATCCAGCCCTGGCCCAGATACGGTCCCTTATGAGTTCCTAAGACAGCTCCCACTAAACGCATTAAATTATCTTCTGGCTACTTCCAACTACATATGGACCTCTCAGACGTTCCCTGATCAATGGCGCAGAGCCATTGTTGTTCCGATACTCAAGCCAGGGAAGGATAACTCAATTGCAGAAAATTACCGTCCAATCGCTTTAACAAATGCAATATGCAAATTAATGGAGAAAATTGTTAACAGGAGATTACGATGGTATCTTGAACATGTAAACTTTTTTAGTGATGTACAAAGTGGATTTCGTAAAGGACGTTCAACCGTCGATACTCGCATAAGTTTGGAATCTGAAATTCGGGAGGATTTCCTAAACAACCATCACCTCATAGCAGTTTGTCTAGATATAGAAAAGGCATATGACATGGTGTTCAAAGACCATGTACTTAAATCATTGATGGAATATAACATTTCAGGAAATATGCTCTATTTCATTTACAACTTCCACAAATATCGTAGAATTCAAGTTAAGACAAATGGCATTTTGTCACAGGAGGTTACAATCGACAATGGAGTCCCTCAAGGATCAGTGTTACTTTATTCCTGGTCGCAATAAATGGAATTGTATCCAACATACACTTGCCAGTAAAGGCTTGTCTTTTTGCCGACGATTTGACTATATTCTGTGCTGGAAGAAATAGTTCAACTACTCAACAACTACTTCAAGAATCACTTGAAAATATTCAACAATGGGCCAAGATTACTGGATTCAAGTTCTACAAAACAAAGTCCAAATGCATTGTATTCTCTAAAAACAAACACTCTGTACCAGATCCCGAGCTCTACATAAACAATCATAAAATTGAGACAGTATCAACTCTTAAAATCCTGGGAATTCTGTTTGAAAGTAAATTAAGTTGGATTCCATACCTGAAAAATCTCAAGGATGAGTGTCTACGACGGATTAATTTAATGAAGATTCTCGCAGCAAAAAACTGGGGAGCAGACTATCAAGTGCTCATGAATACTTATAGATCAATTATTAGGGCCAAATTAGATTATGGCAGTATAGTATACAACTCTGCAACAGCATCTTCCCTCAAGATCCTTGATTCTATCCAGTCAGCTGCTCTTCGAATTGCTCTGAGAACTCTCCGCACCAGTTCAGTAACCAGTATGCAAATAGAAGCCAATGAACCGCCTATTGCAATTAGACGTCAACAACTAAGTGTATCATATGCACTCAAAGTATCAACTATGACTAAATCACGCATTAAGTCGTATGTTTTCCCTACTAACGGCCACACAAGAACAAACACTGAATCAAGACGACAACCTTCGCCCTTCAATGTCAGAATATCCAAGTTCCTTGAAGAATTAAGCCTAAATATTCCTCCCATACTACTCTCAGACCGTTCTCTTGATATCCCACCATGGACAATTACCTTACCAACAGTCAACTTCGAACTGAAAAACTTGGTTGAAAACCAAACTGACAGATCACAGTACCATCGATTATTTCTTGAAATCTCCAATAGATACCCAATGCACAGTGCTATTTAAACTGATGGTTCGAAATGTGATGAAAGGAACGGTTGTGGGATAATTTATCCTGACCATACCATGCTTTTTCGACTTCCTGAATCTTTCTCTGTCTATTCTAATGAACTCTTTGCTCTTAAACAGGCCGTGAAATACATTTTGAATACAGCCAGCTGCAACAACTCATTTATTATTTACTCCGATTCACGAAGTGCATTAAACGCAATAGAGAATCTATCTTCGACAAACGTCCTCGTACAAGAAATTCAACTGATATTCCATAAAGTGGTGAAGCAAGGTAAACAAGTCATATTTGTGTGGGTACCCTCTGACAGAGGCATTCATGGCAATGAATCTGCCGATCAAGCAGCTAAAGAAGCCATACTTCTACCTTTATGTGTTCCTACAATAGCTACACCCCATACTGACATCATTTTCTACGTCAAAAGAAAAGTATTCCAACAGTGGAAGAATCATTGGCTTAGAACTTCTACCAGTAAATTCCATGAAATAACATCAGGAACCACAGAACAATATCTCCATCATAAACTTTCCAGGCAAGATCAAGTTCTCATATCACGAATAAGAATAGGTCATACCAACATCACCCACAGCTATCTCCTCGAGAAGAAACAACCCCCTATCTGCTCAACATGTAACAGAGTACTGACTGTGCAGCACATAATCTCAGACTGTGCTCTCTACAACCACTGGTGCCAGCACAACAGCATTCCCAAGAAGATATGTGAGGCCATCTCATCTCTTTCACAGCTCAAAAAACTCATCAAGTTCTTCAAAGACTCGTAACTTTATTTCAAAATCTGATTGATGAACTCATAGTAGTGGAACTTTTCTTTATTTCTAGTGTTCATTTTATGATTTTATAGTGCATTCAATTCAATGTATTGTATGTATTGTATTGTATAATGTAAATCTACAGTGAAAGTCAGGATAAGACTTTCCTAGTAAAAGCGACTATAAATTAATCTAATAAAAAAATGCAAAGCATCAGCCAAATTATTCCAAAATTGTTATGTAGTTTGTGACTTGTGTTCAAAAGTATTATTCATTATTTGTTCCATAGGTTTTGAAGAGTTGGTCCATTGTCCTGATTGGGTTTAACATAATATGACTACCCTAAGAATGTAAGCACGAGCCGCTACTGGTTACTAGTAATTATATTGCTGAAAATTAAAGCAAATTGCGAGCACAGTGAAACAGATTCTAGAGATTAACTGGTAATATTAATGTGATTTATTTTATTAGTTCCTTTATAATTGTCATAACGGATCCTTCATTCGACATTTCAAACCATTACGTTTCACGTTTAGTCAGTTTTTTTAAATATTTTTAGGTTAACACAATTTTCAGTAACGAAATAGTGTTTAATGTTTTTTGATTTAGTATAACTCGATTGATTTTTGACAGTTATGTCGACAATGTTAGACGACAATTTATCTTAGGTTGAAAAATTTTGGAGGTAAGAATTTAATTTTGCTCGTAATAGCCTTAGAGTGCAGTTACAGAGGTGTGCAAATTTTTAGAATCAAATAAAGTATCTAAATCAGTCACAATATTCTATTCAAAATCATTTAATAGAACAACTTTTATTATCATTTAGTATCCTACTTAGTGTTATGGCTGTTAGTTTGTTTCATCGCTCGCCGCATGAGTCACAACTGCCCCTGGGCTGGGCTGTGCTCTACCTCAGTGTATTGCGTACGCCTTACGCAACAGGACTACTAGGGCAAAGGGAGGGTCCAGAATATTCGTGACCCAGCCAGTGATGGAAACCTCAAGAAGCCGTGAACTCTGGATGGGTCTAGAAGCATTTATTGAGTCACCGGCCTGCTATATAAGAGCGACCTGTCAAGCGGTGTGTGTGTGTGTTTTTCGAGCTAGTGCGAGTGTTTATCCTGAGCGACAGAAGTGTGGTGACGTGACTTGCGAAACCCCTAGTGAAGCTGATTCTCTTGACAGCGAGGGAGTGAGAAGCATACAGGGGACTGTCTGTGTTTTGAGCGAGTGTGATTTCACTGAGCGACAGAGGTATTGTGGCGAAGTGCCGTGCGATTTACGAAATCCAGTGACATTGTTTCTCAACTTGTGGACAGCGAAGCAGCGTGTAGCAGATTATCGTAAGTAACTGTAGTTTGTGTACATAAGGAAGAGGAGTCCGAGACCTTGGAGCATACCGATACTTGTCTCTCCAACAAAGCAGGTATTCCTAGCGAGGACACGGGTCTCATTAGTGGAGGATTAGCTGCATGACTAATTGAAAGGGGCAAGAGCGCTCCATAAGGAAGAGACTTGAGGAAACTGGAGTAAGGTTCTAATTGCTTGTATTTGCTGTTGAGTGGTGTATCTTTCTGGCCGCAATAAAGTTAATTATTTCTTTAAAGGAACAATCTGTGTTGTGCTTCAACCCACCGTAATCCAGTTAACAAAAGTGCCACTAGGCGGGTGGCACGTAACAACTGGTGTCAGAAGCCGGATTACGAACTCAAACACAATCACAACACCTGAAGGTCCTGGTTGCAAAACCTGAGCAGGCCATTTTACCACAGTTCTCTAATTTCCTGTGAGTGCATGCCCTTTACAAGACAATTAACTAAAATGGAAGCGCAATTGGCAGCATTGCTAGAAAAGTTAAGTGGCATGGAAACCAAGATGGAGGCCGGCCAGAAGAAAATGGAAGACGGCCAGAAGAGTTTAGCTGAGGACCTAACTTCCAAATTAGAAGACGGTCAGAGTAAGTTGACACAGAACCTGAAGAAATTACAACTGGGTCTGCGTGAGGAAGTCACGGCAGTGGAAAAGAAGTTTGACGCCTTACAAGTGGAAGTTGCCGAGCTGCGCCAACGCCTGCTGATGGGGGCGGAGGAGAAATTCAACGCCTTACAAAAGGAAGTTGCCGAGCTGCGCCAACGCCCACTGACAGGGGTGGAAGAGAAATTCAACGCCTTACAAAAGGAAATTGCTGAGTTGAGCCAACGCCCGCCGACGGGGATGGAAGCGAGATTCAACGCTCTACAAGAGGAAGTTGCCGAGCTGCGCCAACGCCCGCCCACCGTTACACCGGGAATATCAGGAACGGGACATAGCAGAGTGACGACCCCAACCTTCGACGGAAAGGTCCCGTGGAGCACCTACCTACGTCAGTTCGAGGCAGCCTGTTCCATAAACAACTGGAACAGCACGGAAAAGGCTACAGCTCTCATTGTAGCGCTGAGAGGGGACGCCCTTAACGTCCTTCGGGCCATCCCGACTGGATCCCAGGACTACGCTTCACTAATCGCCCATATGGAGTCCCGATATGGAGATAGCCATCTTCATCAGGCCTACCAGATGCAGCTCTGGACCCGGGTACAAAAGAACGCGGAAACCCTGCAGGAGTTCGAGATGGACATCGCACGCCTCGTAAGGCTCGCCTATCCAACAGCGCCGGCCGACTTTCTGGAACAGATTGCGACGCAGACCTTCACCGACGGGCTACGGGACTCGGACACTCAACAGGCGCTGCGACTCGCGCGCAAAAAGACCCTGGCAGATGCGCTGAGCCACGCACTTGAGTTCAAGACGGCAAAACAGGCATCTAGAATGCATGCGCGGGTGCGTCAAGTGGATGTCGACGAACCAGTAAAAACCAATGAGACCAAGCCCCTGGCCGACGAATTGATGGAGGCGCTAAGCCGTTTCTTCGATAGTCGTGGCCCCACCAGCAACGACACAGCTGGAAGACAACCGGAGAGGCGGCCAGGAAGAGGACTACCGACCTGCTGGACCTTCAGTGAGAAAGGCCACCTGAGCAAGTACTGCGGTGATCGCCGCCACCGAGGGTATCCGACGGGAAATCAGTCGTCTGAAAACCACGCGGCCCAGGGAAACGAGTATTAGCCAGCCTTGGGGGGCAAAGGTTGGCTTGTGACAGTCGTCAAGCCTCGGCAGTCCATGTACGTGTGACGAAGTTACGGAGGGACAATAGCAGCCTGATGGTCGACGGAGTGATCAACGGAGTGAGCTGGCCCATGCTGATCGACACGGGAGCGTCGAGGACCATCGTTAATCCCACCGTGATCCTGAGGTGGAGAGTGCAACCCACACAAAGGAACCTCCAACTAATAACCGCGACTAGAGAGACTGCACCGGTACATGGCGAAGCATCACTGGAGTTCGTCATTGGTCGACGGGCGATGAAGCATCCAGTGCTTGTGGCTGACGTATCAAACGAAGTGATCATCGGACTGGACTTTCTGGACCAGAACGACATCATCTTGGAACTGAGTACCAACACTCTGCACTTCGGAGGTGAGGAACTTGCTTTGTAACCAGCACACGAGTCCATCACCGCGCGACGAGTAAGGCTGAGAGAAGACGTCATCGTTCCCACCAGGACGGAGGTCAGCGCTGCCGTAATTGTCGACGGAACATCTGAGGGAGTGGCGGCTGTCACCGAGCCAAAATATGAGGACATCCAGACAAAATGATTGCTAGTTGCCAAGACTCTCATCAACACGACGTCTCGGCCGTACGTCCGCCTGTCCAACCTGAACGACTACGACATTACGGTTCACCGGGACACCAACCTAGGAGTCTGCGAGCCCGTTACCTGGATTGCCCGCATCACAGATACGACGGACGGACACCTGCGGACGGACAACCGAAGAAGACACCCACTGCCAGAAGAACTACAGAAGCTGTACCAAGGATCCCAGGACCATTTAAACGAGGAACAATCACGCTAACTTCAGCACCTGCTACGTGAATTCAGGGACGTCTTCTCCGTGGGGAGCAAAGACTTCGGCAGGACAAGCTTGTTCCAGCACAGAATTGACGTTGGGGACAGCGCACCGATTAGGGTCCCATTTCGACGTGTACCGCTCGCCAAGCAAGCTGAAGTCGACCGGATGGTGGATGAAATGAAGGAGCAGGGGGTGCTCGAGCCATCACATAGTCCTTGGAGCTCTCCGGTCATGCTAGTGAAGAAGAAGGACAGCTCAACCAAGTTCTGCGTGGACTACAGGCGGGTGAACGACGTCACGAAGATGGACAGCTACCCTCTACCACGGATCGACGACACGCTGGACACCATATCAGGATCAAGATGGTTCTCCACCTTGGATTTGAAGAGTGGCTACTGGCAGGTGGAGGTCACACTAAGGACCGCGAGAAAACGGCGTTCTCAGTGGGCAGCGGACCGCCACCGCCATGCCGTTCGGGTTGTTCAACGCCCCTGCGACCTTCGAAAGGCTAATGGAGTCCATCTTGAGGGGACGACACTGGAAGACATGCCTGGTTTACCTAGACGACGTCATCGTTCTGGGGAGAAGATTCGAGGAGAACTACAGCAACCTGTAGGAGATCCTGATGAAGCTACGGGCCGCCCAGATCAAGTTGAGCCCCAAGAAGTGTCAGCTCTTCCAGAAGCAGGTCCAGTACCTTGGGCATATCGTCTCCGAGGAAGGAGTGCGTACCGACCCAGGGAAGACCGCAGCTGTGAGGGAGTGGCCAGTTCCGAAGGACAAGTCCCAACTACGAAGCTTCCTGGGATTCTGCACTTATTACCGTCGCTTCGTGAGAGGATTCGCCGACATCGCCAAACCACTGTATCGACTGACTGAGAAGGACCAACTCTTCACGTGGACAGCAGAATGCCACAGTGCCTTCGAACAACTCAAGCAGGCTCTGTGCACCGCACCTATTCTGGTCAACCCCAGACCTGGAACAAGGTTCATCGTCGATGCCGATGCCAGCGACTTCGGTATAGGGGGGAATCCTGTCGCAAGTAGTGGACGGCGAGGAGAGAGTAGTGGCCTACTTCAGCAAAGCCTTGTCAAAGCCAGAAAGGAACTATTGCGTCTCCAGGAAGGAGCTGCTCGCCATCGTGAAGACCATTGAACACTTCCACAAGTACCTGTACGGGCAAGAATTTCTCATCAGGACCGACCTTGCATCCCTGCGGTGGCTCCTGAACTTCAAGCATCCCGAGAGTCAACTCGCGCGGTGGTTAGAGAGGCTTCAACAGTACAACTTTGAGATCCAGCTTAGGAAAGGCCAACTGCATTCTAACGCCGACGCCCTGTCACGAAGACCGTGCCCCGAAGACTGCACCTTCTGTGTCGGAAGGGAGAAGAACACCGTGATACAGTGCCGAAGGCCTACCGTGGAACTTCAAGCGAGCTGGAGCCGCAAATCTTTCACGCGGGCGCAAGCGGAAGATGATGACCTGGGACTGATAGCCAAATGGAAGAGGGCCTGTGTTCCCAGACCCGGGTGGAACATTGTGAGCAACCGCAGTCCAAAGTTCAAGTCCTACTGGGCGCAGTGGGACTCGCTGATTGTAAGGGATGGCCTCATCTGCCGTGCCTGGGAGAGCACCGACGGGAAGACATCTCGGGAACAAGTCGTCGTACCAAAGGCTATGACGGAGTGATTCCTGAAGGAAGTCCATGGAGTATCAACTGGTGGACACCTAGGGATAAAGAAGACCCTGGAGAAACTGAGAGAGCGGTTTTACTTGATCGGATGCCGAGCAGACGTGGAGAACCACTGCGCGAGGTGCCACGATTGCGCAGCCAGCAAGGGCCCAGGACGAAGACGACAGGGTTCACTGAAGACCTACAACGTGGGCGGTCCCATGGAGAGAGTGGCCATCGATGTTGCTGGGCCATTCCCATTGAGCAAGGCAGGGAACCGCTACATATTGGTCGTCAGCGACTACTTCACAAAATGGCCAGAGGCGTATGCACTCCCTAACCAAGAAGCCGCGACGATCGCAGAGACCCTGGTGAAGGAATTCGTCAGCCGGTACGGAGTACCCCTGGAGCTGCAATCCGACTAAGGGGGAACTTCGAGTCGCAGGTGTTCCAGAACCTATCCCAGCTGCTTGGAATTCGGAAGACAAGGACGACATCGCTACACCTTCAGTCCGACGGGATGGTCGAGCGATTCAATCGCACCATCGAGAACCATCTCCGAATCGTCGTCTGCAAGCACCAGAGGGATTGGGACAAACATCTTCCACTATTTCTCCTGGCCTACCGCGCCGCCGTGCATGACGCCACCGGGTGCACACCTGCCCGGGTCATGTTTGGGAGGGAGTTCCGTCTACCTGTCGATCTTGCCTTCGGCCGACCTGAGAATGATCCGGTCCCAGTAAGCCAGTATTGTCAAGAACTGGTCGACCATCTGGAGGACTTGCATGCGTTCGCGAGGAGGAGACTGCGGATAGAGACCGACCGAATGAAGACCCGATACGACCAACAGACGGATGCCGGCGGATTCCACGAGGACGACCTGGTCTGGCTCTTCAATCCATTACGGAATAAAGGCCTGTCACCCAAACAGCAGAAGTCTTGGGAGGGCCCGTACCGAGTCGTGAAACGGATCAACGATGTCGTCTACAGGATCCAGCGGAGTCCGAGGGCGAAGATGAAGATCGTGCATCGAGATCGCCTGGCAGCCTACGGAGGGACACAGTCGGACCAATGATTGATCGGGACGATCAGCCTTTTAGGAAGGGTGTGGTGTTACGGCTGTGAGTTTGTTTCATCGCTCGCCGCATGAGTCACAACTGCCCCCGGGCTGGGCTGTGCTCTGCCACAGTGTATTGCGTACGCCATACGCAACAGGACTACTAGGACAAAGGGATGGTCCAGAATATTCGTGACCCAGCCAGTGATGGAAACCTCGAGAAGCCGTGAACCCTGGATGGGTCTAGAAGCATTTATTGATTCACCGGCCTGCTATGTAAGAGCGACCTGTCAAGCGGTGCGTGTGTGTTTTTCGAGCTAGTGCGAGCGTTTATCCTGACCGACAGAAGTGTGGTGATGTGACTTGCGAAACCCCTAGTGAAGCTGATTCTCTTGACAGCGAGTGAGTGAGAAGCATACAGGGGACTGTCTGTGTTTTGAGCGAGTGTGATTTCACTGAGCGACAGAGGTAGTGTGGCGAAGTGCCGTGCGATTTACGAAATCCAGTGACATTGTTTCCAAGCTTGTGGACAGCGAAGCAGCGTGTAGCAGGTTATCGTAAGTAACTGTAGTTTGTGTACATAAGGAAGAGGAGTCCGAGACCTTGGAGCTTACCGAGAGTTGTCTCTCCAACAAAGCAGGTATTCCTAGCGAGGACACGGGTCTCATTAGTGGAGGATTAGCTGCATGACTAAGTGAAAGGGGCAAGAGCGCTCCATAAGGAAGAGACTTGAGGAAACAGGAGTAAGGTTGCTGTTGAGTGGTGTATCTTTCTGGCCGCAATAAAGTTAATTATTTCTTTAAAGGAACAATCTGTGCTGTGCTTCAACCCACCGTAATCCAGTTAACAAAAGTGCCACTAGGGGGGTGGCACGTAACATTAGTAATGTTTCGTCCCCAAAAGACTTACACATTTTCCAATAAAGAATTGCGACTGGAAACTTTCAGAATTAGGGATTTCGAGTGATACCTGTGCTTGAACCGTTTACTTTTTCTCACTGAGTTCGGAATGTACCCTGTAAGTCAGATAATTTCAATCCATTCTTCATGAATCTATTGAACAGTTCAAGAGTGGATCATCAGTAAAGATACTCCAAATCTCTCTACTCTAAATCCACATGAAAAGTAGAGTGATGTATTCAAAACAAAACGTGTGGCATTTAGCAGTAGCAAAGCTTCTCTGTTCGTGGTAATACTAAAAAATGATTTTACTTCGAGTTTCTTAAAAACAAAATATAATTAAGAGTCTTGGTTAATCATTTAAAGTAATTTCAGCACTTTGCAAACGTAATTAGTGAATTAAGTCGTGAAAAGTAAAACTGCAATTTTGAAAAACTGGCGTCGATTCTAATAATATACACACCTCTGTACTTAGAAAATCACTATTTTACTTAATTTAGAACATAGCCTTAGAATTAAAAAGGTCAATTATAGAATACACAGTAATTAATATGTTATATGCTCGCAATACAATACTCGTCGTCTGCGTCTGGCTTCGTGGCGCAGTGGCAACGTTCTCGCTTGCTGAGCCGAAACAGCTGAATCGAATCCTGGCGATGTCAGTTGGCATTTGAGGGTGCGCAAATGTGGGGGAGCCGTGTCAGTACATTTACTGACTCGTTGAAGGTTTCCTTCGCGGCAAATTTCCGGCACCGTGGCGTCTTTAAAAGACGCAATAGTTAAATTGGACGCAAAACCCATAACATTCTTCTTCTTTAACTGGTGCATACTTTCCCATTAATTTTCTACAAATTATGTTTCAAAATTAGACAGGTTCATGACAAAGAAAGTGTTTCTTTATCTGCTAGAATGTATAACTCTATGTTCGTCATAAATTTTGGCAAGATATTTTTTCTAAAAAAATAGCAATCTTATCTCTATTAGAATGTTTTCGTTCCCATAACTCATGTGAAATGAGGTTTCCTTCTTGTAATCGAGACCATAAACCCCCCACTCCCTTCCCTTTCAGTGGTTAGTTTACGTACTGTAGACTAGGGTGAAAATGTAAATGAGATTTTGTATAATATGTTGACAGCTCTTAAATTAGAATTTCCCATGTTTTCCGCTAAACATCGCGTTGTTGCAGTAAGTGGAATAGACACCGTTTAATATATTATAATTATTGGTTAAATAAATATAAATTATGTATATAATTATGATAATCAAATAAATACTAAAGAAGGAATGATACGTTATTGGTAAATATTGTACAAATAGTAATATTTCTCCACGGCCACATCTTAATATTTAAATGAGTTAAATTAATTCATAATATATCAATGTAATAACTGCTTATGATATTCTCACACATAACATATTTTATTAACACAAATTTAACATTTAATAGTCTAACATGTTAGAAGATGGACGTTTGAAATGTGCACATCGCACACTTGGCATGTAAGCTGTTTGTTGTGGTCTTTTCCTTTGCGAAGTTTTACTAACTTTTCTTTTAGGAGGCACTTGTCTTTGGAATAACGGCAACCCTTCTAGTTCTTATTTTTAAACAACTAAAAACAAAAACACGCACAACGATGTTGATGATTCTTTATGGGCTTTGTGACATCGTGGTAATGTAGCCCCATCTACTTGGGTGGGTCTAGAATATGTCAGATAACCTGTGTCATTGGGATGTCTGTACTAGTGTGTGGATTTGTAATTGAGGTAGGATTTGGGTAGGAATCGTCCGTGGCATTAAATTAGGCACCATCCCGGCATTTGCCTGGAGTAGAAGTGTGAAAACCATGGAAAGCCACTTCCAGAATGACTGGGATAGGCATCGATCCCACCTCTTCACAGTTTTGCCACACGAGGCTGAGTATACCCCGTTCCAGCCCTAAGACCAGAATTAAATTTCTTGGCAGAGCCGGGACTCGAGCCTGGGTCTCCGCGGTGTCAGCCAAGAATGCTAGACATTCTAGAACATAATAACGGAGTATTCATTGTCAATGAAAATCAACTGCACAGGAAGTTCGTTATGCATAAGGTTCGGTGCCATTTTGAATCGTGGAAACTCGATAGTATGATTGGTCGAATGTGTTATGGTACAGGAGCATGATTATGATTGGTATAATATGCTATAGCACTGCAGCATGATTTTACCACTCTTACGAAACCAAATGTCTATTTTGGCAGCATTGATTTCTTCAAAAGATAAATAACTTGCTTTCAGTAATAAAAGTTAGATGGCTGTGACTATCCAGGTATACAGTACCAACTCCCTCAGCCGGAAGTTATTGATGAACTCCATATGTCCCATGCAATATGTTGGCACAGAGGGAGCGAGATTGTGTGTGAAGGAAGAAGAGTAAACTATCTCTATAAATTCAAGTGGTCCACTGTCCGCTGCTGGACAGACCGGACGTTGAAGTAGGGCACCGTGGAAATTAAATTCGCACTCTTCCAACACATCTTAAAGAGAAAGTTTGAAATACACTGACCGGAGAAATAGTTCATTATTTGCGAAGGAGTGATTCCATAGCAATTCGCCAATATAAAGTGAATTGGGAAAGTACAATTCATAGATAACAAGTAGTTCCGTGAATAACTATACAGCCTATTTTCATATATCCTACTTATGTTAATTGCCATTATCAACATACACAATTTCAGTTTGATTGCTGTAATAGATTCGTAGATATTGAGAACCCACTAAATATTTCGGATGGTCGCCATGTTGGATTTTATATATGTAGGTCCTAGAGTTATGTACTGTTACATGCAGATTATTGTGAACATGTAGTATTCAAACTTCAATCGCATAATTAGGACACAAGAAAAAACAAGGAGATTTTAAAAATTTTCACAGCTGCCATCTTGAGGTTATGGAAACAATTGAAATAAATTAGATGCCAGTGGATTAACATTCGTATAAGGATTTACTGTACCAAGTTTCACTGCACGCGGATGGTTAAATTGCGAGAAATGTGAATATTTATAATTCGCGTCACCGCCATGTTGGATTTGTGATCACCAGGTTATTTAAAGTCCTATAGGTGAACTTATGTTTATAGCCCATATGAACATTAAAAAATGCAGTTTGATTGCTAAAATAGATTCGTAGATATTCAGTATCGTCTAAATATTTCGGATGGGCGCCATGTTGGACTGTTAAATGTATAGGCCATAGAGTCATGTACCATTAAAGGAAAATTATTCCGTAGGTTCATTATTCAAACTTTCACTTCGATCGCATGACTACATCACAATAAATAAAATCTTAATTTTAAAATTCGCACTGCCGCCATCTTGAGGTTATGTAAACAATTGAACTAAATTAGATACCAGTGGATTACAACGTGTAAAAATATTTCCTGTGCCAGGTTTCAGAGCGCTTGGAACATTAAATCGCGAGAAAGGTCTATTTCAAATTTTCAAATTCGCATGGCCGCCATGTTCGTTTTGTAGTTAACCGGTTTTTGAAAGTCTTATAGATGGACTTCCAGTAGTGCCCTTTATCTCCGTACAAAATTTCAGGGTTTTACCGCTAATAGTTTCAGAGATATAGAATGCCGGTGAAATAATTCGCACATCCGCCATCTTGTGATTATGTAAACAATTGAACGAAGTTAGATGTCGGTGCATTACAATGTATATAAACATATACTGTACCAAGTTTCATTGCGTTTGGTTGGTCAAATCGCGAGAAACGTCTATTTAAAAGTCGCAAATTCGCTTGGCCGCCATGTTGGTTTTGTAGTTACCAGGTTTTCAAAAGTCACATAAGTGAACTTATAGTAGTTCCCTCTATCACCATAGAAAATGTCAGGGTAATATCGGTAATAGTTTCGGAGATATTGAATGCTGGTGAAATATTTCGCACAGCCGCCATGTTGGATTGGTGAGTCGTAACAAAATTTGAAGGGCACGGTCGAGGTCGCCGGGTATAGTGCTATGAACTTACCGAGTTTCATTGAAATCGCTCCAGCCGTTTAGATTTTATTAGGGGGACACACACACACACACGAATCACACACACACGCACACACACACGGACAAAAGGTGATCTCATAAGCCATTTTTTTCAAAATTGAAAATAGGCTAAAAATAATAATAATAATATCGTATGACCTCGGTGCCGGGCGCAAGCTTTGTTATTTGACACCCAAAAGGTAGCTTGCATGTCGAATTTCGTTGTTCTTTGAAGCACTATGAAAGTCAAGGAGGTTAGATATCTAAGCTCCTTGAACACTATAGCGCTTTTTAGTAGGGAAATTAGGAACTTTGTATTGGCGGAAACTCCCGAGATTAATTTTGTCATTATGAACACGGCCTGCTGAATACAAATAGGTCTTTTTGGCGTTCCAACATCGTATGATATGGGGTCGTAATTTTTGTCGCCTTTGAAAAATCACTTACCACGGCCAGGAGCGAACCTGCAATCTTGGGGTTAGTAGACCGACACGTTGACCACTCACCCACCGTGGCTGGCATAATAATAATAACAATAATAATAATAATAATAATGACTATCAGGACCAAGAAATCATGGACTGAAAACTGGAGGAAGATTTTCAGTGCTCAGGTGAAGAGTTCTTGGGAGAATAAAAAACATCATTAGATAAATAATTTCTATCGGGCTTCACAGAATGATGGGAATAACGAGGTAACGATAATGATAATAAAAATATTATTAATAATAATAATGTTATTGGTTTTACGTTCCTTCTACCACTGTGACTTATATAGATGACTGGGTGCCCGACTTTTTCTCCGAAAAGGATTTTTAACGTACCAGTTAATCTACGGACTCGGCTCCCTTGCATTTAAGCACACTCAAATACTAACTGACCTCGCGAGGATTTGATACTGCAACTTTAGGCACAGCAGGCGATATACCTATCGTTGTTACGCAGCCAGACAATAATGGCTATATTTTTCTCCACCAAACTAGGGAATACATTGTGGTATATTTAAATAATTAAAAGAGACAAGGGAACCACAACTGATGGGACGTTGGAGGATGAACATTCAGCCCCATTGCTTTCAATTACTTGCGCCGTGCCTGTTTTATTCATAGTTTATATGGACCTCTATTGGTCAATTCTTGTTCTCCTGCAACCACTAATGCTTCCTGAAGAGAAGGCCCATAGGCCACATGTGACCCGTGGAGATATTCTTAATGGCCTTTGGTGTATTCTTTGAATACACGGTACCTGAGATATATTTTATATTGCTCCTTGCATGTTCATTTCTTCCTTCCTCTTTGTCAAACACCAACAGTGATCTTCTGTTTTCTCCTTGATGGGCAAATCTCTTATGTCTTCATAAGTCTGTTCTAGATATATAACTTCTGTGACCCACCTAGCGTCATCTCGCAGCGAATCTCTGAAGCTCCTCAATTCTTCCTGGTGCTAGAGGACTTACTTATCCCTTTGGCCACCAGATCCTGTTACCATCGCCAGCTATTTTCTCCTTGAGAAAGAGGACTACGTCTACTTCTTTACTCACCATGCTGCGCTAGTATCATCTGTTATCAACTCTTTGAAGACCAGCTCAGCAAGAGAAGATCATTTTTTGTTGTAACATTGGCAATGCTTATATGTTCTCCTTTTGTCTCCTACCCCCCACTCTTTTCCCCTTCCTTGGACCCTCCGTGCTCCGTTGAGCAGGTCTCACTTCTCAGTCGGCAGTTGACTCGATCAGTTAAGGCTCCTCTCGAGCCAGCCTCCTCAAACCAAGAGGCACACACTCTTCTACGCCATGTTGGCAAGGTAGTTGTCATCAAAGGAAACTTCGCCTTCAACATGAAATCAAGATAAGTACCATCTTAAAGTTTTAACCTCATCTTCATGGTTTTAACTTCCACGTGCTTTTATCGATACTTTTATAGACAGTGTGAAATTATTTATTTTGGGGCAAAAATCATTCTTCGTGGGATTTGCCATGTTGAGCTTTTGTTCGTATAAGCTAATCTTACTAAAAAAGAGCTTTTCTTAAGCTATTCAAATGAGAAATCCTCTCACTACGTGGGATATTACCTAATACCCGCTGTCTATAATTCACCATGCTAGTTCCTCCGTTGGATTTTCTCAACCCCATTTTTCTACCAAGGTCGTTCTGGAACCTTCTAGATTCGGTATTTCATCTACAAGTCCTGCCGTTGAAATTTTCACTCACTTGTGAGTATGTTATTTAAAATTGAAGAACATCATTCCTGAATTAAAAGCTCAATAGCTAACTTTCTTCCACCGCTGGAACCGCTTGAATGTTCAATGGCACATTTAATTGTAACTCACAACTTTCTCAAGAAATAGACTCTCACCTATATAGTGCAATCAGTTATTTCCATAATTGCAATAATTTTCTTTCTCATAAACTTTAGTGTTTCTATAGTGAACTTTGCATCCATCTTTATAGACTACAGTGATAACCAGTGCTTGCTCCACGTTTCTACCGCGTCGCGATCGTCCGTTTACATTAAATATGGCCATGAACATTGATCCTATATCCCAATGATCTTTCCTCAACCTTCTACTAACCACCCATATTAATAAAATTGTAACTTTTCTATAAGGTGTCACTCACGAAGTGCCCTTCCAACTTTGCTAGTTTAACATTAATTAAATTCTGTATAATTACGTGTGTGACACACGATTCAAATTCACATTGTTCCTTTCCTATAATCAGGGAAAACAATTCCTTAAACTCTTGAGCGAGTCATGTTCAGGTTTCACGAAATGGAAACTGTCCCATTTGGCTAGTGATTCCTGCTCAAACTTGGGAAGTCTAGAACCTTCCTTTTAACTTTCTTCAGGTTTCACAGTAAGTGAGTGACCTGCCCTCTTTTGTATAATTCTCATATAGTAATTTTGTTTAAATATAAGAAGTTGTAGAAACTTCCATCTTATTCTTCACGTTTTTCTTATTGTTATTTTCGAAGTTGTCACTTTCTCTAGAACATTCTCTCAAGAATTTCTTAAAGTACACTCTTTGTACTAAATTTTAATGTTTAAACTTTAATTACTACACATGTCTTTTTATTTTCTTATAAAGATTTTAGAAACATGTAAGGTTTCAAACCTCATAAATTGTTAATTGCCTGGAGCAATCGTTTAATGTGAGGAGGTCTGCGACCCCATTTCTTAAAAAAGTTTAAATTAACTATGTTTGTCAAAATTATATTACATAATTGTTAATTTCCTCAAACTTCTTTGAATTGTTAAATAAATGAAGCGTTTCTTTTCGCTTTTTCATTTTCTAATACAAAGTTTAGGCAAAATCCTGTCTTCCTTGGCTCTCCCTACTCAATGCCATTAAAGTAATTAATAGGGCTTTCACCATTTGTTGCATTTGAACAAGAACTCTTAATTTTCATCTCACTAAAGTTTCTATTAGCTTTAATAGCTAATTCTAATTGGCCAGTAAGGCAAGTAAAGCTCGCTAAGCCAGCTACCTGCTTGTGGAGACCCTCTCCGAAAACTTATGGTCAGTTTTCTAAAAGACAAGTGTTTCTTTTTGTCTAAACTTTTAGCCGGCTCCTCGCTGAGTAAAAGCTTAGCCATTTTCCAATGCAACCATTGGTTCATTTACCATAATTACTCCATAAGGTATAATCTTTTATCATTTACCTTCTTAGAGACACTTGTCGCCTTTACCGGAACTCCATAATTTTGGAAATTGAAAATACTAAACCTGAGTTAAATCATTGGCATTCTTCGAATTATTTTGCAAATACGAATTTCTTTGAGCAGACATACAGTAAATTTGTTCCTCTCAGTCTTGCCAGACCATCACTCTTCCCCATAGTAGTTTTATATATGCTTGAGAGGGATTATACGAAAGCCACTCTCTTGCAAACCGCCCAAGTTCTATCTGTGTTTCTCGTCAGCTTAGACCAAGTCCTTACTCATTTGAGGTATCCGAGAGCGGATTTTCGGTGGCAACCACCTTTAAGTGTGTTTAAAGTTAAACTTATTAATTTTGTGGGACTCTCCTCCTATTTTTCTATCCTTTTTCTCCAATCCAAAATCTACTTCCTTTTCTTAATCATCTTCCCTTGGTGGGTGGGTTATTCCTCAGCTAATAAACTACCCAAAATTTGGTGCCGAAACCAGGGAGAGTCCATTTTCCATTTTCTTCTTTAAAAAAAAGTGTCATTTGACAATACTTGGCAAATTATTAATATCTGCTTTGTATCTTTCAGCTATAACCACATCTTGCAAAGTCTGTGAAGGGGAAAGAGGCCGCTCCTGTCTCCTTTGGTGTGTCCCGTTCTTTCTACTCATTCGCTGCTGCCAGCTTGACAGCATTTCCAAGGTTCCACAGTTTCGTGAGTTACATTTTCATCTACCTTCTTTAATATGGCTCCCACTGATAAGGATAAAGATGAAAAACTTACTTCTAAACGAGCATCCTATAAAGGGCAAATTACCCGATTCAGAAGGTACATAAAAGAATTAGATCCCTCAGAAGCGCAATTAGACTTGTTGAAACATCGTGTAAAGGATTTTGAAGGTTCTTATGAAAACTACTGTAACATTCAAACTGAAATAGAAACTTGCATGCTCAATCAAACAGAAGATCGTGTCGAAGTAGAAAACCTATATTACGAAGGCATAGGTTCTGCTTTCAAAATAATACGCCAACTCGAAGAGGAGCAGAAAAAGGACGCTTCTGTTCTTGGTTCCCTTCACGAACCACAAACTTCTTTCCGTGAGGGTACTCACAAGCCCAAACCAACTTTACCTAAAATTGATTTACCCCATTTCTCTGGAGATGAATCCACTTGGGATTCTTTCTATGAATTATTTTGCTCCCTTGTTCATGACAATGAAGACATTCAAGTCATTTACAAGTTTCATTACTTGAGATCTATCCTCCGAGGTCAAGCTTTGCAGTCGGTCGAAGCACTTCCTCTGCGTGCCGAAAATTACCCCATTGCCTTTAACTTATTAAAGGAAAGATATGCAAATTTACGTTTACGTATTCAACGCCATATGAAGGCTCTATTTAACCTACCTGCGTCACAGCACAATGACGTCACTAGTTTGCGTACTTTAGTTGACACTACCCAACTCCACGTTAAAGCTTTGTCCCAATTAGATCAACCTACTGAACATTGGGATACTTTCCTAATACATTTAGTAGTCTCTAAAGTTGATGCTGCTACCCTCAAAGCTTGGGAAATTGAACTTTCTAAAGAAGACGACTACTCTTACGAGCATTTAGTCACTTTCATAAATGCCAGATGCCAACTTTTAACTGCTCTAGCTAATCAAAGTGAACCCTCTTCTCCCAGTTCTAAATTTGAATTAATGTCTATCAAACCTAAAAGCGAACGCTTAGCATCTAATACTCAAAAACCCGGGTCCAGCTCATCTAAATTTAAATCAAACTCCACTGGTTACCCAACTAGGTCTAGTGAACGTCGTGTTGCTAGCTCTATTGTTTTAAACACGCAAAGCGAACCTCGCAAAAGTTTAAACGAACCTGTAAAGTGCATACTTTGTAAAGATCCCCATGCCCTATACCTCTGCAAATCTTTTAAAGAAATGTCAGTCGACGACAGACGAAAATTAGTCTCTCAAAACAAACATTGTTTCAAATGCCTAGCGCCTACGCATTCTGCTTCTAATTGCAAGTCCACAAGACTTTGCTACCATTGTGAAAAGGCTCATCATACTTTGCTACATCGTCATGATCAGGCAAGGTCATCGACAGCATCTACTTCTCCGAAAAATGATAGTGCTAACAGTTCTAATGCTTCATCGTATATTCAAAATGACAAGTCCATACGCAGTGCCCAAGTATTGTTGTCTACTGTTCAAATTGAAGTTCAGGATAACTTTGGCAACTGGGTCCGTGCACGCGGTCTTCTAGACTCAGCGGCAACTCATGATTTTGTGTCTAATTCCTTGATTAGAAAACTAGGTCTACTTGTAAACCCCACTTCTATCAACGTGTCAGGCATCAACAGCTCAAAATCGCAAGCTTTACAATTCTCAAAGCTAACTATAAGAGATACTTGTCATAGAAACAACTTTCTTAAACTTAATTGTCTAATTCTCAATAGCATTGGAGAAGACACTCCAAGTCACTCTGTGGATATTTCAGGGTTAAACATTCCCTCGCATTTAAGGCTAGCCGATCCATTTTTCAATATGCAAAACCCTATTGACATACTCTTTAGTGCCAATGTTTTCTGGAATTGCCTACGTAAACAGGTTCGTAAGTTATCCTCAAACGTGGTCGCCAGAGACACTAATTTTGGATGGATCGTCACCGGTCAACTTTCCCATTATTCTCCTCAACCCGCATCGCAATGTTACTTCTCCAATACTGACCTAGAACAGTTTTGGAGGCTTGAAAATGTTGATTCTCCTAATGTACCCTCTTCAGAAAATGAATTCTGTGAGCAACTTTTTTTGAACACCACCACTCGTTCTTCTGATGGCCGGTTCGTCGTTCAAATGCCAAGATTACATAATCCTCCTAAACTTATCAACTCTCAGCCTAAAGCTCGAAAAGCTCTCTTCGCTATCGAGAGCAAATTCAAGAAGGAACCTCTTGTTAAACAACAGTACACTGATTTCATGGATGAGTATGAAAGCTTAGATCATATGGAAGTTGTTAACAAATCTGATGATGAATTACACCCCCCAATTGAAACGGTTTATTTAAATCATCCCGTGGGGAAAAACCCTCTTGTAAAAGATAAAATTCGAGTTGTTTTCAATGGTTAATCACCCGACGTTAATGGCAACAGCCTTAATGACACTCTTTATTCTGGTCCTGCTATTCAATCAGATCTATCTGCTATACTCTTAAACTTTCGATTATTTCCCATAGCTGTCATAGCCGACATAAAACAGATGTACCGTCAAGTGTTAATTCAACCAGAACAACGAGATCTTCAAAGAATCTTGTGGCGTGATGAAATCAGTAAGCCCATTAAGGTATTTCGCTTGAAAACGGTTACTTATGGCTTAAAACCCTCTGCTTTCCTTGCTATCCGATCCCTACACTTGCTAGCCTCACAAGATGGTCATTTATTTAACCCCAAAGCCTCTGAAGCACTAACAACATCATTTTATGTTGACGATTACTTACAGTCCTTCCCCTCTTTAGAGGAAGCTTCTTTTGTGTCTTTAGAACTTCAGGCATTGTTAAGGAATGGAGGTTTCCCACTCCATAAGTGGAACTCCAACTCCCCTGAGTTTCTCGCTCAGTTTCCCATCGAAGACGTAGATCCTTCTTCTGTCGAAATTTGTGGAAACTCCGAATCTATAAAAACTCTAGGAGTTCACTGGTGCACTAGCACTGACACTCTTATCTATAAAGTTTCGCTCGCAGAAGAGCTTCCTAATACAAAAAGACAAATTCTCTCTGAAATTGCAAACATTTTTGATCCACTTCAATTCCTTGCCCCAGTCATCGTTATAGCCAAACTCTTCATGCAAGAGCTGTGGTCGCTTAAGTGTGAATGGGATGATACTGTCCCTCTTTCTTTTCTTAATCGCTGGCTCTCGTTTCGCAGTAATTTGTTGGATCTTTCCCTCATGGAAATTCCCAGGAATTTAATTAGCTCTCATTCTAATACACCCTTTTTCCTTCATGTGTTCGCGGATAGTTCCGAAAAAGCTTATGGTTGCTGCGCATATTTAGTTTATCACGGTTCATTCTATGGATCTTCAGTTTCCAACCTTGTTTGTGCCAAATCGAAAGTCGCTCCTCTTAAAGCTATTACCTTGCCTAGGCTTGAATTGTGTGCTGCACTCATGGCTGCCGAACTTGTTAAGAAGTTACGGGAAGTATTAAAAGTCGAATTCTCGCAAATCTATCTCTGGAGCGATTCCATGATCACTCTTTCGTGGATCGCCAAGAGCCCCTCTCATTGGCAAACTTTTGTTGCAAACAGAGTTTCCAAAATTTAAACTCTTTCTTCTGGATGTCAATGGTGGCATGTGCCCGGTGCTGATAATCCAGCCGATATTATCTCTCGTGGTTGTTTACCCTCTCAATTGGCAGCTTCCCCATTATACTGGCATGGGCCTTCGTGGCTAATCGAAGAATCTTCTTCATGGCCTTCTAAACCCCCAGCTACAAACTCCAACTTGCCTGACGCTAAAGTACCTCTATCCATTGCTTCTTGTCTTGTTTCCAACGCTTCTCATCTCTTGTTGTCCCGCTACTCTTCCTTTCATAAATTACTACGAATTGTCGCCTATCTCCTTAGATGGAAATATCTTGTGGTTGACCAACCTCTTCTCCCTAAACCACATCTTACCAATCATGAACTGATTCTCGCTACCTTTAAGGTTTTACAACTGACACAGCAAGAAGCCTTTTCTTCTGAATTGTCTTTACTTTCTTCTAAAAGGGATCTTCACAAATCCAGTCGTCTTCGTGCTTTGGCCCCGTTCCTTGATGACCATGGGTTACTCAGGGTAGGTGGAAGACTTTCGCAATCTTTGCTCTCTGAGGACAAAAAGCATCCCGTTATTTTGCCTTCCAAACATCACGTAACTTCCTTAATTATACGTGACTTTCATTACCGTAATCTTCATGTTGGTACACGCACTCTGCTTTGCCTCTTAAGGGAAAAGTATTGGATTATAAATGGAATTCAAGAAGTTTCTTCTGTAATTCACAAGTGCATTCCTTGTTTCAAAGCGAAACCTAAAATCAAAACTCAATTAATGAGCGATTTGCCTTCCTTTCGCTCTTCTCCTATACGCCCATTTGCTTTAACTGGTGTGGACTATATGGGTCCGTTCCAATATCAACGAAATTCTCCTGAAGCTAAACGCAAATTGTTTGGTAAGCTTTATGTTTCTCTCTTTGTTTGCATGGTTACCGGTGCAATCCACTTGGAACTAGTAACGAATGCTTCTACTTCTTATTTTTATCAGCTGTCTCTCGTTTCACTGCTAGGCGTGGTGTTCCTTCTGAGATGTTCTCTGACAACGCTTCCACTTTTCAGGGCGCAGCTTCCCTGTGGAAGAAAGCTCTCACTTCCTCTCCTGCCATGGAACAAATTTCTAATTTTTCTTATTCAAAAGGTTTCAAATGGCGCTTTATACCTCCTTACGCTCCTCATCACGGTGGTAGGTGGGAATCTTGCGTAAAGCTCACTAAACGTCATTTAAGAAGTCTTAGGTAATCGAATTCTGACTTATGAAGAATTCAATTCACTGTCTGTTCTGATTGAAGGTGTTGTTAAATCTCGCCCTTTAACTCCGCTTTCCAATGACCCTGATGACCTACTTCCACTCACCCCTGGTCACTTCCTTATCGGCACTTCTCTTTCTGCCCCTCCTCCTCTTCCCAATTCTTACAGGGATTCTAATCTACCTATCGCATGGCGTAAACTTGAAGCCCTCCGTAATTCTTTTTGGAAGAGATGGAACTTGGAATATTTAACTTCCTTGCAACGGAGGCAGAAGTGGTTTCTTTCCAGTCCCGACATTAAAGTGGGGGACTTGGTCTTGGTTAGGGATGTTTCTCCCCCTCTAGTCTGGACTTCCGGTAGAGTGACCGAGTGTTATCCTGGAAGAGATGGGAGAGTCAGGGTGGTCAGAGTCTTGACCACTAACGGTTCGATTACAAGACCCCTGTCTTTGATCGCTCCTCTTCCATTAAATGTGTAACTGCTTATTTGCTCTCTGTTGGTGTTTCATCCCCAGTATGGTGTATTCTTTGAATACACGGTACCTGAGATATAATTTGTATTGCTCCTTGCATGTTCATTTCTTCCTTCCTCTTTGTCAAACACCAACAGTGATCTTCTGTTTTCTCCTTGATGGGAAAATCTCTTATGTCTTCATAAGTCTGTTCTAGATATATAACTTCTGTGACCCACCTAGCGTCATCTCGCAGCGAATCTCTGAAGCTCCTCAATTCTTCCTGGTGCTAGAGGACTTACTTATCCATTTGGCCACCAGATCCTGTTACCATCGCCAGCTATTTTCTCCTTGAGCAAGAGGACTACGTCTACTTCTTTACTCACCATGCTTCGCTAGTATCATCTGTTATCAACTCTTTGAAGACCAGCTCAGCAAGAGAAGATCATTTTTTGTTGTAACATTGGCAATGCTTATATGTTCTCCTTTTGTCTCCTACCCCCCACTCTTTTCCCCTTCCTTGGACCCTCCGTGCTCCGTTGAGCAGGTCTCACTTCTCAGTCGGCAGTTGACTCGATCAGTTAAGGCTCCTCTCGAGCCAGCCTCCTCAAACCAAGAGGCACACACTCTTCTACGCCATGTTGGCAAGGTAGTTGTCATCAAAGGAAACTTCGCCTTCAACATGAAATCAAGATAAGTACCATCTTAAAGTTTTAACCTCATCTTCATGGTTTTAACTTCCACGTGCTTTTATCGATACTTTTATAGACAGTGTGAAATTATTTATTTTGGGACAAAAATCATTCTTCGTGGGATTTGCCATGTTGAGCTTTTGTTCGTATAAGCTAATCTTACTAAAAAAGAGCTTTTCTTAAGCTATTCAAATGAGAAATCCTCTCACTACGTGGGATATTACCTAATACCCGCTGTCTATAATTCACCAAGCTAGTTCCTCCGTTGGATTTTCTCAACCCCATTTTTCTACCAAGGTCGTTCTGGAACCTTCTAGATTCGGTATTTCATCTACAAGTCCTGCCGTTGAAATTTTCACTCACTTGTGAGTATGTTATTTAAAATTGAAGAACATCATTCCTGAATTAAAAGCTCAATAGCTAACTTTCTTCCACCGCTGGAACCGCTGGAATGTTCTATGGCACATTTAATTGTAACTCACAACTTTCTCAAGAAATAGACTCTCACCTATATAGTGCAATCAGTTATTTCCATAATTGCAATAATTTTCTTTCTCATAAACTTTAGTGTTTCTATAGTGAACTTTGCATCCATCTTTATAGACTACAGTGATAACCAGTGCTTGCTCCACGTTTCTACCGCGTCGCGATCGTCCGTTTACATTAAATATGGCCATGAACATTGATCCTATATCCCAATGATCTTTCCTCAACCTTCTACTAACCACCCATATTAATAAAATTGTAACTTTTCTATAAGGTGCCACTCACGAAGTGCCCTTCCAACTTTGCTAGTTTAACATTAATTAAATTCTGTATAATTACGTGTGTGACACACGATTCAAATTCACATTGTTCCTTTCCTATAATCAGGGAAAACAATTCCTTAAACTCTTGAGCGAGTCATGTTCAGGTTTCACGAAATGGAAACTGTCCCATTTGGCTAGTGATTCCTGCTCAAACTTGGGAAGTCTAGAACCTTCCTTTTAACTTTCTTCAGGTTTCACAGTAAGTGACCTGCCCTCTTTTGTATAATTCTCATATAGTAATTCTGTTTAAATATAAGAAGTTGTAGAAACTTCCATCTTATTCTTCATGTTTTTCTTATTGTTATTTTCGAAGTTGTCACTTTCTCTAGAACATTCTCTCAAGAATTTCTTAAAGTACACTCTTTGTACTAAATTTAAATGTTTAAACTTTAATTACTACACATGTCTTTTTATTTTCTTATAAAGATTTTAGAAACATGTAAGGTTTCAAACCTCATAAATTGTCAATTGCCTGGAGCAATCGTTTAATGTGAGGAGGTCTGCGACCCCATTTCTTAAAAAAGTTTAAATGAACTATGTTTGTCAAAATTATATTACATAATTGTTAATTTCCTCAAACTTCTTTGAATTGTTAAATAAATGAAGCGTTAATTTCGCTTTTTCATTTTCTAATACAAAGTTTAGGCAAAATCCTGTCTTCCTTGGCTCTCCCTACTCAATGCCATTAAAGTCATTAATAGGGCTTTCACCGTTTGTTGCATTTGAGCAAGAACTCTTAATTTTCATCTCACTAAAGTTTCTATTAGCTTTAATAGCTAATTCTAATTGGTCAGTTAGGCAAGTAAAGCTCGCTAAGCCAGCTACCTGCTTGTGGAGACCCTCTCCGAAAACTTATGGTCAGTTTTCTAAAAGACAAGTGTTTCTTTTTGTCTAAACTTTTAGCCGGCTCCTCGCTGAGTAAAAGCTTAGCCATTTTCCAATGCAACCATTGGTTCATTTACCAAAATTACTCCATAAGGTATAATCTTTTATCATTTACCTTCTTAGAGACACTTGGTCGCCTTTACCGGAACTCCATAATTTTGGAAATTGAAAATACTAAACCTGAGTTAAATCATTGGCATTCTTCGAATTATTTTGCAAAAACGAATTTCTTTGAGCAGACATACAGTAAATTTGTTCCTCTCAGTCTTGCCAGACCATCACTCTTCCCCATAGTAGTTTTATATATGCTTGAGAGGGATTATACGAAAGCCACTCTCTTGCAAACCGCCCAAGTTCTGTCTGTGTTTCTCGTCAGCTTAGACCAAGTCCTTACTCATTTGAGGTATCCGAGAGCGGATTTTCGGTGGCAACCACCTTTAAGTGTGTTTAAAGTTAAACTTATTAATTTTGTGGGACTCTCCTCCTATTTTTCTATCCTTTTTCTCCAATCCAAAATCTACTTCCTTTTCTTAATCATCTTCCCTTGGTGGGTGGGTTATTCCTCAGCTAATAAACTACCCAGCCTTCAATAAGGAATCACATGGAAATGATAATAAAAAGAATATTAAACGATATTGGAAGGCATGAACATGAAACAAAACTAATATCTCACCCACAACGAACCTTTTAAAGTGGACATCTGCCTATTTTTAGCCTATTTTCAATTTTGAAAAAATAGGCTTATGAGATCACCTTTTGTCCGTGTGTGTGTGCGCGTGTGTATGTGTGTGTGTGTGATTCGTGTGTGTGTGTCCCCCTAATAAAATCTAAACGGCAGGAGCGATTTCAATGAAACTCGGAAAGTTCATAGCACTATTCCCGGCGACCTCGACCGTGCCATTCAAATTTCGTTACGACTCACCAATCCAACATGGCGGCTGTGCGAAATATTTCACCAGCATTCAATATCTCCGAAACTATTACCGATATTACCCTGACATTTTCTATGGTGATAGAGGGAACTACTATAAATTCACTTATGTGTCTTTTGAAAACCTGGTAATTACAAAACCAACATGGAGGCCAAGCGAATTTGCGACTTTTAAATAGACGTTTCCCGCGATTTGACCAACCAAACGCAATGAAACTTGATACAGTATATATTTATATACATTGTAATGCACCGACATCTAACTTCGTTCAATTGTTTACATAATCACAAGATGGCGGATGTGCGAAATATTTCACCGGCATTCTATATCTCTGAAACTATTAGCGGTATCTCCCTAAAATTTTGTACGGAGATAAAGGGAACTACTGGAAGTCCACCTATAAGACTTTCAAAAACCGGTTAACTACAAAACGAACATGGCGGCCAAGCGAATTTGAAAATTTTAAATAGTCCTTTCTCGCGATTTATTGTTCCAAGCGCCCTGAAACCTGGTACAGGAAATATTTATATGCATTGTAATCCACTGGTATCTAATTTAGTTCAATTGTTTACATAACCTCAAGATGGCGGCTGTGCGAATTTTAAAATTAAGTTTTTATTTCTTGTGATGTAGTCATGCGATCGAAGTGAAAGTTTGAATAATGAACCTACGCAATAATTTTCCTTTAATGGTACTTGACTCTATGGCCTATAAATTTAACAATCCAACATGGCGACCATCCGAAATATTTAGACGATACTGAATATCAAAGAATCTATTTTAGCAATCAAACTGCATTTTTTAATGTTCATAGGGGCTATGAACTTAAGTTCACCTATAGGACTTTAAATAACCTGGTGATCACAAATCCAACATGGCGGTGACGCGAATTATAAATATTCACATGGACGTTTCTCGCAATTTAACCATCCGCGTGCAGTGAAACTTGGTACAGTAAATCCTTATACGAATGTTAATCGACTGGCATCTAATTTACTTCAATTGTTTCCATAACCTCAAGATGGCAGCTGTGAAAAATTTTAAAATCTCCTTGGTTTTTCTTGTGTCCTAATTATGCGATTGAAGTTTGAATACTACACGTTCACAATAATCTGCATGTAACAGTACATAACTCTAGGACCTACATATATAAAATCCAACATGGCGACCATCCGAAATATTTAGTCGGTTCTTAATATCTACGAATATATTACAGCAATCAAACAGAAATTGTGTATGTTGATAGTGGCAATTAACATAAGTAGGATATATGAAAATAGGCTGTATAGTTCTTCACGGAACTACTTGTTCTTATTTAATAAGGTGCAGGCTGAAGATGCATCATATGTATCATCAAAAGAGGGAAGAACTCATTTGTTTCATTTTGAGAATAGGAACATTTTGGATGACAGCTTCATGCACTTATTCTGTGAGGGAAATCGGTATGTAAATAACAAGCAATGAATTGTTTTTGCATATAGCCTATTTATTATAATTCATTCTCCAGCGTCACAGAGTGGGCCAAGTGTAATGATTAGCTACTCACCTGGAGACTCAAGGCTCTCACAACAACAGTATACATCCCACTAGGCACTTTTGGAACAGCCAATGAGATATGGGCAGTGTTTAGCCAATCACAGAGGGGATCAGCTCTGTACCTAACCAATCGTTTTCACATAAACCTTGCTATAACTTCTATAGCCCACGCTTTGATTACCAACAAGATATGGGTTATCGTGTTTTTCTCCCAACAATTGAAATGATAAAACTTATATATTCGGGACACCCATGAGTACATGATTAGTGACTAATCCTTCCTATCTGAAACCCATAACAAGCATTGATCCTACTGTTTGTTTTTGTGTGGGACACAAGCCGCTTGTTGAATGTACTCGTGTGACTGGACAAGAGCTGTGCCACTTGTGTTCAACAGCGTTTCTCGAGGAACGTGTAGTGATCCTCCACTGGAGGGATATAATTCTCGTTAATTCTACAGCTCATCTGATGTTTCGAGTCTTTGCACTGTGATGGTTAGTTGGTTCCTCAGTTTAGGGGCTGTGACAACGCGGGCATATAGTCCCGTGTACTTAGGGTGTGTATAGAATCTGTCTGATAATCAGTGTTAATCGTGATGGCTGTATTAGTGCCTGAATCTGTTTTAATTCAAGTAAGGACTGCAGACATTGTTTTTTTTTTCAAGTAGTTCCTACTTTTGCCGCCAAACGCCACCGTCAACGACCAACTAGTTCATAACTTAGTTACCAGATGCCACCGCAGTCGGCTCTTGACGACGAGCGTAGGAACCTAATAACGTTATTCAAATGTTTAACCTATATAATTTAGCTTCACACAGGTGTAATTAGTAGAAGGTTCTTTAACATGCCATAAATCTATGAAATGGGACCGCCGGCTTTACTTCCCCTCCGAAGGAAGGCATACTGAGGGATTTTTAACGTTCTTAACTTCGGCCGGGTTTGAACCCGCAATCTTGGCATCTTTACACTGTGAAGGTACAGTGTTTATAGAATACTAGCTGAAGTATCCGTGCTTCACTACGCGTCATAATTAAATTAAAATATGAAGGTAACAGTGTTAAAACAGGGTATAGGCGAGGTGCTGCGCAGAGGGAGATTAAGGATGGAATATTTTGTCCAACTACACCGCTCGGCGTTGACCGTGTTTTATAGCACAAATTTAGTTTTTACTCGCTAACCGTTGGAGATACCTTTCGGATAGAAAATGTAATTTTAAACCTATATATCCCATCAAAAGTTTGCTATTTCTTAACGTTCTCTTTTTATTTGAAATGGAAATATGAAAGTTTTAAACCAAAGGGTGTAGAGACGTCACTAAAATGGTCACCATCTTTAAATAGGGCAAAGTATTGAAATCAAAAGAAACCTATATGTTAACCAGCTAAATCAGCTACTTCCATGTAAAAATTCATGTAAATCGGACCAGTGGTACTTGCGTGATTGAGTAATACACAGACACACACCATCTCATTTCTTGCCTCGCTTCGCTCGCGTCATAGTCGTGTCATATTGTTATTCAATGAAATGCAGGTTCAACCCCGTTACCACCACTTTAGAACCTGAATATCCAAAAATCCCTCCTTAGTAGACTTTTTCGACACACAACAAACATATCCCCAAAATATCATTCTTCTAACTTTAATAGTTTGGGTTAGTCGATGAGAGTGTACATCCAAAAATCCTTCCTTAGTGGAAGTTTTTCTTCCAGAATTTCACCCCTCCCCATAGGCCCCTTAAATTGGATTCATGAAAAAACGGTCGAACACCTATTTATTTTATTTATTTATTTATTTATTTTTAATCTGATTATTTTCCTCCGAGTTTCAAACTCCTCGCCTATGTCGTTTAAGGGATACACGCTCCGTTAAGAATCTTTCAACCCCCCACTTTTCATCCCTTTCACCTCATAATATACACTACATCGAAAAACTATTAGACATGTGTCAGCTTATTTTTAATGATTAGTATATATGCCAAGTATCACAACCCCAAATGAAACCACTCGTGAGATATTGTTATTCAATGAAATGCACGTTTACCCCCTTAACACCTATTTAGAACCTGAATATTCAAAACTCTTTCCTTAGTGGACGTTTTCGACATACAACGAACATATCCCCAAAATTTTATGTTTCTAACTTCAATAAGTTTGGCTGGGCGATGATGAGTGAGTGAGTCAGGACATTTTCTTTCATTTATTTTTGATAATTTCACCCCTCCCCATGAACCCCTTAAATTGGATTTATGAAACCAACGTTCGAACATCTACTTACTTATTTAAAGCTGTTTTCCCGCTGAGTTTGATGAGTGAGTAAGTGAGTCAATCAGTTAGGACACTTTCTTTCCTGTTTTTCCCCCCAGAATTTCAGCCCCTCTCCAAGGGCCCCTTAAATTGGATTAATGAAAAAACGGTCGAACACCTATTTACTTGTATTTTAAGCTGCTTTACCCACCGAATTTCAAACTTCTCGCCTATGTCGTTTAAGAGATACACGCTCCGTTAAGAATCCTTCAACCCCCAATTTTCACCTCTTTCACCTCATAATATACACCACATCGATAAACCCTTAGACATATTGTACCCAACTGTCATCATGTGGACCATGTGTTCGTATCCCAGCTAACTCACGGTCTTTCGAGGTATGGGGCGTTCCTGCCCACCATACGACCACATGCTCAGGATTTGAGTCTACCAGGTAACTACTCTACATGAAATACACAACATATTCCTAAAATAAAATATTTACTGGTAAAAAATCATGGCTATACAACAAATACAAATAAAAGACAAATTATATTTAATTCCCACAAATAAAAATAGGGTTATTCTGTGAGTTTCCTTCTTAAAATAGTGCTACAGTGCACTCAAATCTAATTCTAGCATCCTATCAATGATACTTTCAGACTTCCATGGATTTCCATAGTGTTCATCATGTGACACAATTACTTAACTGGAGTATCATAACACAAAAATCATATATCACATTAAAAAGACATTAATACAACATTACTCCGTTTCTTATGGCATTTACTTTGATTAGCATAAATTCATTATTTTCTGCATTCATTAACAAATATTTGTTGTGTCGTGTGAATCATCTTCCTTCTTTCCATCAATATGAACGCTTTAAAAAAGTGGTACTTATCCCTTCCAAAATAAACATGGATAGAATATTTATAGTTTCACCATACAACGATTTTCTGGGTCTTGTCGGGCTTATATCATTACAAACGTGTCATGTTCTCAGAAATCACATACCCGTCTGCATAAATTAGCGTGAACTGGCAAAATGCACTCCAAAAGAAGATGCCTACATTATTTTGGTTCAGTTTTCCTCCTCAGTGAATAACTGAGCCAAATAGTATCTGATTTCTATGATCCAACAACGCATGTGTGTTGCAACACACCATTCAATTCAATTGGCATCATCATAACACTCATATCATAATTGCATATTGAAATATCGAGATTCTTCAGTGTCCTACTATGACCCTAATTTACAAGGGGCTGGTCGACCGACCTTCTCTCCCCTTAGCAGGCAATAAAATTCGTTCCAGCTGGCTAGTCAAGATGGCCGCCGCAGAAGTGGTCTACTACCCCACCTCCTCTCATCTGCTGTCAAGGTCAGGTTTGTTTACAATCGCAGTACAGTAGAGTTACGCTAGGTGTGGTTCCTAAGTAATTGAGTCATTTAATTATTTAACACCTATCTTTATAGTGTTTTGGGCTCAACTCGGCTCCTTATTAACATTCATGGCTGGGGATGGAATTCTGTGATAGCCTTGCCGTTCTATGGTGACTACTAGTGGCTTGGACGCGCATCATAGTGAAAATCCAAGATTTTCACCAGCAGCTGTCTCAATAAAATATCAGGAAATCTGCGTTTCCTAAACGACGAATATGATCCTTACCTCTCAGGGTAGATCATTTATACACATGCTCACTGAGTCTCGACGGACATCACTCGTGGCCATAATTCATGCAAACGATGGATACAGACAGTCTCTGTCCAATTCGCTGCGAATAATAGAGTATGCTCAAACGGCGATACTAACTCGTAGATTTAGCCAACTTCTCACCTAACGCGCAAGCTATACTAGTTGGTCCCCGCAATTATTTATTTACGTAAATCACTGGATTCTACGTTATTTCTGCACGCAATATGCGGCTTCAAACAATACTTCACATAGATGACTCAATTATTAAGGCACCCGCGTTCTCTCTGTCATACCATTTAAGCCAAAGCTTTAAATAGCTCCTAATAAAAATGTATAAATTTACTGGCTTACTTTACTTTAATGGTCCTCAAATATAATCCTAAGATTTGACCGTATCAAATATTCATTCACACTTCACTGACACTGAAAAAGCTCTCGTATCTCGCTATATTCCACTTTACTTTCTTACTGTTTACCAAAATACAGTATCTTTATATTAGACATGACACATTTTGAACATTATTTAGGCCAAAAGTGCCTATTACTTTACTGTTGCTGACCCCAGATTATTATTATTATTATTCATTTAACGTTACCGTTACATCCATCACTATTTTCGGCCTGAATGGCCCTAAACAAATCACCTTCCAAGCCATATTTTATTCAAGACGAGTGGTGAAAACTCGTTCAGTAAGTGACTGTGACATTTTAGTTTCAAAGTGATGCATCGTTACATGGTGAACTATTTAGTTATAATAACATTGTAAATTGGTACTCACTTTTTCTTTTTCGCTGGATAGTGCCAGCACTTCAGCTTCAGGCCTACCATGACGCTTGATTTAAGCCATCATGTTATATTTTTCACAACACTTAATTTCACACATTTCCCACCCGATAAACATACTTTTATCGGTGGCCTCTTTCACTTCTACACAATGCATATTAATCACTATACACATGAACACTTTTAAATCACTATTACACAATTTATGTACACTTATTCACTACTTCACAGGTTGATCCTTAAATCGGACTTCTCCTACGCCTGATCTCAGAGATGCGATGCAATTACGCCAACCGCTGGTCTATGTGAAAATCTAACAGCGTTTACGGACGTTCGATCCTCGTCACCTGCAATACCGTTCAGCTCACTGTCAAGATGAAGTTGCGATGCTTCCCAAGCTCCCATCATTGTAGTGATCCTGATGATAATGTCATATTCAACTCTGACAATACCTCCTGGTATGTGTAATGTTCAAAAACATTATAAGTTACTCTTTCGCTGTGGCGAATTTATATTTGCGTCAGATAATAGATAAATATCTGTATTAAATTGACTTCGACACACTTCATGATTATACTTATGAAGCTGTATGACTTGCTTCTATTGTTCTTTAACGGCCGAGCTTTGATATTTTAACATTTGGCGCGCTACTGGCAGCGTCTTAGTTACGTGTATACTGTAGAATAACTTGAGATGACCTAGAGAACAACTGGAGAACAACTGGCTTGGTCTGCCCTGCTCTCCCTTATAAAGGTTTCTCGTAAAAACTAGTCCACCGGACATGTGGGTGCGACTCCTTCCTTGAAATAATACATTTTCAGCCGAAATGACATATACACCTTGTTCATTTAAGTGTGGAGGTTTCATAACCGTTCGCGTGCCGGCGATCGCTTCGGCCAATTAATTACAATTAATTGCCTTAGTTCAGCGCGTCAGGACGCCATCGTGGTGGTTCCCCTTTGGCTGGTCACAAAATCACTGCTCTCGAGCGTAGGCTAGGTTGTAATGCGTTCATTTGGAGATATAGGCTTTAATTTAGGTGAAAAACCACTCCTAAATTACCTCTCCGTGAATATATTCACCTGGGTGTATATTTCACTCCATTTCAATGCTCCACTTGGCTGTAATTAATTAATTTCCGTGGGCAATCATCCCTACTCCCGATTCCATCGTTGTCAAGCGGTGAATACCCGAGTCATTAATTTTGGGCTGTCTCCTCGGTCCAGACGTAAATAGTGCGCTCGGCGCCTAAGGTCTCCACCCACTTGCTAAGTGTAATTTGTAAAACGCCAAACTGGCCTCCTCTCATTCTCGTATGCTTAGAAAACGTATACATTCTTGCATTTGGCTACAATTCTTCCCCTTAAATTGCTATGATATTCACATATAGGTCGTGAAATCATGCTACATTATTATATGTCTGTATACCTCTCATTGCTCTTTGGGTTCCCTGTAATTTCTCCCCCTCAGAGATCAATGGTTCGACTCTAGGCATAACCATGTGCCTGGTCTTCTCTGATGAGACCCGAGTTCGATGCCAGACTGCCGTGACTGATTGGGCACTTCTTTCCCCTGCTAAGCTCGGAAAATTAATTTCACAAGTGAATTTTTCGGGCCCTTCAGATGGCATCGACTCCATGCAATATTTACTTTAAGCGGTCAGTGCTCTCGGCAATGGGATCCCTCGTTCCCCCATTCCACTCTGTCTGCCATCTCGTAGACTCTTGTTCTGCCTTCTCAATTGTTCATTCATTTCCTCTATTTCTGTAGCGGCCTCCCTCAACTGGTCATAAAGTTCCTTCAGTTGACAGCTGCATTCTCCCTTCGGATCCCTTGGGTCTGCGAGCTGGTCGCTTCGCTCCGTTCCTTCTTGGGACTGCAAGTTTTCTCAAGAATCTTTCCGTGCATACGTAATGACTCCTCGTCCATTTGGGTGTGCATTGCTTGCTCTTCCCTCGTAGTAATTAATCATCAACCGTATCCAGGGATCTTCACGTTGAAAAACGGTGATGATCCTCAGATCATCTAAGGTCTTTTGGTCTCTATCTTCTATCTCGATAGCTAGAACTTCCTCTTCATCAGCTGTCGGGTATCTGCTTAGCAAGTCAGGTACTATATTGTCCTTCCCCGGGCAATACTCTATTTCCACTTGAAATTGCTGTATGTACAGGGACCACCTCGTCAGTCTTTGAATCGACAAGTCAGTTTTCAACAGGAACGTTAGGGCTTTATGGTCTGTTCTTAATATAATTCTGAAGCCATAGACTAGCTTTCGCCAATACTGTAAGGAATACAGTATCGCGAGTAATTCGATCTCCGTGACCGTATAATTCTTTTCATTAGGTTTCAACCTTCTACTTATGAATGCAATGAAAGTTTTCTCCTCTGGCCTGTCCACATTTTCCTGATATAACATTGCTCCAATACCTATGAATGATGCGTCAGTCTGGATAATAAATTTCTGAGTGTAGTCAGGATATCCCAATTTTACATAATTTAACAGCATCTGTTTAGATTTCACGAAGGCTTCCTCGCATTGTTCCGTCCAGCGCCACCTTCCTCCTTTCTTAAGTAAGTCTTGGAGTGGTGCTACGGTCTCGGTATACTTCGGGCAATGGCTTGAAAAGAATCCAATAACGCCTAGGTATTGCCTGACGTTCTTTACCTTCGTTGGTCTCGGGAAATGTTTAATAACTTCCAATTTTCCCGGATTAGGTCTGACTCCTTGTGCATCTATTACATGGCCTAGAAATTTAACTTCTCTCTGACCAAAGTTAGACTTCTTTATATTGACCTTAAAGTTAGCCTGACTTAGGTCATATAACAGCTTGCGTAGATCTCTGACGTGTTCTTCGACTGTTTCAGATGTCAGTAGTATATCATCTACGTAGCATATGGTTGTGGCTTTTACTTCTTCAGACAGGTTCCGATCTAACGCTCGTATCAACGCTGAACCTGCTGTTTTCAGTCCAAATGGGAGACGCACGTAAGAATATGTATGCTGGTCAAATAAAAACCCAGTTAATAAACTTGTTTTCTCCTCCAGAGCAAGATGGTGAAAACTTGCCGTCAGGTCAAGATTTGAGAAAACAGTCTTTCCTTTGAACCTTCTGAGAACCTCCTTAATGGGCGGCACTTTGTCAAATTCCGGTATGACCTTGGAATTCAAATTTCTTAGGTCCAGGCATATCCTCACACTTCCGTCCTGTTTAGGTACAACTACCAGTGGGCTGACATAGGGTGTGGCTGTCTTCACAATGACGCCTGCCTCTAGCATTTCCTGTATTGCTTCTTTGACCTTTAAATAATGTTTCTCAGCTACAGGATACGGCTTCTGTTTGAATGGTGTCCAATCGCTGACTTGAAATGCATATTGGAAATTCTTGATCCGGCCAGGTCTCGAATCGAAGACTCCTTTATACTCAAATAACAGTTCCCTTAGCATTTGCTTATGTTCTGGACCAATTTTAGCTTCCTCAATCTTCTCTTCCAGGCATTCTTCAAATTCTGGTTCGAGGTCCTTTTCAATGTCTGCGGCCAGTGTTGCCAACTCTTCCTCAATGTCTTCTGTTGTCAATACTGCATCCCCAGTCATATCTCCGTATGTATGCCATACGTACTCTTCTGGTCTCGTTTCATTGTGCTTTAATGAGAGCTCTAAATCTTCCTTTCCCTCACTTGCGCGAAACATAACAATGTCTTGCGAGAGATCTATAATAACTTTATATTCTCTTATGAAATCCATTCCGACAATAATGTTATAAGGCAGCTTATTCACAAGTAGGAAGCTCTGTGAGAATGTAGAGTTCCCTATCTGCAGATCTAAAAATACTTGGTATCTGCATATCATAACCTTATCTGGTATCACACCTTTTATTTTCACGCTTGAAATAGGTATTTTCAATACGTGGATTTTACTTTGGATTTCATTATACAGGGTATCTATAAAAGAACTCCGGGGTTTTAAAAATGCATATCTTAATAACTGTAGAAGATAGCAACATGTAGTTAATTTCTCTGAAACGAGCAGCTCATCAAGTTTTACTCATACCAATTGGGAATGTTTTCATCACCAGTTGACAGCGCTGCGGAGCGTTGATCTTGAAACAACGTAGCGGAGGTCTTTGCTGTCTGGATTGCCGCGCTATGGCGACGCCGCAACAAAAGGCTCAATTCGTTATTTGGCTAATAGAGACCAATTCTGTTGTTACGGTACAAAGAAAATTTCGACGTAATTATGGTGTTGACCCGCCTACGGATAAAACCATTCGCCAATGGTTAAGTGCTTTCAAACAAACAGGAAGTGTTTTAAAAGAAAAGTCGCCGGGTAGGCCGCGTGTGTCACAAGAGAATGTGGACAGAATCCGAGCTTCATATCTTCGAAGCCCTAAGAAATCATTGACAAGACGCAGTCTGGAGTTGGGGGTACCATGATCAACAGTTCATAAGGTAGTTCATAAAAGACTTCGTTTAACTGCTTACAAAATTCAACTGATACACCACATTAAACCAGCAGACAAGATTAAGAGATTAGACTTTTCTGTTTCTATGCTAAACGAAATCAATGAAAATAACGATTTTTTTTAATGTTATTTTTAGTGATGAAGCGACTTTTCATGTGATCGGGTCTGTAAACAAACATAATTGCAGAATTTGGGGATCAGAGTATGAACGTGACACGCCAAAACTAAATGTTTGGTGTGGTCTTATGCATGCGAGAGTAATAGGTCCCTTCATTTTTGTTGAAAGAAATATCAATGTTGATGTCTATTGTTACATGCTAGAGGAATATTTTTTTCCTCAGTTAGATGACATTGAGGCGGAGAAGGGTTTAGTCCACTTCCAACAAGATGGGGCACCGCCACACTTCAGTTTGTGTGAGGCACTTGACGCTCGACTCAGCAACGGATGGATTGGAACGGAAGGACCTATTCCATGGCCTCCAAGGAGCCCTGATATGACTCCGTTGGACTTTTCTTCTGGGGGCATATCAAGAATCTAGTGTATGCGGAGAAAATTCATGATGTTGGCCATCTCAGGGAACGAATAATCAAGTGAGTGGCAACCGTCCCCCCAGACATGCTGGGAAGAGGTGGAATACCGTTACGATGTGTGCTGTGCCACTAACGGGGCTCATATTGAACTTTATTAAATTGTTAAAAAAACTTGAAAATGCAACCTGTCCAATCATGTATTAAACATTAATATAACTATTTTACTTCATTACAACATTTTGCCTCAAAACCCCGGAGTTCTTTTATAGACACCCTGTATAATGCCTGGGTTATCAAGCACACTGTTGACCCTGTATCTATGAGACTTCTTATCTTCATGCCCGCAATGTTTACAATAATAATGGGTAGTTCCCTTCTCACATTGACCGTCCCTTCACTTAGGTCTTCGATAAGCTCCTCAGGTTTGGCAATCCAGTTAACAACATTCACTGTATTCCATCCTGAAATTATCTCTCTTTGGTCATTTAATTTTGGTGATTTTTTTTCAATTGCTCCATTCTTTGTGGAGTTCTTCTGCCTGTCTTCATGCTGCTGAAGTTCCAGACTCTTGGCACCGTCATCATTTTTATATATGTCGGGTGACCTTCTATTCCTAATCGCTTCATCCCAATGAACTCGCGATTGTCTCTGGTCATCTCCGCGCTCTTCCATGTATCTTAAAGATGCGTGATAGCGTTCTTCCGCCTCTTCATCGAACCCACGACTCTGTTCTTGGGATCTCCATCCTTGGTTGTTCCCATTTCGGCCGTAATTCCTTCTGTTATCAAGCTGCTGGTCTCTGGCACCGCGCTGATTCCAGTTTTTCCTTCCTCGGTTTCCAGGGTTCGATCCTCCTCGATATGCTGGCCTCCAATTTTGGGTTTCACGTCCTTCACGTTGCCAGTCGGATTTTTCTGTTTCGGTGCTTGTAGACTTGCTTTTTGTCTGCATCTTAGTCGGTTCAGTCGGTGTAGTCGTCATGTTGACTTGTTCCACGTTTCGACTTTGCCTTGTGTGCTGCACTGTGGTTAGATCGAGTTGTCTCAACACCTCCTCCATATCGATCGCAGTTTTGGCGTTTGCTGAGATTAGTAGACGTTGTACTTCGTACGGTAGCTGCTTGGCTATCGCTATGCACAAATCTGACTCTCTAAGTCCTTCATCAAGCTCGCGAAAACGGCACAATTGACTCACAAAGAATTCTCCGTACTTCGTCGGATTACTGGTACTATAACGTCTGGAATACAAGTCCAATCTGAGGTTCTGTTGTATACTTGCGTTTCAATATCTGCTTAAAAATGCTTGGCGAAATTCGTCAACGGTGTCGAACGTGTACCGAAAACTCCTAAACCATAAGGCACACTCGCCCTCAGTTAGTTTTTCAATCGCTCTCAACCTTCGCTCTGGCGGTACTTTCGCGTCATTCAAGTACTCGGAAACTTCTTTAAGCCAGTACTTGGATGTCATGTTCGAATTACTCCCTGAGTATTTCTTTGGTTTCTCATCACTAGCCCTTACAACTGTGACTATTTGATTTTGAACAGCATTTTCATGCGGTGTCGACATGGCAATTGGCATAACAGGTGTGGTATACGGGCTGTCACTTGGCATGGCTGCATTTCTTGGAGTAGGCTGTATTTCTATCTATGCCCATTTGTTTCTCCTATTCTCGTCTATACTCCCTTCGCTAGACCTAGGATTCCGCAACATGGATTCCTCCTGCGCGATCATTCTAGTCTCGATTTGGCTGTGCCTATTTTCTGCCCTTTCCAAACGAGCTAATACCTCTCGTTCTATTTTCTCTAGGCGATCTCGGTTTCTTTCTGCCATAGAAAATATATTTTCCTTATCATCCTTAAGGTTTTCCTTCAGGTGGGTAATTTCCCCCGCTAGACTTTCTCTTACCTCGGCAAGAGTCTTATCACTGGCTTCAGTCTTTAAGCCTTCTCGAAGTTCTAATTCTTCTCGTAAGCCTGTAACTTCCTTTTGAATGTGACCTTGTATATGAGAGATTTCAGTCCTTATTTTCGTGATTTCTCCCTGGTCCTCATCCTGTCTTTTATGAATAACTGCTAGGTCGCTCTGAGTTTGTTCCAACTCTTTCTGCACCTTCCCGACCTGCCTCTTCATATTTGACATTATCTCCTTATTCTCTTGATCAGAAGTTTTTATTTCCTGGATTTCCTTGCATTGGTCAAGGATATTCTGATCCTGTTTTCTCAAGGCTTCGTCTACTGCCTTGGCGTAACCTGCCATTCGCGTATTCCATTTTACGTCGCTATCTTCGAGCCTTTGATCCACGGTCTGAGTGACCGTATTAAATTGCTCTAATTGACGTTTAGTATTAGCTTCATTCTGACTCTGAATGTCTTTAAGCTCCATGGACATACTGCTTAAACTATCGTTAATCTCACGCTGTGACTCTCTGCACGCTTGCAGATTATTCTCTAATTTTAGCTCAATAGACTCAAAGCGTTTATCGTTATCAGCTTGCATTTCTGAGACCACGCTAACAATATTCTTAGTTACTTCACGCTGTGACTTTTTAACGTCATCCATTTTTTTATTAACCTCCATTAGGTTTGACTCTAACTGCGTGTTTACATTAGCTTGATTAGCCTCTAGTCTAGTGTTTATTGCGGCTTGATTAGCCTCTAATCTAGTGTTTACTTCGGCTTGATTAGTCTCTAGTCTAGTGTTTACTGTGGCCAACATCTGGCTCACCTCAGTCTGATTAGCATCCAATCTACCCGCTATTTCATCTTTAAATGCTTTATCTTCTTCCTTCCTCTTAGCATTAGTATCATCAAAATGTTCCCTTAACTCAGCAATACACCTGAGTACGTCTTCAGTTCCAGCCATCCTGTATTTCTTAATTTGAGATTCAGGTAGGCCGCAGCTAAATATGCTGGCGCATTCTATTGGAAAGAAAAGGATTCCGATCCCGCGACAATAACAACAACATATTACAAAATGTCAAAACCACCTACGGAATGGGTATAGACCCTCGTACCCGTCTGACAACAGTGTCTGACGTCTGAATATCATCTAGAAAGACTCACAATCGCTCAAACAAAGTTTGAGGAAAAATACTATTTTTATGTTTTTCACCATGAAAACCATGCTATTATTATGGGGTTTTCTGAATCCCATAAGCCATCCACGTACTGGGCGCCATGATAATGAAATGCACCATGGGAGGTGGGTTCGTTATGACATCGCAGCAACCATCCATGGTCTCGGTTGTACTGTCGAATGCCCCACTTGGGTCTCGCCATGATAATGAAGAGGGTGAACACACTTATGAGCATGATGGTGACCTGTATTTTAAACTGGCCCCACGTATCAGCGTCATGATAATGAAGTAGGGGGTTATGTGTAAGTTACATTTACATTTAAGCATGTCTTATGGAGGATTATCAACATTTATTTGACGTGAAGGCTTATTAACAAATGGGATGCGGCCTTTTCCTAATATATCCTAATTTCTATGCTGTATTTGCTTCTACCATTAATATCTTGGCCGACTTTAGTAATACCTGTGACTTAATCCTAGTACAGAGACATATCCTCCATGTACCCAACTGTCATCATGTGGACCATGTGTTCGTATCCCAGCTAACTCACGGTCTTTCGAGGTATGGGGCGTTCCTGCCCACCATACGACCACATGCTCTGGATTTGAGTCTACCAGGTAACTACTCTACATGAAATACACAACATATTCCTAAAATAATATATTTACTGGTATAAAATCATGGCTATACAACAAATACAAATAAAGGACAAATTATATTTAATTCCCACAAATAAAAATAGGGTTATTCTGTGAGTTTCCTTCTTAAAATAGTGCTACAGTGCACTCAAATCTAATTCTAGCATCCTATCAATGATACTTTCAGACTTCCATGGGTTTCCATAGTGTTCATCATGTGACACAATTACTTAACTGGAGTATCATAACAGAAAAATCATATATCACATTAAAAAGACATTAATACAACATTACTCCGTTTCTTATGGCATTTACTTTGATTAGCATAAATTCATTATTTTCTGCATTCATTAACAAATATTTGTTGTGTCGTGTGAATCATCTTCCTTCTTTCCATCAATATGAACGCTTTAAAAAAAGTGGTACTTATCCCTTCCAAAATAAACATGGATAGAATATTTATAGTTTCACCATACAACGATTTTCTGGGTCTTGTCGGGCTTATATCATTACAAACGTGTCATGTTCTCAGAAATCACATACCCGTCTGCATAAATTAGCGTGAAGTGGCAAAATGCACTCCAAAAGAAGATGCCTACATTATTTTGGTTCAGTTTTCCTCCTCAGAGAATAACTGAGCCAAATAGTATCTGATTTCTATGATCCAACAACGTATGTGTATTGCAACACACCATTCAATTAAATTGACATCATCATAACACTCATATCATAATTGCATATTGAAATATCGAGATTCTTCAGTGTCCTACTATGACTCTAATTTTCAAGGGGCTGGTCGACCGACCTTCTCTCCCCTTAGCAGGCAATAAAATTCGTTCCAGCTGGCTAGTCAAGATGGCCGCCGCAGAAGTGGTATACTACCCCACCTCCTCTCATCTGCTGTCAAGGTCAGGTTTGTTTACAATCGCAGTACAGTAGAGTTACGCTAGATGTGGTTCCTAAGTAATTGAGTCATTTAATTACTTAACACCTATCTTTATAGTATTTTGGGCTCAACTCGGCTCCTTATTAACATTCATGGCTGGGGATGGAATGCTGTGATAGCCTTGCCGTTCTATGGTGACTACTAGTGGCTTGGACGCGCATCATAGTGAAAATCCAAGATTTTCACCAGCAGCTGTCTCAATAAAATATCAGGAAATCTGCGTTTCCTAAACGACGAATATGATCCTTACCTCTCAGGGTAGATCATTTATACACATGCTCACTGAGTCTCGACGGACATCACTCGTGGCCATAATTCATGCAAACGATGGATACAGACAGTCTCTGTCCAATTCGCTGCGAATAATAGAGTATGCTCAAACGGCGATACTAACTCGTAGATTTAGCCAACTTCTCACCTAACGCGCAAGCTATACTAGTTGGTCCCCGCAATTATTTATTTACGTAAATCACTGGATTCTACGTTATTTCTGCACGCAATATGCGGCTTCAAACAATACTTCACATAGATGACTCAATTATTAAGGCAACCGCGTTCTCTCTGCCATACCATTTAAGCCAAAGCTTTAAATAGCTCCTAATAAAAATGTATAAATTTACTGGCTTACTTTACTTTAATGGTCCTCAAATATAATCCTAAGATTTGACCGTATCAAATATTCATTCACACTTCACTGACACTGAAAAAGCTCTCGTATCTCGCTATATTCCACTTTACTTTCTTACTGTTTACCAAAATACAGTATCTTTATATTAGACATGACACATTTTGAACATTAATTAGGCCAAAAGTGCCTATTACTTTACTGTTGCCGACCCCAGATTATTATTATTATTATTCATTTAACGTTACCGTTACATCCATCACTATTTTCGGCCTGAATGGCCCTAAACAAATCACCTTCCAAGCCATATTTTATTCAAGACGAGTGGTGAAAACTCGTTCAGTAAGTGACTGTGACATTTTAGTTTCAAAGTGATGCATCGTTACATGGTGAACTATTTAGTTATAATAACATTGTAAATTGGTACTCACTTTTTCTTTTTCGCTGGATAGTGCCAGCACTTCAGCTTCAGGCCTACCATGACGCTTGATTTAAGCCATCATGTTATATTTTTCACAACACTTAATTTCACACATTTCCCACCTGATATACATACTTTTATCAGTGGCCTCTTTCACTTCTACACAATGCATATTAATCACTATACACATGAACACTTTTAAATCACTATTACACAATGTATGTACACTTATTCACTACTTCACAGGTTGATCCTTAAATCGGACTTCTCCTACGCCTGATCTCAGAGATGCGATGCAATTACGCCAACCACTGGTCTACGTGAAAATCTAACAGCGTTTACGGACGTTCGATCCTCGTCACCTGCAATACCGTTCAGCTCACTGTCAAGATGAAGTTGCGATGCTTCCCAAGCTCCCATCATTGTAGTGATCCTGATGATAATGTCTTATTCAACTCTGACAATACCTCCTGGTATGTGTAATGTTCAAAAACATTATATGTTACTCTTTCGCTGTGGCGAATTTATATTTGCGTCAGATAATAGATAAATATCTGTATTAAATTGACTTCGACGCACTTCATGATTATACTTATGAAGCTGTATGACTTGCTTCTATTGTTCTTTAACGGCCGAGCTTTGATATTTTAACATTTGGCGCGCTACTGGCAGCGTCTTAGTTACGTGCATACTGTAGAATAACTTGAGATGACCTAGAGAACAACTGGAGAACAACTGGCTTGGTCTGCCCTGCTCTCCCTTATAAAGGTTTCTCGTAAAAACTAGTCCACCGGACATGTGGGTGCGACTCCTTCCTTGAAATAATACATTTTCAGCCGAAATGACATATACACCTTGTTCATTTAAGTGTGGAGGTTTCATAACCGTTCACGTGCCGGCGATCGCTTCGGCCAATTAATTACAATTAATTGCCTTAGTTCAGCGCGTCAGGACGCCATCGTGGTGGTTCCCCTTTGGCTGGTCACAAAATCACTGCTCTCGAGCGTAGGCCAGGTTGTAATGCGTTCATTTGGAGATATAGGCTTTAATTTAGGTGAAAAACCACTCCTAAATTACCTCTCCGTGAATATATTCACCTGGGTGTATATTTCACTCCATTTCAATGCTCCACTTGGCTGTAATTAATTAATTTCCGTGGGCAATCATCCCTACTCCCGATTCCATCGTTGTCAAGCGGTGAATACCCGAGTCATTAATTTTGGGCTGTCTCCTCGGTCCAGACGTAAATAGTGCGCTCGGCGCCTAAGGTCTCCACCCACTTGCTAAGTGTAATTTGTAAAACGCCAAACTGGCCTCCTCTCATTCTCGTATGCTTAGAAAACGTATATTTTCTTGCATTTGGCTACAATTCTTCCCCTTAAATTGCTATGATATTCACATATAGGTCGTGAAATCATGCTACATTATTATATGTCAGTATACCTCTCATTGCTCTTTGGGTTCCCTGTAATTGCTCCCCCTCAGAGATCAATGGTTCGACTCTAGGCATAACCATGTGCCTGGTCTTCTCTGATGAGACCCGAGTTCGATGCCAGACTGCCGTGACTGATTGGGCTCAATATGTCTGATTATTTTTAATGATTAATTTATATACCGAATATTACATCCCCGAAGGAACAAATCATGAGATATCGTTATTCAATGAAATGCACGTTTACCCCCTTAACATCTCTTTAAAACCCGAATAAACAAAAATCATTCCTTAGTTGACGTTTTCGACATACAGCGAACATATTCCCAAAATTTCATGTTTCCAACTTTAATAGTTTTCGCTGGGCATGATGAGTGAGTGAATCAGACAGGACATTTTCTTTCAATTGTTTTTACCAGAATTTCACCCCTCCCCATGGGCCCCTTAAATTGGATTGATGATAAAACGCTTGAACACCCATTTATTTATTTTTTAAGCTGTATTTTTCTCCTGAGTTTGAAGAGTGAGTGAGTTAGTCAGTCAGTTAGGACATTTTCACTCCTTTCTTCCCCCAGAATTTCACCCCATCCCATGGGCCCCTTAAATTAATTTATGATTTTTTCCCGCTGAGTTTTAAATTTCTCGCCTATGTCGTTTAATAGATAGGCCAACACGCTCCGTTAGGAATCCTTCAACCCCCACTTTTAACCCCTTTCACCTCATAATAATACACCACATCGAAAACCCCTTAGACACATGTCTGCTTATTTTTAATGATTAGTTTATATGCCGAGTATCACATTCACAAATGAAATCACTCGTGAGATATTGTTATTCAATGAAATGCAGGTATAACCCCCTTAAGACCCCTTTAGAAACCGAATATCCAAAAATCCTCCCTTAGTGTACGGTTTTGACATACAACGAACATATCCCCAAAATGCCATGTTTCCAACTTCAATGTTTTTGGCTGGGCGATGATGAGTGAGTGAATGAGTCTGGACATTTTCTTTCATTTTTTTCTTCAGAATTTCACCCCTCCCGATGAACCCCTTCAATTTGATCGATCAAAAAAAAACTGTCGAACAGCTATTTACTTACTTTAACGCATTTTCCCCCCTGAGTTTGATGAGTGAGTCAGTCAGTCAATCAGTTAGGACATTTTCTTTCCTATTTCCCCCCAGAAATTCACCCCTCCCCATGGGCCTCTTAAATTGGATTTATGAAGAAACGGTCAAACACATATTTACTTCTTTTTATGTTGAATTTTTTCGCTGAGTTTCAAACTCCTCGTCTATGTCGTTTAAGAGATACACGCTCCGTTAGGAATCTTTCAATCCCCACTCTTCACCCCTTTCACCTGATAATATACACCACATAGAAAAACCCTCAGACCCGTGTATTCTTATCTTTAATGATGAGTTTATATGCCGAGTATCACATCCCTCACTGAAACCAATCGGGAGATATTGCTATTCAATGAAATGCAGGTCTACCCCCTTAACACCCCTTTACAACCTGAATATGCAAAAATCCTCTCTTAATGGGAATTTGCGTCCTTTGAGGAAGCTGCATACCAAATTTCATTCCAATCCGTTCGGTGGTTTCTGAGATTTCGTGGTGAATGAATGAGTGAGTGGTATTTGACAAATATATAGTAGAAGATGGTGTCAAGTCTTTGTTATGCTAAACTCGGTTGACAGTGCTGTGTGAGTAGTTGAGTAACTAACGGGATTTCAAGTAAAGATTCTCATTTTCTATACCGGTAGTGCAGAGCGCAAATGGCATCCAGTCGGCCGTGTCTCGATTTGAGCTATGTTGCCATGGAAACTTTCTGCCTTGCCATTCCTTCATGAGTATATTTTATGATTTGATTTGCCTGTGCTTGAGTGCAAGAGGGCCGAAATCAGAAGAATGAGAAAGACTATCGAAAATTCATGTAGCCAGCGGTTCCTTCTGGGTCCTAAAATATGTGTATTCAAAATTTGGTTGAGATTGGTGGAACGGTGTAGATTTGTATACGGAACAGATCCACATACATACATACATACAGACTTTCACTTTTATATATAAGACTAGCTGAAGTACCCGTGCTTCGCTACGCGTCATAAATAAATTAAAATATGAAGGTGACAGTTAAAACAGGGGATAGGCGAGATGCTGCGCAGAGGGAGATTAAGGATGGAACATTTTGTCCAACTACACCGCTCGGCGTTGACCGTGTTTTAAAGCACAAATTTAGGTTTTACTCGCTAACGGTTGGAGATACCTTTCGGATAGAAAATGTAATTTTTAACCTCGTATAGCCTATACCATCAAAAGTTTGCTATTTCTTAGCGTTCTCTTTGTATTTGAAATGGAAATATGAAAGTTTTAAACCAAAGGGTGTAGTGAAGTCACTAAAATGGTCGCCATCTTTAAATAGTACAAAGTATTCAAATCAAAAGTAACCTATATGTTAACCAGCTAAATCAGCTACTTCCATGTAAAATTCATGTAAATCGGACCAGTGGTACTTGCGTGATTGAGTAATACATAGACGCACATCATCTCATTTTTAGCCTCGCTTCGCTCGCGTCATAGTCGTGTCATATTGTTATTCAATGAAATGCAGGTTTAACCCCATTAACACCCCTTTAGAACCTGAATATCCAAAAATCCCTCCTTGGTAGACGTTTTCGACACACAACAAACATATCCCCAAAATATCTTTCTTCTAACTTTAATCGTTTGGGTTGGTCGATGAGAGTGAACATCCAATAATCCTTCATTAGGGGACGTTTTTCTTCCAGAATTTCACCCCTCCCCATAGGCCCCTTAAATTGGATTTATGAAAAAACGGTCGAACACATATTTATTTTATTTATTTATTTATTCATTTATTTATTTAATTATTTATTTACTTATTTTTAAGCTGATTGATTTCCTCCGAGTTTCAAAACCCTCGCTTATGTCGTTTAAGAGATACACGGTCCGTTAGGAATCTTTCAACCCCCACTTTTCATCCCTTTCACCTCATAATATACACTACATCGAAAAACCATTAGACATGTGTCAGCTTATTTTTATTGATTAGTATATATGCCAAGTATCACATCCCCAAATGAAACCACTCGTGAGATATGGTTATTCAATGAAATGCATGTTTACCCCCCTTAACACCTATTTAGAACCTGAATATTCCAAACTCTTTCCTTAGTGGACGTTTTCGACATAATACGAACATATACCCAAAATGTCATGTTTCTAACTTTAATAATTTTGGCTGTGCTATGATGAGTAAGTGAGTCAGTCAGGACATTTCCTTTCATTTATTTTTGATAATTTCACCCCTCCCCATGAACCCCTTAAATTGGATTTATGAAACAAACGGTCGAACACCTATTTACTTATTTAAAGCTGTTTTACCCCTGAGTTTGATGAGCGAGTAAGTGAGTCAATCAGTTAGGACACTTTCTTTCCTGTTTTTTTCCCCCCAGAATTTCACCTCTCACCAAGGGCCCCTTAAATTGGATTTATGAAAAAATCAGTCGAACACCTATTTACTTGTATTTTAAGCTGTTCTTTTCCCGCCGAATTTCAAACTTCTCGCCTATGTCCTTTAAGAGATACACGCTCCGTCAAGAATCCCTCAACCCCCAATTTTCACCCCTATCACCTCATAATATACACCACATCGATAAACCCTTAGACATATGTCTGATTATTTTTAATGATTAGTTTATATACCGAATATCACATCCCCTAAGGAACAACTCATGATATGTCGTTATTCAATGAAATGCACGTTTACCCCCTTAACATCTCTTTAAAACCCGAATAAACAAAAATCATTCCTTAGTTGACGTTTTCGACATACAGCGAACATATTCCCAAAATTTCATTTTTACAACTTTAATAGTTTTCGCTGGGCGTGATGAGTGAGTGAGTCAGACAGGACATTTTCTTTCAATTATTTTTACCAGAATTTCACCCCTCCCCATGGGCCTCTTAAATTGGATTAATGAAAAAACGCTTGAACACCTATTAACTTATTTTTAAAGCTGTCTTTTTCCCCTGAGTTTGGTGAGTGAGTTAGTCAGTTAGGACACTTTCTCTCCTTTTTTCCCCCAGAATTTCACCCCACTCCATTGGCCCCTTAAATTAATTTATGAGAGAACGGTCGAACACCGATTTACTTATCTTTTTAGCTGATGATTTTTCGCTGCGTTTCAAATTTCTCGCCTATGTCGTTTAAGAGATAGGCCTACACGCTCCGTTAGGAATCCTTCAACCCCCACTTTTCACCCCTTTCACCTCATAATAATACACCACATCGAAAAACCCTTAGACACATGTCTGCGTATTTTTAATGATTAGTTTATATGCCGAGTATCACATCCACATATGAAACGACTCGTGAGATATTGTTATTCAATGAAATTTATGTTTAACCCCCTTAAGGCCCCTTTAGAGCCTGAATATCCAAAAATCCTCCCTTAGTGTACGGTTTTGACATACAAGGAACATATCCCCAAAATGCCATGTTTCCAACTTCAATATTTTTGGCTGGGCGATGATGAGTGAGTGAATGAGTCAGGACATTTTCATTCATTTTTTTCCTTCAGAATTTCACCCCTCCCGATGAACCCCTTCAATTTGATTGATAAAAAAAACTGTCGAACAGCTATTTACTTACTTTAAAGCAGTTTTTCCCCCTGAGTTTGATGAGTGAGTCAGTCAGTCAATCAGTTAGGAAATTTTCTTTCCTGCCCCCCCCCCCCCCCAGAATTTCACCCCTCCCCATGGACCTCTTAAATTGGATTTATGAAAAAAAAAACCGGTCAAACACATATTTACTTATTTTTATGCTGATTTTTTCCGCTGAGTTTCAAACTCCTCGCCTATGTCGTTTAAGACATACACGCTCCGTTAGGAATCTTTCAATCCCTACTTTTCACCCCTTTCACCTCATAATATACTCCACATCGAAAAACCCTCAGACACGTGTCTTACTTATTAATGATGAGTTTATATGCCGTGTATCACATCCCCCAATGAAACCAATCGGGAGATATTGTTATTCAATGAAATGCAGGTTTAACCCCATTAAGACCCCTTTCGAACCTGAATATCCGAAAATCCTCCCTTAGTAGACTGTTTTGAAATACAATGAACATATCCCCAAACTCTCATGTTTCTAACTTCAATCATTTTGGCTGGGCGATGAAGAGTGAGTGAGTGAGTGAGTCAGGACATTTTCTTTCAATTTTCTTTTTTCAGAATTTCACCCCTCCCCATGAGCCCCTTAAATTTGATTTAGGAAAAAAACTGTCGAACAGCTATTTACTTACTTCAAAGCAGTTTTTCTCCCTGAGTTTGATGAGTGAGTGAGTCAGTCAATCAGTTAGGACACTTTCTTTCCTGTTTCCCCCCCCCCCCTCCAGAATTTCACCCCACCCCATGGGCCCCTTAAATTGGATTTATGATGAAACGGTCAAACACATATTTACTTATTTTTATGCTGATTTTTTCCCGCTGAGTTTCAAACTCCTCGCCTATGTCGTTTAAGAGATACACGCTCCGTTAGGAATCTTTCAATCCCCACTTTTCACCCCTTTCATCTCATAATATACACCACATCAAAAAACCCTCCGACTCGTGTCTTCTTATTAGCCTACTTTCGATTTTTGCAAAAAATGAAAGTAGACTTATGAGATCAACACAGGGCGAAAAATTGTGTGTCTGTCTGTGTGTATGTGTGTGTGTGAGTCTGTGTGTGTGTGTGTGTGTGTGAGTGAGTGAGTGTACTCTGAATGTCTGTCCCCCCCCTATCAATTCGAACACGGTGAAACCGAATTGAACGAAATTTGGTACAAAGGTAGCTCTAGCATAGGGCACCTCAGTGTCATACATTATATCGCCGCCATCTTTACCAAAACTGAATGGCGGCCACTCAAACGTTCAAATAATAAACTCAAATTACGGCTAAACTAATCATTCCATCTCTACCAAATTTGGTGACAACATACCTTTATATAGGACGCGTCTTTCACCCAAACTTCAAGGTCATCGGCCTTGCCATTGCAGGATGGTGGCCGTGTGAATTATGCAACCATTATAATCAATAGCTTAAGACCCACCAATTCAGATTATCAAGCCTAGGGTGGTTTAAGCTATCCTGAAGGTCGTGATCCGTTATTTATTATAATTTAATATTATAATATTATTCTGTATGACTGGCTTAAAAGAGCTGAGCTGTATCTGCCACACGACAAGATGGCAGCTGTCCTCATGAGCCTGTCTTATATTTCAGTACTTTTAGTATGTTGTATGCGATATACCCTACTGATACAATAATATAAACTTTGTATGAAATGATCTATAATGAAGATGTACTGCAGTGAAGAAATAGTTTATTTCAAGTCATTATTTGCCAACAGGTTGAATCTAATATATCAGTTAAGATCGCCATGACGTTACGGATATGTTTAGCTCTGGGCTAGCGTGTTAGCCTGTCACGCAGTTGACTGGCGATCGAATACTGCTACAGTTGACTTTTTTTTTCTTGAATTCTTTTACAAATGATGTGCACAAGCTCTTTCACAGATACTGAATAAAATGTCATTTAGCTCAAAGGGGAGGCTAATGTATACACTCGTTTATTAATAAAATCACAGTCCCAGCATTGCACATAAACAGAAGACATTACGAAAAGGAGAATAGAAGAATTAGATACACGTTGTTATCAACCACAGCCTTCTTAATGTCTCTGTACGGTGCTGTCCTCTTGTGGGTTATGTGGGTAGTATTGTTCCAAATATACCGCTGTGTCAATACCTGGCCTCCTAAAGTATGGCAATTTTGTAATACTGGTAGTTCGACTATTAGCCACGATCGCGCTCCGATTACCTTTAATGATAGAACGTACAAGGCACTGCCGGCAGGAAGTTAGGTCCTCATTTGAGTACGTAATTCAATTGCTTATATGAGGACGAAGCGTCCTGCTGGCAGGACCGTTCTTTTTTTTCCATTATATAGAGGGAAATGTAACGAATCAGCGCATGCAAGTCTGAAGTTGGTAGCTCTGACCGTTCAGTAATGGCGGCGATTATACGTAATGGTGACTGTGTTTATGTTTTTGCTACCTATTTCGATGCTCCAAACAGCGGAGATGCATGGAGTCGCTCGTTATTTGCTAGTAATTATGATATCAGTAAATGTCATGGTACTGTAGTTTAAATTACGTGTAGTTGTGCAACTGTGCAGTGGGATATTGACAAAAACACAACTAGGCTTTTTTTATTTATTTATTCTCGAGTGATGGACGCGCCGTCGCTCATACATTTATTTAGTCTCTGTACTATAAGAAAACACGTTTATACTTTATACGTTTATATATTTTAGAGTCAATATGTTGTTAAGAGACAGTTATTGTATTAGTCAATATGAGTCATATTGAATATTTTAGAATATTTACAGACTTTTATTGTTTGCCCAGTACCAGAACTGCAATATTATTACGCTCTGATAACCCAAAGTACTGCCGGAAGGACGCGTCCTGCTGGAAGGCCAGTTCAAACATTTGCCATAAGGGTCCAAAGTCCTGCTGGAAGGACGCACCGCTGTGTACAAAAGTACTTCCGGAAGGTCCTTCTAGCAGGACTGTACGCTCTATCATTAAACACTGCCAGTTGGATCGCCTCCCTCCTGGCTACTTTAAACTGCCTACTCGTTGAACACCCAGAGGCGTACTAGATAAATATGAATTCACTGCTAGGTCGCAGCACCAACCTACTGTGATTGGCGCGGATTTTTTAAGGGGAAGGTACCCAAAACGATAGATCCTTAAGTTTGCAGGCTGGCTTAATATAGAGATTAACGGACGTGAATGCATTACAATAAGTAAGTAGTTTTGTTATTCAATCATCATAAAGTATATAATATTGATTTTGACACTTACTGGCTAATTATCAATATAAAAGAAAACAAACACTACATGGTGGTAGAGGTGGTTTTAGGGATGAGGACAAAGAGTTATAAATATACCCATACATTTAGGAGAAAGTAGGCTATATGTTCTTTGCTGAACATCTTGTTTTTAATGATGAGTTTATGTGCCGAGTATCACATCCCCCAATGAAACCAATCGGGAGATATTGGTGTTCAATGAAATGCAGGTCTACCCCCTTAACACCCCTTTAGAACCAGAATATCCAAAAATCCTCTCTTAGTGGGCATTTGCGGCCCTTGGGGAAGCGGCATACCAAATTTCATTCCAATCCGTTTGATGGTTTCTGAGATTTCGTGATGAATGGGTGAGTGAGTGGTATTTGACAAATATATAGTAGAAGATAGTGTCAAGTCTTTGTTATGCTAAACTAGGTTGACAGTGCTGTTTGAGAAGTTGAGTAACTAACGTGATTTCAAGTAAAGATCCTCATTTTCTATACCGGTAGTGCAGAGCGCAAATGGCATCCAGTCGGCCGTGTCTCGACTTTAGCTATGTTGCCATGGAAACTATCCGCCTTGCCATTCCTTCATGAGTATATTTTATGATTTGATTAGCCTGTGCGTGAGTGCAAAAGGGTCGAAATCAGAAGAATGAGAAAGACTATCGTAAATTCATGTAGCCAGCGGTCCCTTCTGGGTCCTAAACTATGTGTATGCAAAATTTGGTTGAGATTGGTGGAACGGTGTAGATTTGTATACGGAACTGATCCACATACATACCCACATACATACAGACTTTCACTTTTCTATATTAGATATATTTCATTTTTGTCGTCGTCTGGGAGACGGGGCAGAAGGCCATACATCTATAATCACCAATATAATTTACCTGGTAACGCTTTTACAATATACTGAAATTCTTTATCTCTTTATAGGGCAAAAAATCGGGAGTACAATTTTTATTTTGCTTATTTGTTATTGAGAGTGACATAGGGGTAGGAATATAGACCTGTTTTATGGATGTCGATTCTATTTTATGAAATGTGGGGTGGGAAATTATTATCCCACTGGCCATTCCCGGCAGAATGTTTTCTTATGTGGGTAATGGGAGTAATTGTTTCCCATCTACAAATAATATCAATCAATATTGTGGTCTATTTAAGATGATATAGGCCTATACAAAACACCTATCACGCTCTATGATTTAAATCAAGCATGGAGTCTGAATCATCACTTGCACTTTATTCAACCAGGCTCTAATTCCCCTGTCCATTTTGAGGCTTGAGTAGTAATCACTCTAGGCCTATAGTAAAAATAAAAATAAATGTCATAATTCAATATATTTGTTACACAATTTAGAAACCATTTCTTCTGAGGAACACTTGTATGCAACTTGGTGCTCGCACACAAAAGTATGGCCCAGACATTACAACTAACTCCCACGGAACACAAGTTTTGTGGCCTATAATGTCTTTGCCGAAAACTTCCCAAAACAATGGTATTTTTAAATGTTTAGAGTTAGTATGTTTGAAATATAATTTAATAATTTCAAAATTGTATTCACAACAAACACAGAAAGTTAATGAAAAAAATATATTCTGTAAACACCCTAAATAGGATAATTATTTCGTTTCTAGCTGAAATATATTTACTCATTAACCAAAACCATTAAAAAAGAACTTATATTTCAAGTATAGTATTTTACCCGGCAGAGGAACTATCAGGGTTGCCAACAGCCAAACGACATCCCTAAAACCTCACCTGCCGGACCCATGTGCCATGAGGATTGGGTGAATTTCTTATAGGCCACAGCGGCACGAGAAATCCATGATCCAGGGGATCCGCGGTGAAATGGTTGCTAAAAGGTCATAGACAGCCCAAGAAAATACACCCCCTAAAGCTAGACTGAGAAATTAAACTTCCAGACTTAGGTAAAACTTGTAGAAATATTTATTTAAAATATTCAGACACCTAGCCTAGTTCGGAGGGTTTCTATCGGCTAATCCGCAAACTAATAAATAAACAGAAATAAAAGATCAGTACCCTAACTGTAAACTACTTTAAACCCTCGCGAAAGATCTATCTGACAAAGTAAAGCAACAACAGCAACGCTGGGTAAATGGTACGGCAATAGTCCCTAAAACAAGTTAAAAAATAAGCAAATAACGGAATTTACTTTTAACAGGGTAGCAATAGCAAATCTAAGTTAGGATGATACCATTTCCTCATTTACATTTATTTTTAAATCTAGCTAATTCCTAACAATTAATACAAAATTTACGGCGATGACGTCGGTAAAGCAAAAACAATTTAATACAAAATCTACATGACAAGCCGTCAAACAAAAACATTAAATGCCCTCTTATAATCTAAGTAAAGGGTAAACAAAGGGTTATCATACACTTGAAATGAGTAAAACAAGACCAAAAACATTATTTTTCCTGCCTTCGCCCTGGGTTACTGTTTGTAAACCAGTGTCATCTACGTGCATGTGATTTACGTTGGCGATTGCGTAGTGAAAACTACGTCTAACGTCGCATGAGGCTCACGCTCCACCAGCTACTGACTAAAGGTCGAGCAAGCACTCCGTCGATAAAAATTAGTGTCATCTGTCCTAGATTACTTCCACAAGAGAAGTGTGCACAAAACAAGTGCCAGCCAGCAGGCCCAAAATGCAAGAAAATCAAGGTTAAATGCTATGAGTAGTTAATTATCATCAGGTTTATAATAATGACGTTACTGATTATTAGAAGCGTTGGTTTAAATTATCGTTGGTTTATGACGAATAGGCTGACAATCCTGAATACGTTGGGCTCAGCTGTAGCAGTCTCGTGCGAGATCAATCTCTGCTATAACACCGTCATCAAGCTCTCCCGCTCGGACATAACAATAACACAGGTTATTAGCGGCTCTCGGCTCACTTAATTTACCTCTGGGTAAGGCCTGGCATAAGCATCAGTTACCTCCCTACAATAACACAGTCAACAGAATCGAAGTCTGGACACACATACATATAGCCTCTAACCAGGTGTCTCATCTAGCCTCTTAATTACCATAAATAAACCTTCACATAACGTGAAAACATTCTCAGATGGAGAAGAAAGATATTCGCTTTAGTAGCGATGCTAACACATGGCTCCTCGCCAGTCATCTCTAAGTAGCAAAACATATGATCATTACAAAATGGTGGCCTGGACATTGACCTACATATGAGACACATCATCTAAATGTTAGTAATGCTATAAGCATTGTCAAAGAGTCTGGAAAGTTACGGTCTCACTGAATGAGCGTGCTTTAGTACACTGCATGCTGGGAACTGTAAACACCTGTCCATGATTCGAGTTAGCCTCGCTACTCGCAATCATCTACACGGACAGTTTAGGAAATACACATCACTGAAGGCAGGCAGCTTTCATGCAGAAAGTCCTATTAGAAAACTAGCCTTGTTATCATGTCCCTGATATAATAGAAATTTACATAAGCATTAGGTTTAAAATCACATCTTAAAACTATGCTCAAAGATAAAGCATGTTTGAAAAGTCAACGTAAATAAAAAAAGTCCTCACGGCACGCCGGAAGGCGGAGGTAGATTTCACCGGACAAACTTGGAGATAGGCGAAAATAGGCAGAATATGCAGGTTTTCGTAGAAGGATCAGACCTCATTTATCGCGTGAAAGTATTTTATAATTGGAGATTAATTAACTTTGTTTTTCTTCATTTTAAACATATTTTAAACATTTTATTGTCTTACGGGGACGGTAACCTTCTTGTCATTTGGAGTCCATTTTTAGCCTATTTTCAAATTTGAAAAAATAGGCTTATGAGATCACCTTTTGTCCGTGTGTGTGTGTGTGTGTATGTGTGTGAGGTGTGTGTGTGTCCCCCCCCTAATAAAATCTAAACGGCTGGAGCGATTTCAGTGAAACTCGGTAAGTTCATAGCACTATTCCCGGCGACGTCGACCGTGCCCATCGAATTTTGTTACGTCTCACCAATCCAACATGGCGGCTGTGCGAAATATTTCACTAGCATTCAGTATCTCCGAAACTATAACGGATATCGCCCTGAAATTGTGTACGGTGATAAAGGGTACTACTAGACGTTCACCTATGAAACTTTAAAAAACCTGGTTACTACGTAACCAACATGGCGGCCAAGCGAAGTGGAGACTTTTAAATAGACTTTTCTCGCGATTTAACTATCCAAACGTAATGAAACTTGGTACAGCAAATATTTATACACATTGCAATTCACTGGAGTCTAATTTAGTTCAATTGTTTACATAACCTCAAAATGGCGGCTGTGCGAAATATTTCACTGACATTCTATATCCCCGAAACTATTACAGATATCACCCTGCAATTTTGTAGGGTACTGATACAAGTTTACCTATGTATAATTCATAAACCTGTAAAGAACAAAACGAACATGGCGACCAAGCGAATTTGAAATATTTTAATAGACTTTTCTCGTGAGTTAACTCTCTGAGCGCAGTGAAATGTGGTACAGTAAATGATTTTGCAGATTGTAATGTACTGCCATCTAATTTAATTCAATTGTTTACATAACCTCAAAATGGCGGCTGTGCGAAATTTTAAAATTAAGTTTTTATTTCTTAGGTCGTAATCATGCGATCGAAGTGAAAGTTTGAATAATGAACCTAGGCAATAAGTGACCTTGAATGGTACATAACTCTATGGCCTACACATATAACAATCCTAAATGGCAAGCTTCCTTAATATTTAGACGGTTCTCAATATATATGAATCTTTACCAGCAACCAAACTGAAATTTTTATGTTCATAGAGACTATGAACATATGTTCACCTATAGGACTTTCAGTAACCTGGTGAGCACGAATCCAACATGGCGGCGACGCGAAGTATAAATATTTAAATGGACGTTTCTCGCGAATTAACTATCCGAGTGCCGTGAAACGTTGCACGTTTTAAATGCTTACACAAATGTTGATCCACTGGCATCTAATTTATTTCAATTGTTTGCATAATCACAAGATGGCTGCTGTGCGTAATTTTAAAATCTCGTTTTTACTTCTTGTGTTCTAATCATGCGATTGAAGTTTGAATACCACACTTACACAATAATCTTAATATAATAGTACCATAATAAAAATCCAACCTGGCGACCATCTGAAATATTTAGACGGTTCTCAATATCTACGAATCTGATACAGCAATTAAACTGAAATTTTGTATGTTGATAGAGGCAATTAACATGAGCAGGATATATGAAAATAGGCTGTACAGTTCTTCACGGAACTACTTGTTATACTTGTGGTCACACTGTCCTTATGCAAGGTTTCGACACTGATGTGTAACTATGTAACGGTCTGTTACTTCTTCACGCAAAATTATATCTCCCGCAGAGATGTTGGTTGGTTCCTCAGTTTAGGGGCTGCGACAACGCGGTCATATAACCCCGTGTACTTTGGGTGAGTGTAGAATCTGTCTGATAAACGGTGTGAATTGTGATGGCGGTATTAGTCTGTAATTCAGGTAAGGAATGCAGACGCTAAATTTCAAGCAGTAGTTCCTAATGTTGCTACCAGATACTAACGTCAACGCCACCCAGCTGTGACTTGGCTACTAGATGCCACCTCAATCAGCAACTCGCAACGAACGTTGGAACTTCCCCTCCAAAGGAAAGCTTACTGGGGGATTTTTAGCGCTCTTAGAAAATCCGACGACTTTGGCCGGCTTTGAACCCGCGACCTTGGGCATAGAAGTTCAGCATGCTACCAGTTACGTCACCGAAGCCGCTTCACACTTAGTCACATGAAAATCTGAATCTGATCTCGCGCAAGTGCGTTGTCATGGCAGCGTCTGATGGCTCATCCCTCATCAATTTAGTAGTGTTGCCATGTCAACCACTGATAGCTCTTGGCATTTTCTTATAATTCCGAAATCATTTTTCTCATCCCTTGGCGCAATGGTGGCTCATTTCAAAAATTCTTTCAGACAAACGTTTTAGGTAATTATTAGGGGAATATTGTCCATTTTGTACGGTTTTGATATTGTGCCTATTAACAGAGATATGATTAATGTTTCCCGAAGAAACCACTTTTTCCCACCCCTTTGGTCAATGGTTGGTGCTATCAAAAAAAGTTTCAAACATAAATTTCTGAGCTTTATCCGACACATAGTATGAACTTTGAACGGATTCGATATTTCACATATTAAGAGAGTTATAGCAATATTTCATTTTTTCGAGAAAAAAAAGTCCCCCAATTTCATCCCCCTCGACCGATTTAGCCCAGTAACGAACTCGTCCGAGATTTTATGGGTATACATATTCGGTAAAAAATTCAAAGTGATTGGTGCAAAATTAAGGCAGTTTCGTGTCCACAAGAAACTGATATACATATATATACATATATTACATAAATTATATATAAACTTTTGAACTGACGGTGGTTTTGGGGTCTGGGGGATGTGAAACGCGAAGATATGTCGAAATTTTCCGGAAATCGAAACATGGTACCCATTGCAATAGTTAGCTTTCTAATGAAATCTACCTAAAATACTGCCGTCAACGACACCTAGCTGTGAACTTGGCTACTAGATGCCACCTCAATCAGCAACTCGCAACGAACGTTGGAACTTCCCCTCCGAAGGAAAGCAAACTCAGGTTTTTTAGCGCTCTTAGTAAATCCGACGACTTCAGCCGGGTTTGAACCCGCGACCTTGGGCATAGAAGTTCAGCATGCTACCAGTTCCGATACCGAAGTCGCTTCCCACTGACATATGAAAACTGAATGTGATCTCGTGCAGTGGCGTTGTCATAGCAACTGCTGATGGTCATCCCTTATCAATAATTGATAATTAAAGTTGTCATGGCAACCTCTCTTGGCACTTGGCATTTTCTTATAATTTAAATAATTTTGTTCACCCCGTGGCGTAATGGTGGGTCATATCAAAAATTCTTTCAGACAAAAGTTTTAGGTAATTATTGGAGGAATATTGTCCATTTTGTGCGGTTTTGATATTGTGCCTATTAACAGAGATATGATTAATGTTTCCCGAAAAACCCACTTTTTCCCACCCCTTTGGTCAATGGTTGGTGCTATCAAAAAACTTATTTGACATAAATTTGTGGCACTTATCCGACACATATTATGAACTTTGAAGGGATTCGATATTTCATGTATTAAGAGAGTTATAGCGATATTTCACTTTTTCGAAAAAAGCCCCCCATTTTTACCCCCTTTGACCGATTTTGCCCTTTAACGAACTCGACCGAGATTTTATAGGGATACATATTATGTAAAAAATTCAAAGTGATTGGTGCAAAATTACGGCTGTTATCGTGTCCATAAGAGACTGATATATATATATATATATATATATATATATATATATATAGATACATATATACATAAATTATATATAAACTTTTGAACTGACGGTGGTTTTGGGGTCTGGGGGATGTGAAACGCGAAGATATGTCGAAATTTTCCGGAAGTCGAAACATGGGACCCATTGCAATAGTTAGCTTTCTAAAGAAATCTACCTAACATAGATATTCCACTGAATCTGAACCTCTTTGAAATGTGCAGATATGTCAGTTCATAACTGCTCTGTCTAAATGTAACCAAAATAACAACTGTGTCGAAACACTGACACGAAATAAACATTATAAAGGCACAAAACTTACAATTGCTAAGTTTGCCAAAGATATGGTATTCATTGCTTGGTTCGATGCTAGATTGCATACAAACTGTAACACTCTGAATGTGTTCAAACTTGAACTGAATGGCTTCATAGCACATCAAAAATGAAAAATGACATAGTATTACAAAACTGATAGCTACAGTCGGCTATCCAACGATACGGACTGTTCTGACTAAATCAGTGGCGTGACAATATTTACTAGAAAGGGCTGTTATAAAAATAACACTGGGCCATGACGTCTGACCGTCATCCCATATGACTGTACAAGATCACCCACCTGGGGTTGAACAAAACGTAGTAACAAGACTACTGTCACGCTTAGCAGGGGTAGAAATAACATCGTTGTCGTGATGATATAACCAGACTCCTCCTCAAAGTCGTCATCTTCCTTGGATTAGCGGATGCTAAAGCCATGTTTCTTCCGTCATCGGCTGTAGTTCTCTGGTCCACTCCTTCACATTATGAGGCTTAACAGCTCATCTCCACAGGTGATGCGTAACAAGGATTGTCGTACACGTGGTCGTCAAAATATGACATCTTGAAATATGACTTTACCACTTTAAGGTACAATGAATAAGCGTAGCACAATTTCACATAAGCTAGCTTTAACGTGGCACTAAACTCACTGCTTCTACACGGCGCAGATGGTTTAAAAATTGGCCATGCACTCTTATCTGCTTCACTGATATAGATTTCACTTGCCCACAAATCACGTGGCATCGGCGTTGCGTTTCACTGAAAGAATCGCACTTGTGATTAAAGCAATATTTGTAGCTACGAGTGTTAAAATGATCCACTCGGTTATTGATTATTTCACTGGGAGTGATATATTTATCGCCACTCGACGATGTCGAAGTATTACGTTCAAGCACGTGGCTAAAAATGTGGCGTTCCACGGTTATGATAACCTTTCCCAAAAATTCACAGAATTCGTAGCACAGGCCTTCTCTGGCTGTAATATTTAACAATATCATGCACTGTTCGAATTGAAATAAAGTGCGATGCACTAGGATTGCTTTCCTCGCCTACAGGCGGACTGTTACCTCGTCTTATAGACGGACTTAATACAACGGGCATCCAACCTGGATGATAATCCAAACACATGTGGTAAGCTCTCAGCTATGAGCTGCATTAGCTTGTAACTACACTGGTCCTGCAGCGTCTGTCTGGTTCCGGTTCGCGCATCTGCGAGGTTACTACCTTACCAAAAGCAGAAATCACATTCTAAAGAATGTTTCGATGATACAGAATTACTGTGTGATAATATCTGAGCTTCGTAGAAAATAGAAATGTCATAATTTAGCCTCAGATTATTTAATAGAGGTTTTCTCCGTAGTCAAAAGTTCAACCATTTATAACTCCAAAGAATGTTAGCATGTAGCGACAGCATGGTCGGTCAGTGGGTGCGTTCAAAAGTGATGCATCAAAAATGCGTTGCGGTGAAAAATATCACATGAACCAGTGGTTAGCGGGTTCAGAATATACCATCCCTTCCTAATCTAGTATTTTCAATAAAGGCACATTCTTCTGCAAAACAATTCTCTAGGCCTACATTTACTCTTCACAACGGAAATGGCGAGCGCGTGCACTGTGGAGACCACTGGGATATAAATGTTTCCCACCTTTGATTTTTGATGGCGTTATACATACAATTAGGACTAATGGGTTTTCAATTTGTGTTGCTAGATTGGGGAAGCATGTGGAACTGCTTGAATTAAAATGGGTAGAAAGAATTCATCCGTAACACCGTTCTATACATGCATGGTGGGAAGATATTATACCTAAGACCTACAATATGGTGTTAACTCAGTATACTCTACGGGCATAATAATAAACAAATGGATTATATTTCATACTCAGAAGTTCAATGGGGGATTGAGAGCTTCTGGAGGTTACAACAATTATTTTGCATAATACAAAATCGCATTACAACATCTATTTAAATATATTGGATATAGCAAGTCCCGAATGTATATGCCACCAGGTTTCAGTGTATGTTCTGAGTGTGAGAGCGTGGAGGAAAATCTTACCGTTTCCTCGCAAATATTTGGATTTAGAATAATATGTCTTCAACAAAGTTTCGGGGGCATATTCGCACGGTTCCTCTCCTAGCCCAGACAACATCGGGCTAAAAGTCACTTAATATTAAAATATAGAAGTTAACAGAAGGCTTTTAAGTGTTCCCTTGGTAACAATCAAATGTTAATCTTCAGTTTGTCAACACAAATATATGCCCAATTAAGGGGCCCCGTAATGTCCAAAATTTTCAAAAATGTAAAAATTTGCTTTGAGCCATATTGATCTACGGACTTTTAGATTTCTAGCGGTACATATATTTTTCATATCTCATTCCTGAGGCTACTTGCCTTATATTTTCCCACAATCATGCGCCCAATTACTAAGTTCAGCAAGGTACTATTTTTAGACTATTTTCATTTTATTAAAAAGTAGGCTCATCGCATGTGAGATCACTTTTTGTCCGTGTTTGTGTGTGCATATGTGTGTGTGTGTCCCCGTCTAATAACTTCTAAACGGCTAGAGCGATTTCAATGACACTCTGTAAGGTCGTAGCACCATTTTGGCTGACCCCGATCGTGCCCTTCATATTTTATTCTCACCAATCCAATATGGCGGCTGTGCGAAATTTTTCACCAGCATTCTATATCTCTGTAACTGTTACTGATATACCCTGAAACTTTGTACAGTGATAAAGGGAACTACTAAAATTTCACCCATGAGACTTTCAAAAACCTGGTAACTACAAAACCAACATGGTGGCCAAGCGAGTTTGAGACATTTAAATAGACTTGTATCGCAATTTAACCATCCAAACGCAATTGAACTTGATACAGCAAATGTTTATACACATTGTTATGCACTGGCATCTAATTTAGTTCAATTGTTCACATAACCTCAAGATGGCGGCTGTGCGAAATATTTCACCGGCATTCAATATCTCCGAAACTAACACCACACAGAGCTGACATTTTTAAATGTAATTCCTTCATATGTGTTGGTTGGTTCCTTAGTTTATGGTCTGCCCCGTGTACTTTGGGTGTGTGTAGAATTTGTCTGATAACCTGTGTTTAATTGTGATGACTGTATTAGTGTGTGCTATCTGTGATTCAGGTAAGGTCTGCAGACGATCAATTTTCAAGTATTCCTACTTTTTCTACCAAATACTACCTTCCACGACACCTAGCTGCAAACGTGGCTACTTGATGCCATCGCAACAAGCACCTGGTGGCCAACGTTGGAACTAATACAGCGTTATCAAATCTAACCTACAAAGTTTAGCTTCGCACAAGTGCAGTTAGTCGAAGGTTCCTTTACATGCCATAAATCTACGACATGGGCCCGCCGGCTTTACTTCCTCTCCAAAGGAAGGCATACTGAGGGAATTTTAACGTTCTTAAAAGTCCGACGACTTCGGCCGGGTTTGACTCCGCGGTCTTGGGCATAGAAGCTCAGCATGCTACCAACTACGCCACCGAAGCCGCCTCCGTGTAGGCCTATGTGTTATACTGTAACAAGTTCTTTTTTCAAAATGTACTTTAGTTTAATTTTGACAGATGGAGAAGTTCATGAAAGTGCTGTTAATATCATGCAATTTCAAAACGATTCATGAAAATTCAAAATTATATTTATTTCGAAAACGCCCGTGTCTAAGTAAGCAGAAAGTCTTGAAGAACATCTATGAAAAATTCTATTAGTTCCTGTTAATAATTTATGTGTAAAAGTTAAATAAAAAGTTGAAAATTAGTATAGGGCATTCTGGAGTCCCTTAAAGTAGATGCTGAATGGTAATTACACCCGACAAATGATTAATTTGACAGATTGTGAGAGGGGGTGGGTTAATAATATGACATGTTTCGCTCGTCAAGTGATCATCATCAGATCTGGTGAACTACACGAACAAATTAAACAAGAATATGAGATTCTCCCAATAAAATAAACGAGCTATTTTGCCTTGTGTATTTGTTCGTGTTGTAAATATAACTGATGATGTTCGCTTGACAATCGAAATATATCATCCTTTTAACCCCCCTCCCCCTCTTATAATGTATGGAATTATTAATGTAGATTTTTCACGTGGAATCTCATAGTTTACCACCCGATTTAATTGGGTATTTAATCGTTTTGACCGACTGAATATTAATATTCAGTGAAAGTTAATGATTTTAATGAGGATTATATTGATGAAGAGTATGTCAAATATAATTCAAAGGACATGAATACGGTGACAAAACATTTTTGTATAGGATGAGAAGAAGACAAATTAAATGATGTACTGTAACAAGGCAAATTGATTGAAAACAGAAAACAATTATTGTTCCTTAATAAGGAATATAAGACAGGTTTGTTGCTCACTGTTTCTTTTATTGGGAGAATCTCAGATTTTAGTGTAATACACGTTGCTGCAGGGACCGTGGCAAAGCTGAGAACTTGTTTTTGAAGTTAGTATGTGACGCCGCACCTTCCTTTCAATTGCAGTATTCATGAGACCTGCCGCGAAAGATCGTACAGAGAAACAGATCTTTTAAATCATTCAATCCACACGGACAAGTTCACAGCAACATTTGTAAGTCAGATCTAACTTTCCAGTTCAGAATAGTCCACCTTAAATAAATAATGATGGCTTTTATACACTTACTAGAAATGTAAAAGTTCCAATAAATGCCTCATCTACTAACCACATCAATTTATTGCAGGTAGTATGCCCTGTCTGTGGCTCAGATGTACCGATTGAGATCGTCAGCAGACGATCGCTCAGTGGGTCAAAATCGAAATCTAGGGGGACAAAATTATTTTTACGTTTTAATCATGAATTTATAGTGAAAGCAACGTATATAATTTGTTTACTTCATAATAAACACCAGTTAAAACATTTTAATGCTACGTCTACACATGCAAGAAATTGTCCATGACTAGGAGTTAGATAGAGCATTCAGTTATCTCTTCAGAACAATTTTCCACCCCTAATTTACTTTTAACAAAGTCACGAAGTTCCACTTTTGACATAATCGTCGAACCCAGTGTTTCAAACAGTTGTAAACGTGTGAGAACTGGTTGCACGGCATCTTCTAAAACGTAAATTAACTAAGTAAGTTGCAAAAATATGCAAATAATCTTATAACAGGCGTAAACTACAAGACTTTATCTACATTTTATCATTAAGTTGAAAGTGACGCAGAGTGACCCGACATACTAAAAATCTAAGTGAAAATATAATTTTAAAAATAATAGTTAAATATTTTATAACGCAAATATAGCTAAAATTACGTAACAATTACGCCCATTAATAACTGAAACACGTTACAAAGATCATACCTTCAGTTGCATGTTCCATCTTAAAGCATCACACTAACCACAAAGACAACCAAACCACAGCCACTTACATTCAATAAGATGCGTCTATATCCCAGAATAGTGAGTGGCAATTGTATGAGAATGCTGTAGAAGTAATAAATTTTGATTTTTTAATTATGAAAATAAATAATTTTGTCCTCGTAGATTTCGATTCTGACCCACTGTGGATCGGTGCAACATGTCTTGATCCCTCAGGGATTGAAGTGCTAGAGTCATATATCAGTGTTGCCTAGTTGTGTTAAAGGAAGCTTTCCAATATGCCTTCCTTCGGAGGGGAAGTAAACCCAAGCGAGTCCATGTTATAGATTTATGGCATGTACAAAGACCTATCACTAAATTTGGTAGTGTATAGCCAAATCTGTAGGTTATATTTGGCTGGTTAGAAACACTGTATCAAGTTTCAACGTTCACCGCCAGGTGACAGTGACAGTGGCATCTGGTAGCCAAAGTTGGAACTAGTTGTAATTGAACTTGCTTGGAGCCTTCGATTGTTTAATTAAAATACCCTGCTGTGGCCATTGGCAGCAATTCATATATAAAAGAATACAAGTTCTGAGTTACGTGATGTTTGCTTCAATACGATTTTTAGCCTACTTTCGATTTTTGCAAAAAAATGAAATTAGACTTATGAGATCACTACAGGGCAAAAAATTGTGTGTCTGTGTGTGTGTGTGTGTTTGAGTGTGTATGAGTGTGTGTACTCTGAATGTCTGTCCCCCCCTATCAATTCAAACACGGTGTAACCGAATAGAACGAAATTTGGTACAGAGGTAGCACTGGCAAAGGTCACCTCAGTGTCATGTTTTATATTGCCGCCATCTTTACCAAAACTTAATGGTGGCCACTCAAATGGTCAAAACGTAATAATGCATTACGACCAAACTAATAATCGGATCTTTACCAAATTTTGTAACAACGTTTCTTCATATGAGACGCGTCTTGTGCCCAAACTACGAGGTCATCAACCGTACCATTTCAGGATGGCGGCCGTGTGAATTATGCAAACTTTATAATCCATAAAATGGGACCCACCAGTTCCGAATATCGAACCAAGAATCGTTTAATCTGTTCGAAACGACATGGCCCGTTTGAAATTAAAAGTTTATATTGTAATCTTATAGTCTAGAAGTGATTTTAAAAAGCTGAGTCGTCTCGGTTATTTGACAAGATGGCAGCTGATCTCTCGTTCTGACCTATATTTTATTAATTTCAGTATGTTGCATGCAATATAGCCTAGTGGTAACAAATATAATAACTTTCTATGAAATGAACTCGGTTTAAATTATACTCCAGTTAAGAAAACGTTTAGTCCAAGTCATGATTTGCTATAACGTTGTATATATATTGGTTCCTAACGATCAATTAGCGTGTGCACGATTGGCTGAGTGGTCAGGGCGCTGGTCTTTCATCAGGCTGGCCGTGGTTCAAATCCTATCAGAGTTGGACTTTTTTGCTTGATTTTTTAAAATATTTATTATTTCTTGAGTACTGAGACATTATAAAATAAAGCATTATATGGTGCATTTTGAAATGGAAAATATATATTTAATTAAAGCAACATTCACCACCGGAGTGACATCTAAGAGTAATTACCTGAACTTTGTTATAGCTAACCTCAGACTTCTAGATGCGAGCTGCGCTCTCTACCGGCCTTTAGTGAACCCATGTCTACAGTATAATTGAAAAGATTATTATTTTGGCTGATAGAGGGTACACATCCCAAGATAATGCGCGATTATCACGGCCAACGAAAACGACTGGCTCTGGTGAGTTTTCGTGACGTCAGCAATGTAGTTCTGTTGCACCACTGCCTGGCCTTCGTTTTACTGCCGGTGTGGTACCTAGTCATCTTGTCTACATCATTGAACCTGTATAAACGTTGGTATTTAATTATCACTTGTCTTCATAGAAGGTATTGATACAAGTCGTTAGTCGGTGGCGAGTGTATTCCGCAGATCTCTTCTATAAACGTATTAATTTATGTCTCGCCCCTTGAAACAACAATAAGTTAATGCTATCTATACTGTGCTGCAAGATTCTTTGACCTAATTATACTCATGTGCACATAATTTAACTCACAACGAAGGTCACAGACTCTACAACTCAACTTACTTTAGCCTACTCGTTGCAGCTATTAAAGACACAACGAACCCTTGAATCCTAGTTCGCGTGGATTTTTGTAAGGAGTAACTTCAACAAGCGTAGTTTTGCAAACCTATAATTTATCGTGTTTGAAAACACACGGAACATCTAAACAGCGTCCATTTTATGAAGATTGATATAAAATATTGCATTTCTGCTGCATATGAATTGCTCTCGACTTAAACGTACGAGCACCATCAAACAGTACCGGTACATTGCCTACGTCACAGAAGGGTTTGGTTTACGCGCCATGGCCTGTCTTGTCGTTAGCCGTGCGCGATTACAAATTAGCTGTGTATTTGGTATATTAAATATGTTTCTCCCAGTGATACATTTAGAGCAACGAAGTTTCAATTATTGTAAGTAGTCGGTGTTAATATACTGAATACCTACGTTGTTTGGAGTGTTTGCTGATGAAATTGCAAAATGCTGGGGTAAATTATTTGAACGCCACTTCTCAAATCCAGTTTGCCAATTTGCACTTCGAATTGGAAGAAATTCGTTGGTGTTAAAAAAAGAGTTATAACTATGGCCATACATTTAGGAGAAAGTAGGCTATATGTTCTTTCCTGAACATCTTGTTAGCCTATTTTCAATTTTGAAAAAATAGGCTTATGAGATCACCTTTTGTCCGTGTGTGTGTGCGTATGTGTGTGTGTGTGTGTGTTAGGTGTGTGTGTGTCCCCCCCTAATAAAATCTAAACGGCTGGAGCGATTTCAATGAAACTCGGTAAGTTCATAGCACTATTCCCGGCGACCTCGACCATGCCCTTCAAATTTTGTTACCTCTCACCAATCCAACATGGCGGCTGTGCGAAATATTTCACTAGCATTCAATATCTCCGAGACTATTACTGATATCGACCTGAAATTGTGTACGGTGATAAAGGGCACTTCTTGAAGTTCACCTATGAGACTTTCAAAAACCTGGTGACTACAAAACCAACATGGCGGTCAAGTGAAGTTGAGACTTTTAAATAGACTTTTCTCGCGAATTAACTATCCAAACGTAATGAAACTTGGTACAGCAAATGTTTATACACATTGTAAAGCACTGGATTCTAATTTAGTTCAATTGTTTACATAACCTCAAAATGGCGGCTGTGCGAAATATTTCACTGACATTCTATATCTCCGAAACTATTACAGATATCACCCTGCAATTTCGTACAGAGATAAACGGTACTGATACAAGTTTACCTATGTATAATTCATAAACCTGTAAAGTACAAAACGAACATGGCGACCAAGCGAATTTGAAATATTTTAATAGACTTTTCTCGTGATTTAACTCTCTGAGCGCAGTGAAATGTGGTACAGTAAATGATTTTCCAGATTGTAATGCACTGCCATCTAATTTAATTGAATTGTTTACATAACCTCAAGATGGCGGCTGTACGAAATTTTAAAATTAAGTTTTTATTTCTTGTGTCGTAATCATGCGATCGAAGTGAAAGTTTGAATAATGAACCTAGGCAATAATTGTCCTTGAATGGTACATAACTCTATGGCCTATACATATAACAATCCTAAAAGGCGAGCTTCCGAAATATTTAGACGGTTCTCAATATCTATGAATCTTTTACAGCAACCAAACTGAATTTTTTTATGTTCATAGAGACTATGAACATATGTTCACCTATAGGACTTCAGTAACCTGGTGAGCACAAATCCAACATGGCGGCGACGCGAAGTATAAATATTTAAATGGACGTTTCTCGCAAAATAACTATCCGAGTGCCGTGAAACGTTGCACGTTAAATGCTTATACTAATGTTGATCCACTGGCATCTAATTTATTTCAATTGTTTGCATAATCACAAGATGGCTGCTGTGCGTAATTTTAAAATCTCGTTTTTACTTCTGTGTTCTAATCATGCGATTGAAGTTTGAATACCACACGTACACAATAATATTAATGTAATAGTACAAAATAAAAATCCAACCTGGTGACAATCTGAAATATTCAGACGGTTCTCAATATCTACGAATCTGTTACAGCAATTAAACTGAAATTTTGTATGTTGATAGTGGCAATTAACATGAGTAGGATATATGAAAATAGGCTGTGTAGTTCTTCACGGAACTACTTGTTAGCCTACTTTCGATTTTTGCAAAAAATGAAAGTAGACTTATGAGATCAACACAGGGCGAAAAAAGTGTGTCTGTCTGTGTGTGTGTATGTGTGTGTGTGAGTCTGTGTGTGTGTGTGTGTGTATGTGTGTGTGTGAGTCTGTGTGTGTGTGTGTGTGTGTGTGTCTGTGTGTGTGAGTGTGTGTACTCTGAATGTCTGTCCCCCCTATCAATTCGAACACGGTGAATGCAAATTGAACGAAATTTGGTACAAAGGTAGCACTAGCAAAGGACACCTCAGTGTCATGTTTTATATTGCCGCCATCTTTACTAAAACTGAATGGCGGCCACTCAAACGTTCAAAACGTAAAATCAAATAACGACTAACCAAATCATCCGATCTCTACCAAATTTGGTAACAACATACCTTCGTATAGGATGCGTCTTGTGACCAAATTACAAGGTCGTCCGCCATACCATTTCAGGATGGCGGCCGTGCGAATTATGCAAACTTTATAATCCATATCATGGGACCCACCAGTTCCGATTATCGAGCCGAGAATCGTTTTAACTGTTCTAAAGGAAGAGGCACGTTCGAAATTAAAAGTTTATTTTGTAATACTATAGTGCAGACGTGATTTTAAAAAGCTGAACTGATTCAGTAATAAGACAAGATGGCTGCGGATATCTTGTGCCGGACTTATATTTCACTAATTTGAGTATTGCATGCAATATAGCGTACTGATAAAAAATAAATAAACTTTGTATGAAATGCTTTATATATAAATAATATACTCCAGTGATGAAATCGTTTAGTATAAATCATTATTTGCTAACAAGTTCTATGTAAGTCATTTTAAATAGAACGATATTCGTTGACACAATTAGCTCAGTGGTAGAGCGTTAGCCTATCGCTCAAATGCCTATGGTTCAAACCCGATCAGAGCTAGGTTTTTTGCTTGAAATGTTATATGTTTATTGTTTTGTAATGACTCAGATGTTTGAAAATTAAGCGTTATATTGTGCACATTATGGTGTAAAATATATATTTAAATAAAACATAATTCGCCAGCAGATTTACTCGGGACATCTAGCTGCCAAAAAGGTAACTTCCAGATTTTATTGAAAAGTTTCTTCTTCTGGCCGCTAGAATGCACTCGCTCTGTTAGGATTATATTGATCGATATTTCACCAATAGATGTCACGACTAGTCTACGTGGGGATCCATTGATTACTATACCATTATCATTCTATGCGCATCGAATTTGAAGAATGACAAGATGATACTACAATACATTTTAACTTTTTATTTTAAAGGGTTTGTAACAGCCTATTTTGCGTTACTTGAAAATGTTATTAAGCGTTATATTGTGCACATTATGGTGTAAAATATATATTTAATTAAAACATAATTCGCCAGCAGATTTACTCGAGACATCTAGCTGCCAAAAAGGTAACTTCCAGATTTTATTGAAAAGTTTCTTCTTCTGGCCGCTAGAATGCACTCGCTCTGTTAGGATTATATTATCGAAAATATCCACATAGTTTGTATACACATGTCTCTGTAGGGTCATGGAAAGATTTGTTAATTCAATTAGGGTTGTGAAAGCCATGCACAACCAGACGTGTAAAGACATGCCTCAACTCAAAGTTGGATGTTGCCCACGGCAGGTCGTAATAATAATAATAATAATAATGTTATTGGTTTTACATCCCTTTTAACTACTGCTGATTTTAGAGACACCGGGGTGCCGGAATTTTGTCCCGAAGGGGATCTTTAACGTGCCAGTAAATGTACTGACACGGCTCCCTCGCATTTGTGCACCCTCAAATGCCAGCTGACTGCGCCAGGATACGAACCTGCAACCTAGGGCCCAGCAAGCGAGAACGTTATCGCTGAGCCACGCCGCCAGTCCGGTCGATTATGTCTCCAGATCCATAACATTCTTGATATACTTCTTATCTTTCTTTCTTTCTTTCTTCAATGATGGTAGCAGTTTTTATCTAGGTTGTGGCGTTTGGTAGAGGTAAATCGTTTCTAAGGTCTTCAACAAAGAATAGTTCTATTATACTCTTTGATAATAACAACGAGTTATAACTATACTCATACATTTAGGAGAAAGTAGGCTATATGTTCTTTACTGAACATCTTGTTTTTTCTTTCATATAATGTTAAACGATGGAACGTATCAACATCACCGCAAAAGGGAACCAATGGAAAAGACGATAATGAGTTACTAATATTTATCCTTGACACACTATTCTCCTCGACGAGTACCACTTCAGAAAGGTTGGTTGGTTGGTTCCTCAGTTTAGGGGCTGCAACAACGCGGTCATGTAGCCCCGTGTACTTTGGGTGTGTGTAGAATCCGTCTGATAACCGGTGTTATTGTGATGGCTGTATTAGTGTGTGTTATCTGTTTTTAGACTATTTTCAATTTTGAAAAAATAGGCTTATGAGATCACCTTTTGTCCGTGTGTCTGTGTGTGTGTGTGTGTGTGTGTGTGTGTGAGGTGTGTGTGTGTGTCCCCCTCTAATAACTTCTATACAGCTGGAGCGATTTCAATGAAACTCGGTAAGTTCATAGCACTACCCCGGACGACCCCGACCGTGCCCTTCAAATTTTGTTACGTCTCACCAATCCAACATGGCGGCTGTGCGAAATATTTCAACAGCATTCCATATCTCCTAAACTATTCCCGATATCACCCTGGAATTTTTTTACGGTGATAAAGGGAACTACTAGAAGTTCACCTATGTGACTATTGAAAAACTGGTAACTACAAAACCAACATGGCGGCCAAGCGAATTTGCGAAATTTAAATAGACGTTTCTCGCGATTTAACCAACCAAACGCAATAAAACTTGGTACAGTATATGTAATGCAGAGACATCAAACTTCGTTCAATTGTTTACATAACCACAAGATGGCGGATGTGCGAAATATTTCACCGGCATTCTATATCTCTGAAACTATTAGCGGTATCACCCTGAAATTTTGTGCGGAGATAAAGGGCACTACTTGAAGTTCATCCATAAGACTTTCAAAAACCGGTTAACTACAAAACGAACATGGCGGCCAAGCGAATTAAAAATTTTAATAGACCTTTCTCGCGATTTAATGTTCCAAACGCAATGAAATCTGGTACAGGAAATGGTTATACACATTGTAATGCACTGGTATCCAATTTAGTTCAATTGTTTACATAGCCTCAAAATGGCGGCTGTGCGAATTTTAAAATTAAGTTTTTATTTCCTGTGTCGTAATCATGCCATCGAAGTGAAAGTTTGAATAATGAACCTACGCAATAATTTTCCTTTAATGGTACATGCCTCTATAGCCTATACATTTAACAATCCTATTTACATGGCGACCATCCGAAATATTTGGACGGCTCTGAATATCTACGAATCTATTTTAGCAATCAAACTGCATTTTTTAATGTTCATAAGGGCTATGAACATAAGTTCACCTATAGTACTTTAAATAACCTGGTGATTACAAATCCAACTTGGCGGCGATGCGAATTATAAATATTCACATGGACGTTTCTCGCAATTTAACCATCCTAGTGCAGTAAAACTTGGTACAGTAAATCCTTATACGAATGTTAATCCACTGGCATCTAATTTATTTCAATTGTTTCCATAACCACAAGATGGCAGCTGTGCGAAATTTTAAAATCTCCTTGTTACTTTTTTGTCCTAATCATGCGATTGAAATTTGAATGCTACACGTACACAATAATCTTCATGTAACAGTACATAACTCTAGGACCTAAATATATAAAATCCAACATGGCGACCATCCGAAATATTTAGTCGGTTCTCAATATCTACGAATCTATTACAGCAATCAAACTAAATTTTGTATGTTCATAGTGGCAGTTAACATAAGTAGGATATATGAAAATAGGCTGTATAGTTCTTCACGGAACTACTTGTTTAATTCAATTAACGACTGCTGAAGATCAATTTTCACGTAGTTCCTACGTGTGGCACCAAATGCCACCGTCGACGACAACTATTTCCGAACTTGGTTACTAGATGCCACCGCAGTAGGCTCCTAGCGACGAAAGTTGGAACCTAAGAGCGCTTGTCAAATTTAACCTACAATTTAGCTTCATACAAGTGGAATTAGTGGAAGGTACTTTTACATGCCATAAACCTATGACATGGGACCGCTGGCTTTACTTGCCCTCCGAAGGAAGGCATTCTGAGGGATTTTTAACGTTTGTAAAAAATCCGACGACTTCGGCCGGGTTTGAACCCGTAACCTAGGACATAGACGCTTAGCATGCTACCAACTACGCCACCGAAACCGACCTGCAGAAAAGTACTAACCGTCCCATGAACTCGAAGAAGCTCAGACGTCAGAAAGTCGTCGACATGTCCATAAGTCTATGTCTTTCCTGGTAGTGGATAAAATGTTCAAAGCAATGAGTGTGTATAAATAATGCTGATTGTGTATGTTCCATTTGTGAGGAGATTTTTTTTATCACTTCCGAACACCTGGCAAGAAAGTCTCGCCTGGGACGAAATGCCAACACTCAGCAGTATCCGAAAAAGTCCATTACCGTGTGTCCCGAGAGAGAATCCTGCCCACTGGAGTGATGTATTGGTCTTGGTCAGCAAGGGAAGATCATTGACTATCTGATGGCTAGGGTGGACTTTAACTTTGACGTTATATCACTGTCACGAGATAACATGATATTGACTCACTTCTTCCATCACATAGGCATGGGCTTCTCAAAAGCATCTCAAAGAAACAAATCAGGCAGGCTGCGTGGCTCAGCGGTAACGATATCCCTTGCTGGGCCCAAGTTTGCAGGTTCGTATCTTGGCGCAGTCAGATGACATTTGAGGGTGCGCAAATGCGAGGGAGCCATGCCAGTAGAATTACAGTACTACCACGTTAAAGATCCCCTTTGAGGCGAAATTCCGGCACCCTGGCGTCTCTAAAACACATCAGTGGTTAAAAGTGGTTAAAAGGGACTTGAAATAATATTATCATTATTATTATTATTATTATTATTAGAAACACATCACCCAAAGATGTCAAATGACGATCATTAAGGGTAACTGTAAGCATACGCGAGTGTTATTTACAGTTCTACCGAGTCATCAACACGATTGTACGAAGCTCAGTGCTTTGGACAAAGCATATTTGTTAGTACTAAAATAAATAGATTTGTGGAACTACTAAAAATGTTTGTATTTTTTGGTCTGGCAGTACGTATCAAAACCCTTATTCCAATATACTCGGTTCGATTCTCGTCTCTGGCATAGTCTAGTATGCTTTCTTGCCGAAAGATTGCACCAGTCTCCATTGTTACTTAATCATAAGTTAATGTATGAAAGGACAACTTAGGACAGATAAGAAAACAGTGTCACATGAATGATATCAGTTGGTGAATATTAAAACGCTAACCTCCAAAAAGACATTATGTGATAATTAACTGTGTATTATATTTCCAAATTTGGGTTGTAGCTTTGAAATCTCGCACATCATCTTCAGAAATAACTTTGTAAAATATCAAACACACACTAAAATTTTATAGGGTAATGTTAATAAAACAGGTACGTGTCAAACTAACTGCCGATCTTTCACTTGGCGTTAAGGCTAGTACACACCAAAGTTAATGAACAATGTTCATGAACAATGTTAATGAAAACATTTCTCAACATGTTTACTAAACATTTGTTAACAAACTTCTTCAACATTATGTCCACACCAAATAAACTTTTGTTAACAAACATCTTCAACATCAAATAAACTGTTTGTGAGGTTATAATGGATAGGGTCAGGAAGAAGAAAGTACTTACAGCTGCAGCTTTCATTATTTTAGTGAGTACAATTAGAGATAAGCGCAGACGCAAGGTGTGGCAAATAAAAATATTGGAAAGGCGTTTAGAATTAAATTTGGAGAGAACATGTCAGAACTATTAATTCATGATGCAGCAGGCTTTCAAAACTTTCTGAGAATGTCTCCAAAGGACTTTCAGTTCTTGTTGACAGTAATTGGGCCTGAAATTGCAAGAAATGACGCAAATTATCGGCAAGCCATCTCCATTAATGACAGGCTAGGTATAATAACATTAAGATTTTTAGAGAAATAAAAGAGCATCTTATTCCGCGCTACGAATTTACAACCTTAATTGCGTCTTTGCTCATGCGCGAACCAAAATGTTAACGAAAACACGAAAAGTTAATGAAAAGTTTCATTCACAAATGTTAAAGAGATTTTGTTCATGAACATGCTCGAAAAGTTAACGAACATTTTTGACTGTTCATAAACAAAATAGCGTGTGCGTTAACTTTCCGAGCATGTTCATGAACAAAATCTCTTTTAACTTTTGAGAATGAAACTTTTCATTAACTTTTCGTGTTTTCGTTAACATTTTGGTTCGCGCATGCACAAAGACGCAATTAAGGTAGTAAATTCGTAGCGCGGAATACGGATCTCTTTTATGTCTCTAAAAATCTTAATGTTATACCTAGCCTGTCATTAATATATATTTATTGAACTAAACACAATGTGTACATAGTTATTCTATAGAAAACGTAATATACATCAGTCCTTTCCGTAATGTGAGATTGGCAGAGTTCTTTGGGCACATTCGAACAGATGATATTGTGGGCAGGCTTCGTGGCAGAGTTCTCAGACACATTCATTGTCATTAATGGAAATGGCTTGCCTATAATTTTTGTCATTTCTTGCAATTTCAGGCCCAATTACTGTCAACAAGAACTGAAAGTCATTTGGAGACATTTTGAGAAAGTTTTGAAAGCCTGCTGCATCTTGAATTAATAGTTATGACATAAGTTTTCTCACCAAACTTTATTCTAAACGCCTTTCCAATACTTTTCTTTGCCACACCTTGCGTCTGCGCTTATCTCTAATTGTACTCACTAAAATAATGAAAGCTGCAGCTGTAAGTACTTTCTTCTTCCTGACCCTATCCATTATAAGCTCACAAACAGTTTATTTAATGTTGAAGATGTTTGATAACAAAAGTTTATTTGGTGTGGACATAATGTTGAAGAAGTTTGTTAACAAATGTTTAGTAAACAAGTTGAGAAATGTTTTTATTAACATTGTTCATGAAAATTGTTCATTAATATTGTTCATTAACTTTGGTGAGGACTAGCCTTTTAGTCAGAGAGCATCGTGTGATTGCGAGTCACCGTATCCTATTGTCTGTCTACAGCAGGGGTCTTCAAACCGTGGCCTACGTTATACCCAAGGCCTGGAAATAGAGCCGATACTTGGAGCGCCAAACTGGTAGTTACGCTACTAGAATCGTGGTTCGGCGCTTTAATTGCCTGCTGTTGATTATGCATTATATGCAACTCAAATACAGTACACTTAACACATGTTTTCTCAGTACTTCTTGCGTGTTTGTCACTAGTTTCCCCAAATGATGAATTGGCTGTATTTCACATCACTTTAAGAATCTTTCTTAGATTCAGAAATGTTCCACTACTGCTCATGTGGTTCACACTAATAATCTTTAAAAGTAGCATTTTAAATGTTGAAAATTAACTACGGATTGTCAATACACATTTCACATTTTGTTAAACTCGGAAAACGTGCCAATCAAAATATTAGTGAAATTTGATATTATCTATTTTCGAGACTTGAAATTTACGGCTGTTGTGAAAAAGTGAGAAATTGTTTCCAATTGAGATATAAAAGACGCATTGGGATATTTTTATCCCTCTCTGTCTTGAAAACGTATTAAACTTAATGGTGGGCTTGAACTTGCTGGAGCTGATATTTCTTTTAAGCAACCTTCGCAAATCTTCTGCCACTCCTACAAGAAACCCTGCTACTATTGCAATTGAAATGGAAGATAGAGACACCGGTTTTTCTGAAAACAAAGAGACTTCAATGCTAAAATATGCTTAATGTAAATCATAGGCTACTGTTTTTATAGGCTCTATGCCCCACTTTCTTACCATGAATAGAGCTTTTAAGAATCTGCAAGATATTTGCCGGAAGCTGGGGTGTTTTTGTAGCACTGGCTGGGTTATGCACCTTCCGCGACCCTTTAGGCTTCAGATACGTGGTCAAGGCACCTGCTGCGACTGCATCTTCCCTTAGTTTCACAATACCAATATAGAAGATGCGATAATTCCTGTACGAAGTATTCACTCGATGGTAAGCAGACATGTTCTCACGTACCGTACCACGTGTCATTGGTACCTTCCTTACTTCTCAGGTGACCGAAGAGCACTTCTACATCGTCAATTGGGAGATTCCGCGTAATCATGGAATAGAAATCGTATGCAGGACACGGTTGATGAAATGTTAGCACCAGAGCTTGATACATTTCCTTCGTAAGTCTCGTCTTATTATAGACCTCGCGCGACTCGCTGGATTTTGACCGCTGGCGCCCCTAGCGGATGCTTGTGCAACACGTAGGATGACTGACTGACGCAATTGCCTTTGAGTCTATGCAAGCAAGCAATTATATGTACCGCTCCAATGTCGTGCTCAGTTGAGGGTTGTGTTCGTTTTGAAAGGATGCAGTGCACTCCGACTTATTTCAGACCTTCCACTCGGAAGAAACGAGCAAAGCTCAATGAGAGTTGCCATGTACTTAAAGTGAGAGAAACGTCGGGAGGGGAAATTGTCGGCGTATGTTTGAGAGAAACAAATATAAATCAACCACCGTATGCCGTCAATTTTCAAGTAAGAATTAAAATATTATACGTATATCTCTTATGATACTTATGCAAACCTTTTATCAATAGGTCCAATCAGCATTCGTCAAGTCTTAAATTATCATGGGTAAGCCACTAGGCTATCATGCCCGTCGAATGACTTTATAATTAGTGTTTCTTTTCAGATCGATCGCGAATGAAATCTTCAATCCGCTGAATGCCAGTGCAAACAAGGGCGTATATAAGGGGGGTGGGTGCTAAGGGGGCTCCAGCGCCCCTCCCCGAAAAAAAGCCATAAAAATTAAGAAAGTGATGCTTTGGTAAGAGCATAAAATAATTGCAAATTTGGTTGTAAATCTTGTAAATCTTGTAAATCTTGACTTATCGGCTAAGTTATAAACAATATTAGGATTGAAATTAGACTAACTCGTGTGTAGTGGCTAGCATTCTTGGCTGCCGCCCCGGAGGTCCAAATTTGATTCCCAGCTCTGCCAAGAAATTTTAATTCTGGTCTGAGCGCTGAAAAGGGGTACACTCAGCCTAGTGAGGCAAAACTGTGAATTCCACAGAACGGTACTTTTGAAAAATAAATAACCAACTTGTAAAAAAGAAAACTGTTTACCCTTCTGCTAAGTACGGTAAATTGACAAATATTTAATGATTTGCCATTCATACTCCATAGGCCATAATAGAAAATTCATTAAGTATAAAATTTTATTTGTGGGTTGTGTTGTATTTTACAACTTTTTTTATAAACTTTTATAAACTTTTTATACACTTTATAAACTTTGAATCTTATCTAAAATAATTACACAAAGTTATATGCTCTAAGATATTGGTTGATATTTCTGGGTATTTTGCGGTGACAATCCCCTGAGAATACTCACAATTTTCCAGGATAGTCAGCCCCCCACCCCACCTCTTCCCACGAAAAAAATTGTATATACGCCCCTGGTGCAAAGCCGACCTCTCCCAATGCTGTATGCATATTGCTGCGTTGTGTTATTATGTAATACAGAAAGAGACAATTCTAGTACTTCCTGTCTGCAGCGCTGGGAGAAACCTAGGTATGTTCCCGTAGGATATACTAAAGGTGAATGCATAAGGCAAATGATAGAGAAGAAAACAACTAAGCGACCAATTTACTGCATGCCAGAAAGGGGAAATGACGAATATGTCAGTAAATAAGAACTACTGTATATACCCGTCTTAAGAACATCGATCGCGCATTAACGGGAGTTTTAGAGGTGGAATGCGAAGGATGGTCGTCTTCCATAAGTACTTAAATTTTAGACCACGTCGTGGATAATGCTGTAGGACTGGCTGAGAATGCGTCTGTGACTCAATGCCTCCATGGATTTGACAACCAATCTCAAGTACCATATCAGTGCTATGAAATCACTCATAAGAGCGGTGGTAAGATAGTGTATTGTGACTAAGTAAAAATCAATATTTTGCAAAAATAAGAAATTGCATTTGAGACAATGGCACAGTCTCGATGTCACTTGTGGTTTCAGCAGAGATTGATTCGAATTTTCGCCAGTCAGAATGTGCACGGGATCATAACATTACAAAGTGGGGATTACCAAAGAATAGCGTCTGTAATTCATAACTCCAAAGACATAAATACTCCTGCAGTTAGGTATGGAAGGGATAATGAAACGAATGCGATAATGGAATTATGTGCATTGTTCCAATGTTCAGTAAGGCAGGTAGGCTTGCTTGTAAAACATGAACAACCATGGCTCTGGTGCAGTCCAGACGGGATTGTTTTACGGGAACATCATGAAGGGTTTCCATCTCTTCTCGAGATCAAGTGTCCGTATTCGTGCCGGGAAAAAACCTGTTATTGAAAGGAAACTGTGCAACAACCCAAAAATTGTACATTAATAACAATGGGGAAGTAAAATTAATGGAGAACCTTGTATATTGCACCCAGGTATAGGTTCCGTTAACAAAATGTTAACGAACGTGTTGACCGACTGAAAAGCACCAACCTTTTGATTACTAAGGCAACACTGAAAAATTGGCTTCAAACCCCACAAAATGACGACTGCAAATACGTGCATTTTTACTGGGAGCCCATCGTTTCCCGTCAACAGTCTCTCGCCTCACTGCTGTAATCAAAGCTTTCCTTCTGATTATATGCTGTTTATCATTAGGAATACTAAAAAATCTAGTACCGGGAGGACTGTTTCTGTACGTGTAATTATAACCAACCACACAACAGTTTCTTCGACTCTTTGTAACACTCGCTTCCATCGCGACAAACTGAACATTCCTTTCCATCAAGCGATACCTTACATTAGAGAGCTGCGTCATCCCCACCAGCTATAGATTTGTCACCAGAGCGCAGCACGGCAGGCGCGCACGAGGTCTATAGGGATAACTTTGAATCTGTATCCTGGTATCCTGTTCAAGGATGACAGTCCATTGAACAGTACAGTATGCGTTATAATTTATTAGCCAGTTTATGTTCGATCCCAATTCCATTTTCTCAATATTACCAATGCCGAGAAAGAGTCTAACTTCCTGCCATACAATAGTTCATACATTATAGCGCATTTCATGAATGTTTAATGAACCAACCTTCTCATTATCATGAGTGAGCGACTGTTCTTCAGTTGTCTACCTAACGTTTGCAAGTGGCGTGACACCCGCCTCTCCGTTCGTGTAGCCTACCCAATGTAAGTTTTCAGGGTTTGTGGATGTGGAAGTTGTAAAGTATTGATATCTCTCAGTAGGCGGTAAGTGGGCGGTATTTTATTACAGAGCAATACACATATTTCGATTATTGTTTCATTTTATTTACACTTTCTGTTCGTGAAATTTCGAATTTGAAGTAAGAAATCAGCTTTCAAGTACCCCACGATCCGCTTCACTCTTGAGCTTCGATATTTGAACATCGAATTTGTCCTGACGTTGCAGTGAATATAAATTTTGTTTTAATGTAATTATCTTCCGGTTCAATAGCCTAATTGCAGTTCTGCATTTTTATTAATGCCCGACTTAATGTTATTTTTATTTTTGTTGGCTTCCCATGAGTTGGCTTGATTGTAGAACATTGCGATCCTACACTAACACGTGGTTGATCATAGCTTTCCTCGATTCAGTCATCATAAGTCTTCCCTAATATTTTAATCACCAGAACATTTTCTTTTATTGCTTATATGGTTGTCTTTATGAACACTTGCTCTTTTGCGTGTATGTCTATTTGTACTTGTTTATGTTCGGAGTAGTCCTCTAAAACTGTCGGAAATGTGTTTGGTAAGAGCGATCTCTTCGCAGAACTTATGCAAGCTGCCCTCTGGTTGCAAATAAAAAAGCTTGCACCAGGCACCCGAGGACGTACGATATTATTATTATTACTATAATCAAAATCCTTGAAATGCTTTCTACGAATTGTAGAAGACTGTTTTGGGGTCCACAACGACCCTGGGTCCCTCCCCCACGTGAAGCAGATAGAACCCATTGTCTCCGCATGTCATAGTTCAATGGAAATTTATGAAATGAAAGTCCATTGCCTTTGACGAGATTTACAATATGGCACACTACAATACACCATTACTCACAAACACAACCATAACACCACTAATTATACATAAGTTACTATACATAAATATTCCGTGAATTATATCCAAGGTTTACCCCATATGCATGCCACATTTACACTATGGAATAAAACTCGCTTTTCACTACGTCTTGCTCATAATGACCACTTAGTACCCATCCCAATATCAGTCAAACAGCAGTTTACTGCCCTTAACGGAAGTGCATATATAATACGACATACTTCACCAGTCGATTTTTAAACACCTAAGCTTTCACACTTATTAAGACACCTTATTTACCACCAAATACATAATATAAATCGCATTGTACGTAATGCAAACGATGCGATTAAGGGCGCCGGAAAGCGAACCTAGCGGCAAAATGCGGAACGAGTTTGAACCATTGCTCGCAATTCTGTCTGGCGCCTCATTCCCAGGCCTTGTCTTATAACGTAGGCCACGCTTCAAACTATGGCTCGCTGGCCAATAGTGGCCTGTGGGCACCACCAATCCAGCCCGCCATAGTTTATTTTGAATGTAAGTAAATCACACAAAATAATAATCGGATGAACTTAGTTAACGAACAATAAAAACACACACAATAACTGACATACATATTGACCATTTTAACTCTAATTAATTATATGACATTTGTCCAAAAAACTTCCAGTATGTGACATAGAAAGTTAATTCACATAAATTAAACGTCACAATTATAATTTATGAGAGTTATGTAACTGTAACTTTCCACTGACAATTGTCTGCAAATTATCAGCAGCGACATATGACTGGCTCTTTGATGATCTAGATGGAAGCAGCTAACTTGGCTCTTGTTTAAGTTAGGTTCAAGTCACAATGAATTGAAATATTTATTCAATTTTTGGAGGTCTTTTGTAAGTATCGATTCAGCTGCTTTGAAATCATTGGTATGGGCAGTAAGGGCGATGTCATCTGCTTAAATGACTTTCCTGGAAGTAGTTTCCGGAAGATCTGCGGTATGGATGTTGAAGAGTAGTGGCGATAGAACTGACCCTAGTTGTAAACCATCACTTAGGGTGTATGGATTGCTCACATGGCCGTTTAAATATACTTGAAATACTCTACTTCATAGCGGTTGGTAGGTTACCTAGATTAGGGGCTGCAACAACGCAGTCATGTAGCCCCGTGTACTTTGGATGTGTTTAGAATTTGTCTGATAACCGGTGTTAATTGTGATGGCTGTATTAGTGTGTGTTATCTGTGATTCAGGTAGAAGGACTGCAGACGATCAATTTTTCAAGTAGTTCCTACTTTTGCTACCAAATGCTGCCATCCACGACACCTATCTGCAGACTTGGTTACTAGATATCATCGCAGCCAGCACCTGGCGGCGAAAGTTGGAACTAATATAGCGCTAGCAAACTATCCTGCAAATTTTAGTTTCCACAAGTGCGGTTAGTGGAAGGTTCTTTTTCAAGCCATAAATCTATGACATGGGACCACCGGCTTTACTTCCCCGCCGAAGGAAGGCATACTGAGGGATTTTTAACGCTCTACTTCATAGCATGTTATTGAGTAGAGGGGCGAAATAAATAAATAGCAGCGTCATCAAATGACTTACTTGGCTTAGTTCCTGTTGTACGTCGTGGAATATAGGGCATCAATGAAGCATCTCCATCTGGTCCTGTTTGCGGACAACCTCTTCACCTCGCTCCAGGTCTTACCCTCCTCTATAGCCTCCAAGTGGACAGATCTGCGCCACGTTAGTTTGGGTCTCCCTCTCCTCCTCGTACCCTGTGGATTCCAATCCAGTGCCTATCACTCAATGGCTTCATTTCTTTTCCTCAGGGTATGTCTGATCCATTTCCATTTCCATCGCTTTATTTGTATTGAGCCCAACTCTAGGAATGGGTATTCCGAGTTTCAGACACCTAGATATCAAGGGAAAGGCTGTAGCCGCTTTTGAAATTTCAGATATTTGAATATCGCGCTACATTGCTTCGAGAAGCATTTATAAGAATTTTACCGATAGTTGGATGTCAAGTGACGTAGCGAGTAATAGCAGAGGTGGAGGCTATTTATTGATTAAATAGTTAACTATGGAGTAGAGACTTGAGACTGGGATCAGATTACTGGCACGGCCAAATGAAAGAGAATGCAATTAGTATCAAGTAAATCGGACCAGGGATTCAAGAGATATGAGGATTTCTAGATATCAGGCGATGACGCGTGACCCTGACCGTTTTGAATAAAAGCCAGCTGGAGCAGGCATGGTTAGCTCATTATAACACAAGCACTTGGCAAGCAAGTTGCGTCTACGCTGAGCCAAGGCACATGGTTGCCGAATCTACGCAGAAGTTCTTTTCAAATCGTGATAGTCACGAGAAGTGCTGCGCAAACGAGTTGGAACTTAGTAAGTTTCTGGTGAGGAGAATCACTGAGGTGATTGATTTCTACAGACATTGGTGGAAATATTTATATTTCCAAAAGGACATATGCTAGACTTTGTCTAGAAAATAGTATTTTGTCACAGTCCAGTAGTAACTTAATACTTGGATGTTTAAATCCATCAAGTCAGTTTTCATTTTTGTAACTAGTTAACCACTTCGATCTGTCAGTACACTGAAGACTAGTCTATAACGGTGGCGTTCATTAGTCTACGCAAGGGAAACTGCAGGTTGCTTAGCGCATGGCAGATGGTGATATACAAACCATGCCCAGGGAACGATCTTCAGAACAGCCGTTAATTGCCTAGACTGTCCATGTTTTTCTTGTACTGATGAGATTACAGTGAGTTATGTTACAACTGACATATCTAAGAAGAGATCACTTAGATCTGACCCTATTTCAACAAACTGTTATGGCTTTGATAGAAGCCCATATTAAAATGGAGCCACAGTTTATTCAAACGTCGAAAGATACTATCACTATGTCTGACTAGACGAATTGTGGGTCTACAATGGCGGCCGATACAAGGATTATACGTGCTTGTCCGATAGGGCATGTCTATGGATAAATCTGGTACAGACCAGGTTTACTACACTTCAAGACCATCAAGAAATGTAAGCCACATTTGAATTATATTATGCCTAGCTAATTGGAACAAACTATTTTTCTGCAGATGACCAACACATTTTTTTTCTTCGTATTTAAAGCTTGCAATGATTTACGCAAGACTTGTTAGAGTTATTCTGAGTATTTTCAGCACTCAGAACAGTTTAGGATCGATGACCGAGCATTTCGAGCATTTATTTGAATTTTTCATATTTTAAGGAAACCACGGAAAACCCCCGATGTAACTGTAAAAGTTAAATTTATTTTTGTTGAGGAATGGATATTTTTTCCATATTCGAAGATTCGAACATGTGGATTCTCATATAATGAGATGATAATTAAATATATTCAAAATGATATAACAAATAATAATAATAATAATAATAATCCACTAATAATAATAATAATAATTTTTATAATTTTTCTAAATAATTCTTGGATATTATATTTTATAATAATCATATGTATTGAGAAAGAGCCTATGAAGTAGTTTAATCATTTCTAGTTTGGAACAGGAGATTTTCCGAAGGAGAGTGGTTAGCGCAAGCCCGCATTCAACCAACATGTCAGTTCTGGTTGAACAGTTGATATTTGCAATGAGCAAAGTATATGTTTCAGATAACACGGAGAGGCATGAAACGGGAAGCAAATGATATTTGTATCAAATAGGATATTTTTGTATTCATATAAAATCATGACGTAAATACACTTCGAAAGTGAAATAAAGCTTTTCATAAGTATGGTAAATTCACGGGTTGAACTGAATGGTAAAATAAAATAAACTTGTAAGTTTATTAATCTTCCAGTGTTGATAACAAGCAGAGGCTTGATTTATTGTATAAATTTTAGGAAGATAATTTATGTGTGTGGAGTAGTTGAAATGCCATTCCCAGGTGCGCATGTTAAGTCGCAGGAATGAAGGTTTTTTCGAGCATCAATCAAATAGCAGGTTCGATGGCTCAGGTTTATAGTAGGAGTATTGGAACTACACATTTCGTCGGATGAATGACCCGAAGGTTATTTCTTTGAAACAATCAGTTCTTGTTTTAACCTTGTTTACGAATTCCATTTAGACTTTGATTTTGCTAGAACCCGGATTTGTCATGATAGTAGTTTATTCTTCTTCAGAGGAAGACCTTTGCCGTTGTTGTTGTAATATTGTGTTCTTACACAAATAATAGACTGGGCCACTGCCAATTTAAAATAATTCTTAAACCACGAATAATTTGAAGGATATTTTCAATCCTAGTGCCATGAACTAAATGAATTCATTATAAAACTACAATTCTTATTTCCGCATTCTGTCGAAGAATTGCAAGTTGTGAAAGTTGCTAAAAATGGCCATGAATATAAATATTTTTATAATAATGATTCCAAGTGGAAAATCTAATAGTTGAATGGTTCAACCATTTATTGATCAAGTTGATGATTCAGAAATCATGTATTTTGTTTGGAACTTGAAGTTCATAATCGAGTCACTTCTCGAATGTTTAATGTCAGAAGAACGATTAATTGTTGTTGTGCTTCGCACAGTTCTTCGATGCTATGCTCAAGGTCAAATACTTTTCAGATGTTATTAATATATGTTAATAATTTGTGTTGCTTCTATGATAATAATATTTTCGACGATATATTTTTGAAACTGGAAAACAAGTGAAAGTTTAAGAATTCTATAAACATTTATTCTACGAGTGTTAATATCATGTAAATAGTCAAACAGTGATCTACGTTATTTCCAGTATAGACAATTAATTTTGAACTGGAATTAAATATTAATAATTTTGGAACACAGTCCACAGGACTATTAATCGGACTTGTGTTTTCAAAAAGATTGTCAGATGTGTTTGGAAAATTTCTGTATATTGTGTGTAAATAAGAGTGTGGATCGCCACACGTGGATGATGCTGCTTTGAGCATTTTTGCAGTCAGATTTTAACTTCAAAATAAACTGAGATAATTTTACCAGATGTGTTTCTCCCAATTAAATCTCCTTCTATCCTTATTGTTGCATTGAGCCAAAAATCAGCAAAGCATTTTTTTAATTTGATGTCGTTTTTGCGATTTGCTTTAACCCATCTGGCGCTCCGGGATATTTTGACTCTCGTGCTGACTGATTATTGGTAAAATGCATATGTGGTCGTGCGGACTCCGGTCTAAACGGGCACATAAAATAAGATAGAGAGAGAAATGGCTTCGAACGTGGGTCCCGATTTAGACATGGTCAATCGCATGCCGATTTAAATTGTGATAATTTTTATAGAAATATTTTGGGAGTTGAGAGATGTCTGGTTTGGATGAATAAATTAGTAGGAAACCCAATTAGTGGGGAAAATTAAAAATTTAACTGGTTAATAATTAGAATGGGTTTGATTATTTTTGATAATGGCTTAACCATTAGGGCGTCAAGTAAATTCAGTATTAAACGTTCGATGACTGGACATACACATTATTAGAATCCAGGTGGAGGATATTTGAGAACTTGCATATTTTTCTTGTGATATTGTGGTAAATGTAATTCGTAAAAGTAGAGAATTTTGTTTTTCCATCACGTCGACATTAGGACAAATCTCATTTTATTATAGTGTTCCAATTAGCTATTCATATTTCTTGTTCTAGTTATAAGCTTGTGTTTGCCACTGTTGTATACCCCTAAGTTTTGAATAATAATTGAAAATTATGGAAGAAATGATGAGGATGATGAGGAGTTTGGAGGAGAGTTCAAAACAGGCTGGACTGCGTGTAGCAGCCATTATGAAAGAAAATACTGAGGCTTTGGAAAAGAAACTTAAAGAAAATTCTGATAAACTTAAAGAAAGTTTAAACGATAAACTTAAAGAAAATTCTGATTCTTTAGAAAATAAACTTAAAGAAAATTTGAATGATAAACTTAAAGAAAATTCTGATTCTTTGGAAAATAAACTTAAAGAAAATTCTGATTCTTTAGAAAGCAGGTTAAAAGGTAACTTAAAAGAAAGTTTAGAGGATAAACTCAAAGAAAATTCCGATTTGTTAGAAAGCAGGTTAAAAGATAACTTAAAGGAAAATTTAAATAGTAAATTTAATTCAATGGAAAGTAAATTTAAAGAGAATTCTGAAATTTTGAAAATGACACTTGAGAGTAAAATGAATAAATTATGCGATAAAACACATGAGCTCGAAACTTCATTAGCTACTAACGCAAGTTTAATGGACGATAAATTTCGCGATGCCGATCTTCGATCCCAAAGCTTAGCTGATAGGATAGAACATGGTCTTAGGAAAGTTGGTGAAGACATGGTCAACCTGGAAGTCAGAGTGAAGAAGGAGAGTAACGAGATGGGAATTCTAGTTGTTCAACGTTTAACGGAACAATTCAAAGAACTTGTCATGGGAGAAATAAGAGAAGGTGTGATTAGTGAATTGCAAACTGAAATCAAAACCACAGTTGTCAATGAAATTAAAGACACACTCAAGCTGGAGAACCAAGAGGGAATCAAGGAGATTAGGGAATCTTTGTCATCCCATATCGAAGTAATTGCCAAAGATATCCAAGCAACTCAGAAGGACATATCAGATATGACAGGGTCATTGAAAAGTCATGAGGCTGTTATGAACCAGATATCCATTGATGTTAAGGACAATTGTAAAGAAACTGAAGCAATTAAGAAGATGGCAGAAGAAAACCAGAAGGAACTTGAGGCTATGAAAACTCAAATTAAGGATGAGAAACAGTCTGATCATCTGTTGAGAATGCCGAATGTAAGGGGAAAGGAACAGATACAGATAAATCTAGGAGGAGCTAGAGAGACTGATAGACAGGATGAGGTCAGGACAATATTTCAATCCAACCCCATAACTGTATTTAAGAATATAGAGGATAAGCCTTCTAAATTTTCAGGGCGAGATTCTGTAACACCCGTGGAATTTTTGAGAGAAGCAGGTGATTACCTGAAAGATTCTAAGATCCCTAAAGAAAGACAGATCCGAGTGATAGGGAAGTTCTTGGAAGGTCCTGCACTTCTTTGGTTTAGAGCATTTAGATCCACTCTAACCACTTTTGAGGAGTTTTCTCGTGGGCTATTGAAGAGGTTTTGGTCCCCTGAAACCCAACAGCAGTTAGAGCAGAGTTATATTCGAAGAGATTCTCGACGTCACAACCTACTCGATACTCTACGTACTTTTCTGGACAGCTGTCTAAACTCCAACATTTAGATCCGCCGATGCCAGATAACGAGTTGATTACTGCATTGATACGACAGTTTCCAGCAGACGTCCAGAGGACTTTGATCGCTGCTGATATCTATAATATGGAACAATTTGATGAAGTATTACAGAAGCTGGATCATACAAACGCTCAATTCTTCCATCAGAAGGGAGCAAAGAATAACAACGCTGTGTATGCTGTTATGGCTGATAGTTATTCTCAGACACCTCGAGAGATTCGAGAGGAGCGAGAAGAGAAAACGCCGAGGGAAGATCCAAATAAAGGAGGATGGAACCAGTACCGTAACAGATACAGTTACAAACCATATGCGAGACCGGATGGTGGTAATCGATACAATACTCGATGGAGAAGGCCACGAGATAGTCAAGGAAGGTACCAGGAAAGAAGATATTATGGTAGAAACAACTACAATAATAGAGGGAATGTAGATACTCGTCAGTCCAATGAAGAGTTTAACAAGGACACAAGGAAAAATTTGGAAGCAAGACACCAAGATAACTTGCAATTTTAGGAGCAGAGGCCCAATGATCCAGGTCCATCGGGAACACAACAATCCCGGGGGAATGGTAATGAAAAAAAAAACTTCGAATTCACAGTAGAAGATAGAATTTTGAACACTTTCACTTCCAGAATTATTAAATGGCAAGCAGAGGATGATGACTTAATTCAACAGAATGACGAACGAAAAGAAATGGGTACCAGAATTAGAATGCCAATCATATCATGCGAAGTATTCGGTATGCCTGTCGATACTTTGATCGATACTGGGGCTATGCTTTGTCTGGTGAGTGAGAAGCTTTATATTCTGTGGAAGGTCAAAGAGAATTTAGAGGAAATTCCAGTATCAGGAATTAAGATCCAAGGAATAATACCCAATAAAATATCTCTGTGTAAAACACAATTATACTTATGTATTACGATTGGAGGACATGATTTTCGACATGTATTTGTTGTAATGATGACATGGCTTTTGACATGATATTGGGAGCAGATTTCATTCAGAAATATCAAGCAGTGATAGATATGAAGACAGAGACGATTAGATTCAAGAATACCGAAGAGATTAACTTCGAGGGAAAAGAAGAGGAAGACATCGAGGGAGATGCTCAATGGTCTCTGATTTTTCATGAAGCTGAAGGAAGAGAAGTCTACACTGAGAAGGAGTCCCCAGAGCTAGGGAAAATTTTGGAAGAGTATCACGATATTTTTGATATTAAGCCTGGTGAAATTGAAGATTTTGAATATTGTGGAGGTAAACAATAATGGAAGCTATGAAGTAGCCAATACACGAACTGGTAACATCGTGGGAACTTATAATGCATCGAATTTGAAGATCTATTATTCAAGAACCAGATGATTTAATGTGTAGATAGGAAAAATAAAAATTTTCAATTTTTATTTTTTGCTAGGTGTGGGGTGGATGTGCCCAACTCTAGGAATGGGTATTCCGAGTTTCAGACACCTAGATATCAAGGGAAAGGCTGTAGCCGCTTTTGAAATTTCAGATATTTGAATATCGCGCTACATTGCTTCGAGAAGCATTTATAAGAATTTTACCGATAGTTGGATGTCAAGTGACGTAGCGAGTAATAGCAGAGGTGGAGGCTATTTATTGATTAAATAGTTAACTATGGAGTAGAGACTTGAGACTGGGATCAGATTACTGGCACGGCCAAATGAAAGAGAATGCAATTAGTATCAAGTAAATCGGACCAGGGATTCAAGAGATATGAGGATTTCTAGATATCAGGCGATGACGCGTGACCCTGACCGTTTTGAATAAAAGCCAGCTGGAGCAGGCATGGTTAGCTCATTATAACACAAGCACTTGGCAAGCAAGTTGCGTCTACGCTGAGCCAAGGCACATGGTTGCCGAATCTACGCAGAAGTTCTTTTCAAATCGTGATAGTCACGAGAAGTGCTGCGCAAACGAGTTGGAACTTAGTAAGTTTCTGGTGAGGAGAATCACTGAGGTGATTGATTTCTACAGACATTGGTGGAAATATTTATATTTCCAAAAGGACATATGCTAGACTTTGTCTAGAAAATAGTATTTTGTCACAGTCCAGTAGTAACTTAATACTTGGATGTTTAAATCCATCAAGTCAGTTTTCATTTTTGTAACTAGTTAACCACTTCGATCTGTCAGTACACTGAAGACTAGTCTATAACGGTGGCGTTCATTAGTCTACGCAAGGGAAACTGCAGGTTGCTTAGCGCATGGCAGATGGTGATATACAAACCATGCCCAGGGAACGATCTTCAGAACAGCCGTTAATTGCCTAGACTGTCCATGTTTTTCTTGTACTGATGAGATTACAGTGAGTTATGTTACAACTGACATATCTAAGAAGAGATCACTTAGATCTGACCCTATTTCAACAAACTGTTATGGCTTTGATAGAAGCCCATATTAAAATGGAGCCACAGTTTATTCAAACGTCGAAAGATACTATCACTATGTCTGACTAGACGAATTGTGGGTCTACAATGGCGGCCGATACAAGGATTATACGTGCTTGTCCGATAGGGCATGTCTATGGATAAATCTGGTACAGACCAGGTTTACTACACTTCAAGACCATCAAGAAATGTAAGCCACATTTGAATTATATTATGCCTAGCTAATTGGAACAAACTATTTTTCTGCAGATGACCAACACATTTTTTTTCTTCGTATTTAAAGCTTGCAATGATTTACGCAAGACTTGTTAGAGTTATTCTGAGTATTTTCAGCACTCAGAACAGTTTAGGATCGATGACCGAGCATTTCGAGCATTTATTTGAATTTTTCATATTTTAAGGAAACCACGGAAAACCCCCGATGTAACTGTAAAAGTTAAATTTATTTTTGTTGAGGAATGGATATTTTTTCCATATTCGAAGATTCGAACATGTGGATTCTCACATAATGAGATGATAATTAAATATATTCAAAATGATATAACAAATAATAATAATAATAATAATAATCCACTAATAATAATAATAATAATTTTTATAATTTTTCTAAATAATTCTTGGATATTATATTTTATAATAATCATATGTATTGAGAAAGAGCCTATGAAGTAGTTTAATCATTTCTAGTTTGGAACAGGAGATTTTCCGAAGGAGAGTGGTTAGCGCAAGCCCGCATTCAACCAACATGTCAGTTCTGGTTGAACAGTTGATATTTGCAATGAGCAAAGTATATGTTTCAGATAACACGGAGAGGCATGAAACGGGAAGCAAATGATATTTGTATCAAATAGGATATTTTTGTATTTATATAAAATCATGACGTAAATACACTTCGAAAGTGAAATAAAGCTTTTCATAAGTATGGTAAATTCACGGGTTGAACTGAATGGTAAAATAAAATAAACTTGTAAGTTTATTAATCTTCCAGTGTTGATAACAAGCAGAGGCTTGATTTATTGTATAAATTTTAGGAAGATAATTTATGTGTGTGGAGTAGTTGAAATGCCATTCCCAGGTGCGCATGTTAAGTCGCAGGAATGAAGGTTTTTTCGAGCATCAATCAAATAGCAGGTTCGATGGCTCAGGTTTATAGTAGGAGTATTGGAACTACACATTTCGTCGGATGAATGACCCGAAGGTTATTTCTTTGAAACCATCAGTTCTTGCTTCAACCTTGTTTACGAATTCCATTTAGACTTTGATTTTGCTAGAACCCGGATTTGTCATGATAGTAGTTTATTCTTCTTCAGAGGAAGACCTTTGCCGTTGTTGTTGTAATATTGTGTTCTTACACAAATAATAGAATGGGCCACTGCCAATTTAAAATAATTCTTAAACCACGAATAATTTGAAGGATATTTTCAATCCTAGTGCCATGAACTAAATGAATTCATTATAAAACTACAATTCTTATTTCCGCATTCTGTCGAAGAATTGCAAGTTGTGAAAGTTGCTAAAAATGGCCATGAATATAGATATTTTTATAATAATGATTCCAAGTGGAAAATCTAATAGTTGAATGGTTCAACCATTTATTGATCAAGTTGATGATTCAGAAATCATGTATTTTGTTTGGAACTTGAAGTTCATAATCGAGTCACTTCTCGCATGTTTAATGTCAGAAGAACGATTAATTGTTGTTGTGCTTCGCACAGTTCTTCGATGCTATGCTCAAGGTCAAATACTTTTCAGATGTTATTAATATATGTTAATAATTTGTGTTGCTTCTATGATAATAATATTTTCGACGATATATTTTTGAAACTGGAAAACAAGTGAAAGTTTAAGAATTCTATAAACATTTATTCTACGAGTGTTAATATCATGTAAATAGTCAAACAGTGATCTACGTTATTTCCAGTATAGACAATTAATTTTGAACTGGAATTAAATATTAATAATTTTGGAACACAGTCCACAGGACTATTAATCGGACTTGTGTTTTCAAAAAGATTGTCAGATGTGTATGGAAAATTTCTGTATATTGTGTGTAAATAAGAGTGTGGATCGCCACACGTGGATGATGCTGCTTTGAGCATTTTTGCAGTCAGATTTTAACTTCAAAATAAACTGAGATAATTTTACCAGATGTGTTTCTCCCAATTAAATCTCCTTCTATCCTTATTGTTGCATTGAGCCAAAAATCAGCAAAGCATTTTTTTAATTAGATGTCGTTTTTGCGATTTGCTTTAACCCATCTGGCGCTCCGGGATATTTTGACTCTCGTGCTGACTGATTATTGGTAAAATGCATATGTGGTCGTGCGGACTCCGGTCTAAACGGGCACAGTATGGCCATCTCAGTTTCACCCGTCCTTCTCCAAAGTTCTTGGTTGGAGATTATTTCTGGCCAGTAGATGTTTAGGATCTTTCTTAAGCAGCGGTTGACAAAAACTCTGCAGCATGGAGGTAATTTCTTTAGTTACCCTCTAAGTCTCAGACCCATGTATCAGAACGGACCTGACATTACTCCGGAAGATGCAAAGTTTGGTCTTCATGGATATTTAGCTGTTCTTCCACACCGGATAAAAAAGTACAAAGGCACCGTTTGCTCTTTGGATACGTTGGGAGACATCCTTTGCAGCTCCTCCATATTTGGTTACCACACTGCCCAGGTAAGTAAAGCTATCCATATCCTCTATAGGTTCACGACATCAAATTCTCATCAGTTAATTTTAAGGGGGAATGTAACCAAAAATGCATAGCTGGCTTTAAAAGTTCACTGAGTTCAAAATATAAGAAATAGAACATTGAATCTTTGAACAGTTGTCTAATGGTGTTGGATCTATTACGTGGTAAGCAACAGCTGTCTTGGGTGGAAAAATGCAACTACAATCACTGCAACAATTTGTTACATCCTCTTATTTAGGTACACATTACAACATAACTATAAATGATCCTGGCCAGAGCCTGAGTTTAAATATATGTCACTATCTCTAACTTTATGTAGAATTATCCAAATACCATGGAAAGTAGTTTTATTTTTTGGTCATTTGAAATTTGGACTTTATAAACCTCAGTGAAAATATGAATGTAAATGCATGCACATCCTACGAATGATAATATAGAAGCTTAATTCTACATAAATATATGTACAATCACTCAATAAACAATATATAAATATTTCAGTAAAGTAGCATATAGGGTTTCCGAGAAAAGTGTAGGCTACCTATGTGGTGGAAAAGTTGATATAGAGAAAACAACATTTGAAAGTTGGGTAAGTTCTTTTACTCACATTTAAGTAACTTGTCTATAGGCATGCAGCATCAGATATAAATTATTTTAAAAATACTTCCAGTTGAGTATACACAATCTATAAAAGTGGCCATACATAGAAAAACACATATTTCAAAATTTTGATATTTTGCCCCCTCATCGGTTACATCCTCCCTTAATCTGTAAATATGTTTATTATATTCCATGGTTCTTTTACAGATGTAATGCTGAAAGCGGAGGAAAAGGCACGAGCAATATTAGCGGAGCCCACGCCCTGCGCCATAGATATCGTACTCGCCGGCTAGTCCCAAAACGAAAATTTGCGCATACAGTAATTCAAAGCTACAAATGTTGGTAAGGTGACCTAGCTAGGTCTTGGCCCTTGGGACGTAGTGGTGGAGATAATGCGGCCCTTGGGCTAAAAAGTTTGAAAACCTCTTTTTAGAGTTAAGTTTGGACTACAGCTCGCATGTTGCCACGTGTAAAGCCGCATTTGTGGTACTGCCCCCGGAAATTGAATTATTTTGGGACAAAATTAGAGTATTTTCCGTCCCCATGATAAAATTTAACCAGCAAATATAAATCCTGGAAGTGTGACACAAGTGAGCCGTGTTACAAGTCCGAGGCAGTGGGAGAGCCCGATCACGTGATATGTTGCGCAACAGAGGTTTCTGGAAGGTTGAAATCGGCATAGCAACAGTGAATTAGCCATAAAATATAATAAATATTGTTATAAATTATGCTATTGGATACCAGCCCAGAGCCAATGAGAAGAGGACTTATTGAAGACGGGATAAACTGCAACTACATAATTTGATGAAATTATGCATTTAGGCCCATAGAAGGAGATTTTCTTAATTGGTAATGAAGAGAAAATTAAAAGAAAATATGCCTGATACTTTAAAAGCCGCAGAACGGTTAATCTACGCAGTAATAAGTATTGGTAATCTACGCGCTAAAATTATGGTGGGAGATTGATATGGCCGCCAAAATCTCGACTTGGAGAGGGAGATGCAACGATCGAGGTTCTTATTCCAGCAGACTTTGAAGATAGAGGAAGTGTTTTCTTGAGTTAACGGAGATTCCAAAGCCTTAGTCCGAGTGCGGCGATTGACGACTCGTGGACACGATACGTTAGCAGGGTGGAACAGTGGAGATACCCGCGCTAGCATTATAGGCGAATTTGAGAGGAGTATTGAAATTAAGATATCTCTTTTGTATTTGAGAATAAACTTCAGCCAAGTGAATAAATAAATAGTACAAGTCGAATACTATATTCTATTAAAAGTCGAGCGCTTTATTTCAAACCACTTCGACGAAATAAGCCTGTAAATACAATTTTTCAAATGAGTTAGAAATATAAGCTGAATAACACTTTTGTTGCAACGTGAAGTTAGCGAGCTTAGTTCAAGTGAACAGCAGTGGAGAACTTTAACATTGGCGCAGCAAACAAACTTTATTATAATGACTATTAATATTTATCAATTAGTTTAATTCAACATTATTAACATTGTTGAGATGATGGACTAAGTAGTCATGCGCCAGGGACATATTTGATGCAGAGTTAAGATACAATAATGGAGCTTCGATAGACAACGTATTGCAGAATACAGACGTAGTGTACATTACACCTTGTACATTTTCGTCAGTCTACGATCACTAATATAACAACGATTAGCAATAGAAATAATTCATTCACCACCTACATGAATATTTCTATAAATTATTACTCAACGATGATGCTGATAAATATTTGCGACGGAGAATGAAGATCCTACAGAAGATGATGGTCAAGATGCTAGGGTATCCCAGCAAAACCAGAAGAATATGCCAGAAGGATGTCGATCGATACCAGACGGAGGCTGGTGAATACCGGAGAGGAAACGTCTTCCCAAATCCGAGGTCGCTGTACCGAGGTTCGAATGGAGGTCCATCTCAGTATATTCGACTGAGGAAACACCTAAAGTATTGTGTAAATACTTACCCTGATCTTCAAGTTATCGTCCAAATAAGGTAGCAGTGTCATTTACTTGTAGTATAGAGCTTGATTAGTGACATTCTGAGCCGACGTCCTTACTCCATATTTCATGGATTTCAGTGTTCCCATGTAATTTACACTTAGATGTGTGTTAAGATTTTTATGCTTCAAGATTATTAGAGATGATTGCCTTTCATCTAGTTTTTTTATTTTATTCTACGGATCAGTTGTTGAACTGACAATAAAAAAAATTGTTTCAGGAATCAGATTTCCTTATAGAAAACTAGTCGTTTTGACTATCGAATTGATTTTTTTATTTGAACCAAGGATTCAGACATTGTGTGAAGCCTCCGTGGCTTAGGCGGCAGCACGCCGTCCTCTCACCGCTGGGTCCGTGGTTCAAATCCCGGTCACTCCATGTGAGATCTGTGCTGGACAAAACGGAGGCAGACAGGTTTTTCTCCGGGTACTCCGGTTTTCCCTGTCAAAATTTCATTCCAGCAACACTCTCCACTAGCATCTCATTTCATCTGTCATTCATTTAATCATTGCCCCGGAGGAGTGCGTCAGGCCTCGGCAGCCGGCACAATTCACATCCTCGTCGCTAGATGGGGGCTTCATTCATTCCATTCCTGACCCGGTCGGAGACTGGAAGCAGACTGTGGATTTTTCATTTAGACATTGTGTCATAGTTACAAATTACATTCTTTTAGTAATTTAATTTGGGCACTTTAATGTATCAACTTCAAGAGCAGACGAAACATCGAATGATATTGTCATATCATTATTGTATATAAACTTTACGGCGAACTAGGAAATGTACTAGTCGTTTAATAAGACTGAAGTCTTAAATACACATAGATATTCTTCGTGTAGAATGGAAAAACATTACGAAATTGACAACCTTTTCATTAGTTGTAAAGCTGAAAGCTTTATTCATTTAATTGTTAGAGGAAATATCTTTTGATAGAAGATTATTTCAAACTTTGGCTAGGAATTCAAAGCTAGTTTATCCCGGTCAAGATTGTATTCTATTTGACACTATAAATAACATGTGTGGTTATTTATACACTATTTGGGTAATATCACGTCATAATGTAGACCTGATATTGCAACGACGTGCAATTAAAACTTGACAAGTAAGATGAAAGAAAACTAATATTTTTATTACATGTATTTTTGACAGACGAGTTAACAATTAATTATCTTATTGTGTAGTAAGCTCGAGGAGGTCATTCACGACAGTTTAACATCGTTCGTTGTTGTTGGAAGTTTTATTTGAAGAACTAAAGGATGTACAATTTTAGATCAGTAGTCGAGTGTGACGACACTGATGGTCATGCCGTTAATCGAAGGAGGTTCCTACAGAAGAAATGTCAATAACAATTAATCCGTTTTTGGTGACTGTTTAACATAGTGGATGATAATTGTTTATGCCAAATGTAGTGTCATATGAGGTGACGTACAGCTGTATTGAGCTCGTGCAAAGGTGTTTCCGCATTTTAAGGGAAGTCAACGAAGAATAGTTCTTTGATAAGAACAAGGCATAGATCATGATAAGAGTCGTTGTATATACGAATTCCAGTTCATGTGAAGTAACGTTCTAGCTGTGATGACAGGAGGGTTTGCGCGGAAGTCAATTAGAGAACGATTGTCTACTCATGTCATTGATACCATTATTATATCTTATTAAACCCGGAGTTGTATAGAAACGTACAGTTGACCTTTGCCAGTTGATTGTATGTGATCGATAATGTAAAGAAACCTATCTAAGACGATGTGTGTGCAGTATATGAACGGTAATGAGTGTTAGCAAATTTGTGGTGAGAAACATTGTAAATAACTAATTTCAAGTTGTATAGTAAGAGAGAATTAAGATTCTCTAAGATAACGTGTTGACAACGTTAAATATCGTTTATTATAACGACTAGATCACTTGTAAATATTTTTCCGTAATGATTTAATTACTTAAATAATTTTTGTTAGGATTAATTAGTAGGATGTTTTTGTTGTTGTTTGAGTCTTCAGTCTTTTGACTGGTTTGATGCAGCTTTCCATGCCTCCCTGTCCTGAGCTAATCGTTTCATCTCTACATAGCTCCGACACCCTACATCGGAGGCAATCTGTTTAACATATTCTAACCTTGGTCTACCCCTACAGTTTTTGTCCTCGACCCTTCCTTCCATAACTAAGCTTGCTATTCCTGGGTGTCTTAGTATGTGTCCTACCAACCTATCTCTTCTCTTCATTAGCAGTCGCCAGAAACATCTCTCCTCTCCCACTCGTCTTAATACCTCTTTGTTTGTAACCCTATCTACCCATCTGATCTTCATCATTCTCCTGTAACACCACATTTCAAATGCTTCAATTCTCCTCTTTTCTGCTGCACCAATAGTCCAAGTTTCACTTCCATAGAGCGCCACGCTCCAGACAAAGGCTTTCAAAAATGACTTCCTAATACCTAAATCTATATTCGATGTCAGCAGATTCCTTTTTTGTAGAAATGCTTTCTTTGCCTGAGCCAACCTACTTTTAATATCCTCTTTGCTTCGTCCATCACTGGTTATTCTGCTTCCTAAGTAACAGAAGTCTCCTACTTCCTTCAGCTTTTCACCTGCCAATTTGATCTCCATAGAGGTTTCTGATTTATTTCGGCTGCATTCCAGTATTTTTGTTTTACATTTATTAATTTTCATCATGAATTCTTTCTGTAAGACGGAGTCCATACCATTAAAAACTCATTCAAATCCTCAGGCTTGTCGGCCAAGATGACTATGTCATCAGCAAATCTCAGAGTTGAAATTATTTCTCCTTGAATCTTCACCCCCACTTTAAATTTTTCCCTAATTTCCTTCATTGCTTGTTCAATGTAAAGATTGAAAAGTATGGGTGATAAGTTGCAGCCTTGCCTTACACCTTTCTGAATACCAGCTTCTCTCTCATGTCCTTCAACTCGAATGACTGCTGTCTGGTTTCTGTACAGATTGTATATCACCCTCCTATCCCTGTACTTTATTCCAATTGATTTCAAAATGTCAAACAATTTAGTCCAATCAACGTTATCAAAAGCCTTTTCTAAGTCTACAAAAGCCATGAACGTTCTCTTATCTTTCCTTATTCTACCTTCTAAAATCAGCCTAAGACTTAGTACAGCTTCCCTTGTTCCTACATTTCTCCTGAAACCAAACTGGTCTTCACCCAACTCCGTTTCTATCTGGCTTTCAATCCTCTTGTAAATTATTCTAGACAGGATCTTTGAAGCATGAGTAATCAAGCTGATTGTACGGTAATCTTCACATCTGTCAGCTCCCACTTTCTTTGGTATAGGGATGATTACATTCTTCTTGAAATCAGGGGGTACCTCACCTGTCTCATAAATCCTACACACCAAGTGAAATAACCTGATCAGACCTTCTTCTCCTATGCAGCGTAGCAACTCAATCGGTATATCATCTATGCCTGATGCTTTGTTCCTGCTTAAGTATTCCAAAGCTCTATCAAATTCTGATCTCAATATTAAATCTCCTTTCGCATCCTCATCAATTTCCTCCTCCCTTTCCATTACATGATTCTCAATCTCCTTTCCCTTATACAAACTCTCTATGTAAGCTTTCCATCTCTCAACCTTTTCTTCCCCATCTGTTAGAGGCTTTCCATTTCTGTCCTTAATATTACAGCACTTAGTCTTCTTTTCCCCAAAAGTATTCTTAATCCTTCGATAAGCTGTGTCTACTTTTCCTAATTTCAGACAATTTTCTATACCTGCACATTTCTCTTTCAACCATTCTTCTTTCGCTTCCTTGCACTTCTTTTTGAAATAGTGCATATTTTGTGAGCAAATGTTTTAGAATGGATGACTGCCAGTTGTTAAGTTTGACTGAACAACCTAATCGGTTCGAGAACGATTAAGGAGTGTGAAAGGAAGGATTTATTCAAATTTCAGTTAAATTGGTAAATAATTACAGGAGGTATAAGCAGTTTTATAATGTCAGAATCTCTTTTCAAACGAGGTTACTAAACGCACGGCAGAACTGTGTGTGTATGCAGCAAGCAAATGTTGGGAAGTGTATTTCCACTTGTCCGTTCTAGGCCAGATTTTTAAATAACAAGCGTGGTGTCCAGCCACAGCCTTGTCAATGAAACAGTTTCGCGGCCGACGCAAATGTGCGTCAGTGTGTCAATGAACGCGTATGGCCAGGTGTCATACAAGTAAGCTTGCCAGCTATTATATAATGTTTCAAAGAATGTACCGCGCGTGGTATTTGTCTTAAACGTTTTTAAATACTCACAGTAGGCATAGACAGTTCAAAATTTTTGTGCTTTTAATCTACAGTCCTTTAATTGCAGTAAAACATGTGTAATGGAGGAGAAGCGTGTATGAGTGTATGGATATTTTTATTAGTATAGTTTATTGTTATTTATTGTTTACGTTAGATTTAGTTTCCATATGTTAAATAAATTTACACAGTTCATTGTTCTTGGTCGTTGACGAGTGATTCATTCTAAATATAAGGATCAAGGTATTGTGGATCCATTTTTAGGCGTAGCTGAGTTCCCATACCCCCGAGACAGGTAAGCAAAGGTAAGTGAGCCCCGTGTATTTTGTTGTTATCCACAATATTCTTGCAACTGCTGTATGAAAATCACTAAAGACCTTGTTGGAGCGATTTCTAATGAAGTAATTTAGCCGGTGCTGTTAGAAATAGGTAATCCAGCTGGGGCTATGGATATTCCGACAGGCTACTTTCCGAATTTACGGGTACAGTACAGCACTCAAAACGAGGAACTACGTCACTGATAAGAGCTACAACATAGCAGCCATTGTCAACTTGCATAGAAAACGTAAACGGGGCATGTTCATAAATACCACATACCTCAATGTAATTGTTTATTTCGCAAAAAACTCAATACTCTCGAACTTCTCAACACCTTGTTTGAAATATCTTGGAGAGATATGCACTAATTGTCAGTTTAGTGTGTGCCACCATGCCGCCAATATGTAAGAGGAATACACAAATATTCAAAAGTGGAATAATCAAATTAAAAATCAGAAAGTAATAAGATTTAGCGACGAACCTGGAACGAGTTGGCAACAAGAACGATGAATGATCAACAACTATATATGAAATTACTTCAAAAAAACTTATACCTCGCCAACAGAAGACGATGATACACGATGCTCATATTGCTTCGTTATAACAATACATGGACACCAAACGTTATACCACAATCTTTGTCGTATTTAGTTCACTAAATTGATGAAATAGTACATTATGCAACGAGCCTATAATGGCAAAAACTAAGACACGAGTATGTTTATAAAGCGAGCGAAGCTAGTTTTATAATTTCCATACGAGTGTCTTAATTACCATTATAGACGAGTTGCGTACGACTGTTTATGTTCGACGAAAATCTTATTATATAATACGCTAAGGCTTAGGTGTATGCATCACAAAACTCAAGCTCCTAAACCAGAAGGAGTTAGAAGGTGTGGTTTGTACCAAAATCTTACAAATTGTCTCAATAGTACAGGAAAAATTTTGCATTTCTTGAAAAGTTAACGGAAATATAGGCTATGTATTTGTTTATAAAGTGCCTTTAAACAAATAAACAAGACGTTAACCCCTGAAAAAACTCTGTCGCCTACAGCCCGCATAGCCCAAGCGCCGCGCGGGTAGTCTGTACACATGGGGTGCGCACAACCCATTATGCGAGAGATCTCGCACGGGTCCGCTAGTTATAACTATTTTATGTTCGAACATAAATATTCATAAATATCTGTCGAGATTTCGCCTGTTTTATGTACTGAACAGAGCGCATGGGACGCAGAGAATACCTTGGATTTGACCATGGCCTCTTCGATTACTCCACTATGACACTAGTCACGCAGAGAAATGTAATTAGGAGGCCGTGGAAATCAGTGCAGGTGCGAGGCTATCCTTACCTAATTGGTCACACAACTGTTTCTTGAGCTCTAATTGGTGGGAGAAACTGTCTCATAATGAAAAATACCTAATAGTGTTATAATGACCCTCATTATGACACAGTTTTCTGACATTGTGCCCAAATGGACTTTGGCACACGCTTCGAACCCACACTAATTTAAGTCAAGATATAACTAAGGAAATATAAGAATTTGGTAGAAATGTTTAAAAGAACCGCAAGGGTTAATGCTAAAAGCACATATAGGTGACGCATGAATCGATAAGATAAGAGTGAAGCAAGAAGGCCCAGCTGCACATGATGTCACTGCCAGCGAAGCAGAAACGAGTTGACGAACGATATTAAAATAACCCAGTGTAAATTTCCACTTGAGACGAAGAGAGGAGATGAAACAAATAAGTGCGAACGTAGCAGTAAATTGACAACTCTGCATTCAGGAAGTCGGCAGAAGTCATTGATATTGGCCAAAATACGCAAAATTATTAGAGAATCTCTCCACAGATGATATTTATTTTGGAAACTAGAATTTCTAGGGTGGCAAAAGTTCTTAAGAGTTACGCCAAACAGAAGAGCTATGTCAGCAAAATACGAAAGGGGCTTCACCGAGTCAGAGAGTGGGAGAGAAAGCAAAAAGAAACACCCACCTAAACAATTGGAGGAGCGATTTAATTTAATTAAAATAGGTTCCCACGATGCAATTTTGGAATAATAAATAGATTTGAAACGTTTAGATCAGAAGCTTAAAGATGGTTATTTCTCAAATAGATACCACTATTGGTTTGGAAGATAAATTTTGAAAGGAAGCCATATTAGTTTATTTGTTGTCAACCAGGTAAATAGGGAACGACAGTCAGAGGAGCATTGCATTGCAGTACAGTTCTACGGTCCGCTTGGACGGAAGTGCTACGTCACGTCATAGGCAAAGTCAAATACTCCGTAAGGAGAGACGTCGCAATTATTCAGGTGCAGAGAGGCGCTGCACGCCACATTTTATATTCAGATAATCGACGCAAGTACTAGCCGAAATTACATCAAGTTGGCCCCGAGAAGGGGTTTTAAAGAACATTATCAACTCAGTCTACAACGAACCTTGAAGAGATCGTGCTGATCGTTATATCCAGCTTGCGTTAAGGCGCGTCGCGCTAATCGCATCAGTCAGTCAGTATATCGTGTCCGCAGTGACGGAACATAGTGGTCATCACACTTTCTATCTTTAACATCAACAGATCCGCGGAGGTACCGCGTGGTGTCAACAAGTATCATTCAGCCACTATTGAGTGCTGATACGCGTCACGCTAAATCTCGTCAGAATACATAGTTAAAAGCACGGTATTATTCGTCAGCACACGAACCATAGTCAGTCCAGAGCCACAGAGGCGCTGTGTAGTGATACCCGACGAGTAGAAGAACAGTTGCGAGTTCGAGACTCCAGGGAGTCAGTACGGTCAAAGTTGAGAAAGGATAGTTATCAAGAACAGAGAACAATATTTAAGTGCCGCAAAGACATTAAAGGAACTCATATGTCAGAGAAGCGCCAGTTCAATTCAGTATAACAACGCTAGGGAATGCATTTAGAGTCAAATTGCAATCCGTCTAGCAGAAACGCTGTTAAATACCATTACCGACAGATTAGAGTAAACGGTGAAGTCAAACAACAGATTCATTTATAAACTAATGTTCGAAAGACTCATTAAGAGGTCCAGATAGGAGAAAGGAACTTGTACGAGCCATTAGCACGTTCAATGCTGTTTATTGGAACCAGCAGTGAAGTGTCAGCCGTCGTTAGGAAATCACTGAGATATTGTGGTAGGAAGAAGAGTGAGGTGAAGTGAAGTGTTGTAAAATAGAAGAAAGAGTATTAATATTTTGTAGGTTAAGTGATTATTTTTGAAAAGTGAAAATGTGTTCTTTTAAAATCCAGTGTGTAATGTATAAATATGGTATGAAGTGTATAAAAATGAGTAACCTGGAAGAGTACTGGATTATGGAGGTGGGCGACCCCATTCAAAGGATATAATCACCAGCTGCACACGGGTGAGTAATGAATATTATATTATGAGTGTTGTTACACCATGTACTGTCCTAGCGTAATCAAGTGCTTACTGGGGAGTGTTGCCTTTATTCGCTAGATATATCTGAAATGCACTAAATGATTAGTAAATATGTTTGGGATAAAAGTAATGTTTAATGACGAGGGTTATCTCGTTGGAAATGCAGATATTATTGCAGTAATTGGATATAAATTAGCTAAAACCCGCAAATATGAAAAGATCTTATAAGTAAATAATTGAAACGGAAGAATCGAGATGTGAGATTTAAATGGCTAGAATTTTCGCCATACAAGTGAATTGCAAAAGAATGAATAAGCACCATAATAAGTTATAATAATTTGAAGGAATAGTAAAGTATCAATGGCTTGAATTTTCGCCAGATAAATAAATTAAAGTAAACGAGCGCTGAAATAATGAAGGAATAATAAGAATTGTGAAGTTATCGAATTATCATATATTAAATAAATGGTTAGGATGAGCATTTGCGTTCCATGACTAGAGTAATAGTGAAGTATTTGAAAAGTTAAAAATCGAGCTCAAAATATAAGAGAATAATGAATTGAATAAATAATAACGCTTTGAAATCATGATAACTTTTGAGAGCCCTTAATTAAATGGTGAAATCGGAACACTGACGGTTGAAATAATAAATTGTAGGCTGTCATGCCGAAGTTGTGAAGTAAAGATAAGAGAAAGACCCGGGAGTCTTTTATAAAATTATATGAGGAAGGTAAATAAATTAGGGAGATCCAAGCCAAGTTACATTACCGAAAATGGCCAAGTAATAAGAATGAGTTAATGAATACGTGATCCAGAATGTGCCTTGTGTCGGGAGATGGAACAAGTGAAAATAAGTTGAAGTTATGTTGAAGTGAAATAAATAAGTTGGACGCCGTCGTCGTAATGAAAGTAAGTAGTCACATGTGAGTCCCGCTGAACGGATCGCAAGGGTCCCCAGCCTGGCGTTGTTGTAATAAAGTGTTGAAATCGTGGATGTGCAATTCCAACCGAAGTATATTTGTTATGGTATATAATGGAGCATCGTATGTAAGGTCGTCGTAATGAGGCATCGTAAATTAAGTCGTCGAAATGGAGTACCGTAAATAAAGTTGCTAAAATAATGTATTGTACATCTTCTCCGAACTAGAGCAACAATATCCTGGAATCATGAAATATAAATAATTAAATGCAAATGGGAAATAAGTTGTTGTGTAAAAATGATATCTAATAGCTTGGATTGCCGTGGTTTTAATACAGTAAACCTTATAGTGAATGAAGACGGGCCGCATGGCATCGTAAATCTTGAAGAAATTGCCGAGTGGAGTGAGGTGACAGCCAGACCTGACCTAGCCTCTTGTGAAGGGGAGAGACCGCTAATGGGCGTTTGTTGAGTAGGGTTTTTTAAAGGTACTAGCGTTAAGCAATTGCTACATAAAAATTTAATTAAAAGGTGCTAATGTGAAATAAATTACATAATTGTAATGCTGGGATCGATACAATTCTCCCTATATTAAGTTTGAAGGAATTGAATAATATTTGACTGACTAAATCAAATATTATTCTTGCTAAATAATCGATTCTTCCTCTATAAATAAATGATACTGACGGGTTATGGAATAATGGGTAATAAGATTGATAATCCCACAAATAATAAAGAAACAGTGCATAGTGTAACATTAAAACACATCACCATGGTGCATGAATAGAAGGTAAGGGAGTAAGGGTCTGATCCATATTGTGGCATGTTTGTAAATACATGTATTATGCTAATGAAATACCTATGGCTTGGTGGAAGGCAATGGTTTAACTAAAGAAAGTACACAAATGATAAACAAGTGATTATATGAATAAATATGACCCTGAAGGGTAGTCAAGTAATTTAAATACCCACAAGCCTTAGAGATGAATTTTTAACTGAAATGATAGGAAGACTCTACGCCAAAATTGACAAACTGAAAAATCATGAGTATTATTAAGATAAGAAGCTAAGAAAGAAAGTTTAAGTGTCTATGAAATGAAGTTTTATTGTTTGAAGTGATCATACTCGAAGGGACAATTCCGAGTAATGCTTATTTTTGTGAAGTTTTGATATTGATTTTTTATTTTTATTTTGTACATTTGTTCTTAGTTAAAATAAACAGTTTATAACTGTAATGCTGATTTTTTCCTAGATCTTGATAACCTTATTGTGTTTTCATATCGAATGTGAGGTCAGTTGTGGGTGGAACGAACGCACCCCGACGCAGAGAGCGTAGCCTGGGTACTGACTAAACATTTTCCGCCAAAGCGGGTACAACATATAATATTTACATTTCGACATCGTCGAGCATAATAGTGCATTATGCAACGAGCCTATAATGGCTATAATTAAGACACGAGTATGTTTATAATTTCCATACGAGTGTCTTAATTACCATAATAGGCGAGTTTTATACGACTGTTTATGTTTATGTTCGACGATAGTTATAACTTTATTTTATTTAATTTTTCGTTCGAACAGAAATATTCATAAATATCTATCGAGATTGTCACTTGAATTTAGTGATCGGAGAGCAAGAGCCGAGTTTGTTCTCTGTGCTTTCCAAGTTCACTGACCCACGCATGCGCTCTGTCTGCTTGGCAATGCCATATATTTACAGCCCGCCGTCTGCACCAGTATTTACTCAAACTGTCTCCTAAGTTGTATGAAAGAATGCCCTGTGTAGAAATTGGAGTTGGGGATATTAAGGCACAGTGCTATTTCTTTTCTCATATTCGCCAGTTTATTTACGCGAACATTTGGGACGGTGGACTTTCCAAATCGGCAATTTATATAGAAGGATGCTGTGTTGCAATCTTCTGGACGAAGATTCATAAATTTCTTGCATATTTCATAGTATTTTCTTATTACCTTAAAGATTTGTGCTGATTTTGTCTTTGTGTTTGGGATTGTAACTACAATGTTTGATCCGACATCCAATTTGAACGTTAAAATCATGTAATTCATGTCCGACATGCTGGATTTTGAGCGCATGCGCGAAGCTATCCTTACCTAATTGGCCAATGAATGAGCTCTGATTGGCTGGAGAAACGGTTTCATAATGAAGAATAGTATTATAATGACCCTCATTATGATACAGTTTTCTGACATATAATATTTACATTTCAACATCGTCGAACATAAAGTTTATTATTTCATTTCGTTTTTGTTATCCTAAAATCTGAATTCCCAAGACATTTTTTCAACATTAAGCCTGAAGAGTTAGAACTGTGAATTTTTAATGTCTTCGTAGTCATAAATTTTTGGGGAGTCCGCAACATGTAAAAGCCCATATTTCACTCTTAACTCTGAACGTACACTAACGGAGAAAGACGAACCGTTTCGAATAGGTTACGATGTGAGAAGCACGCTTCAAAGTGCCTGGTTTGTACTGCACAGCTTGCCTCGCGAGCTCTATCAAACTCTGTCGCCGTGAAGTTAGAGGGAAAGGATTCTACAGAAGATATTTTAAAATGTATACATACTACAGCTTAGTTCGGTAATTGAAGAGATGTTATTCTTTCCAGGCATTATGCGTAAAAGATTGGTTACAAGAGACAGTCGAATTGCGTTTCTCGTCCTAGTCGTGATCCTACTGGCAACAGGAGCAAATGCATTTATTTGGATAGGTCCACGAAATAAATAGCCTACATCAGAACTACACTATCGAGATTTAATGCTTTTCAGTCGGTCAACATGATTCCCTAATTGAGATAAAATGTACACGAGATTAATACATTGACTTGGATAATGATTAATAACATGCAACGTTTTTTCAAGTTTAAAGAAACATCCGTTGCAATTCGGTACAATCGTGTTGACCGACCGCAATTCATTACATGTCGATAACTAAGGCAACAATAAAAATGGCTTCTAACAACATAAAGAACTAAACTTCCTATCCATTAAGCGACATCAGTGCAGGCGTGGATCTAACTGATGGGTGAGGAGGAAGCAAAATATGTGGTTTGTTGTTACCAAGAAAAAAATGTTTGCAGTGCAAGAAACAAACAGACAAACACACACACATAAACAGTTACATACAAACAAATGACAGACATACTGTATGTATACAAATTAACAGACAAACAAACACATTAAGTGATACATAGAAACAAACACACATATACTGTAGGCCTACTGTACCACCCGACCATCGAATTGTTACCGGTGGTGGAAATCGGAACTAATGGGCTCCGCCCAGCCACACGCCTGTGATGGACGTTATTTGTGTGCCTGATTCATGCTGGGCCGTGAGCTGTGCGGTGTGTTCTCATAGTAGCCTATGACTGTACATGAGCCCCCACCCCCATTGCCCCGCAAGCCACTCGCTGCAGCCATAACGAGGCGAGATGACGTAATGTATACACAGCAGCTGCGCTCTCCTTCTAGCGGTAACAATTCCCTGGTAGGGTAGTATAAGCAAATGAGTAGACACAGAAAACAAATGAATGGACACAAAGACAGAAGTCTGACGTTGGCTCCACAATCAGCCGACTGAATTCTACCACAGTGGCATCTCAAATGTAGTGCTGCGATGGGACAAATGTCCGAACAAATGTGTAGAATATGTGGAAGAAAGTTACAGTCAGTCTGAAAGACTAGACTTTATCTCATTTCAAATGACGCATGCTGCAAATCCTGCACTCTTTCAACAGACTCCATTACCCATTAACTTAGGCTTCCCGCGCGGGGAATAGCACTATTACTGTCAACAGACTCCATTATTAACACACTTTACGTAAACTGTAAGTAAGCAAGTTTAACGAACGATTCACAGACTCCATTATTAACACACTTTACTACCCTGCACAAATTGTAAACTGTAAGTAAGCAAGTTTAACGAACGAACCCGCAAGTACAGAGATAGCAAGAATCACGTGAACGCTTCATGATCAACAAGTTGCAAGTCATTCAGTATCACGCACCTAGTGCGTAGGCTTCCCGCGCGGGGAATGGGGAGCGGGAGGTCATTCTGCTGCATGACTTCACGCACTCGCCCTCTCCGTATCGCATAACGCCAGATCCCAGCAGTAAACTCAAACTCGGTGCATATGCACTGAACAACATGATTACGTCATACACGCCGTAACCGTAATGCATAACGGTAGACCTAAGCATAACGATGAAGTCGACAAGATCATTTGAAATGATAAAATAGTGTAAGGTACGTAGAACAATACGTATATTTGTAATTACCTCCATGCATTTTCTTTGCTAAAACAAATAGGGGCAAAGACTTTACGATCCGTCCTTGTAATTATTCTTCAGCCAGGCCTAATACATAACCTTCTCTCTTCGCTGGCGTAGTTGGTAGCATGCTGAACTGCTGTGGCCAAGATAGCGGGTGTTAATCTATACGAGGTGATACAATATATTGCAAGTGTCGCGCAGTGCAAGAAATGTGGATCTTGCCTCTGCTTGACGATTAAAACGTGCAATAGATACAATTGCACGAAGAGTCGCAATATGCTTAATAGATCCCATATACCTATAGCCTACACACAGTATTTTCAAGCCAAGTACGAAGCAATAATCACATAATCTAGACATAAACAAGTCAAATGAATATGACTAAGAAAATATGTTGAACTCAACATTAATTAAATGAAGAATTTATTATAATTGCACCCATCGGCGGCTTCGGTGGCGTAGTTGGTAGCATGCTGAGCTTCTATGCCCAAGATCGTGGGTTCAAACCCGGCCGAATTCGTCGGATTTTTTAAGAACGTTAAAAATCCCTCAGTATGTCTTCCTTCGGAGGGGAAGTAAAGGCGGCGGTCCCATGTCATAGATTTATGGCATGATAAAGAACCTTCCACTAATTACACCTGTGTGAAGCTAAATTATATATAGGTTAAACATTTGACTAACGTTCTTAGGTTCCTACGTTCGTCGTCAAGAGCCGACTGCGGTCGCATCTGGTAACTAAGTTCTGAACCAGTTGGTCGTTGACGGTGGCGTTTGGCGGCGAAAGTAGTAACTACTTGAAAAAAATCAATGTCTGCAGTCCTTACTTGAATTAAAACAGACACATTAATACAGCCATCACAATTAACACCGGTTATCAGACAGATTCTGTACACACCCAAAGTACACGGGGCTACATGACCGCGTTGTCGCAGCCCCTAAACTGAGGAACCAACCAACCATAATTGCACCTTTTGTTTTCTTTTTCAATACATCAACATTTTAGATTTGGGAGAAGCAAAAATTGTTTAAAGTTTTGTGATATGATTGCCGAAGGCCAGGTTATGAACTAGGAGTTGTTTACTGCCAGTGCTGAACTTGCATTGGGGCAGCGGTACCCCTGTGTACAGCGTAACCTTGCTAGGCAGCACTATTTGCGTATAGTATAGTAAATGTAATGAATTGTTACATACCGGTACTTATAGGAAAGCTCTAAATTCCCAAACAAAGTATAATGGGAAGTAGAATTGGATCATCACGACTACAATTGCGACCAAAAAATTATCCAGCGTTTGGGTTGAGTTGTATACATTAAGTACGAGCCATATGGATCTAATATAGTCACAATGTCTTGAAACTTGTAGGGATGAACTTTTAACATTAGTAGGAAATATAAGCCGAAGCTGGCACAGGGGCTAATGGGCAAGATGGCCGCCGCGCGCAACCAGCCCTAAGTTATTCTTATGGAGAGGTCATTCAGAGCTGGCACAGGGGCTAATGGGCAATATGGCTACCACGCTATCACAGGGGGAGGTCGGCCGTGTAGTTGCTAAATGGAATATTTATTATTATTATTAGGTAATTACTGATTGATAGCTTGCCACGGTGGGTGAGTGGTTATCGTGTCGGACTACCAACCCCAAGCTTGCAGGTTCGCTCTTGGTCGTGGTAAGTGATTTTTGAAAGGTGGCAAAAATTAAGACACGCATGTCATACGATGTTGGCATGTAAAATAACCCAGGGAGAGGTCGGCCATGTAGTTCCTAAATGGAATATTTATTATAATTATTATTTATTATTATTATTAGGTAATTATTGATTGATCATGTACAATAAAGACCAGCCTTATATTGCCCCACTTTATGGTGTAGTGGCTAGCATTTTTAGCTGTTATTGTGGAGGCTCGGTTCGAGTCCTGGCTTTGTCAAGAAATTTAATTCTAGGCTGAGGGTTGGAATGGGGTACACTCAAACTTGTGAGGCAAAACTGACAGGAGCTGGCTTTTGATTCATACCGCAGCCATTCTGCCTAACCCAACTTCACCTAACCTAACCTAACCTAACCTAACCTTACCTAACCTAACCAAATCCCACCTTACCTAACCTAACCTAACCTAACCTAACTTCAAAGTCAGAATGTACATTACACCTATTGTTTTATACCCTCATAAATTAGATATAGAGAATGTCCACCACGATTTAGATCCTCGAGCACACTTTCTGACATATCATTAAAACGTGTAGAAAGGAATGTCTGAAAATTTTCACTAACACACATAGTACACGTTCACTATACATTGTGTCCACTTTTTGAATGTTAATGATACGGAAAAGAGTATGTATTGGAAATTCAGTGAGCTTTTTTTCTCTCTAATCAACAGTTCTGCCCCCCATAGCATTGAGAATATTTATTGTAGTAGCCTATAAAGAAACAAAAAAATCATATCTATTACAGTTTAGCTATAAGTGCCCAGAACCACTATAACATTTTATTCTAATAAGGAGATTTCCATAATGATAAGAAAAAAAATCTTACCATAATGATGGATTGTGTAAGTAAACGTCTTTTGCTGCTTGATGTCACTACTAAACTGAAACTCATACAACGGACAAGTGAGTTAATGTTTCGTTGACGTAATCGTATGTTCCCACGCACTTCCTGTGTGTTGCACGCGCCGTAGTGACTAAATTTGAAACTAGATGAGATGATTTGCTGACGTAATCGTATGTTCACTTGCACGCACACGCAGGTCCCCTGTGAATGGGTCCCTGTGGACGAGTCCCTGTGGACGGGACCCTGTGGACGGGTCATTGTTGACGGGTCATTGTTGACGGGTCCTTGTTGACGGGTCCTTGTTGACGAGCCCCTGTGGACGGGTCCTTGTTGACGGGTCCTTTTTGACTAATCCCTTTAGACCGGTCCCTTTGGACTGGTCCCTATGGACTGGCCCGTGGTCCTTAATGCTATGATGAAATTAAACGTTGTTCCACATGAAACGCATGTGAAGAGCCGATTGCTACTATGAATTAACATGTTTTTTTTGTTTTTGTTTTTTACGCATGCGCACTTGAGGTTTTTGTAAGCGGGCGGGGTTTTTGAATAATGATTTATAGATGAGTTATTTTTTTAAATTACCAAAAGATCCAAAACTAATAAGTCATTAGCGTTTTTAATATCTCATGAACCAATAAGGCTAGGGACTTGTATGAGAGGTCGTTGGGACTTGAGGTGACAAACTGTTTTTGAATGTATTATTTATTTTTTGTCAAAAGGGCCTAACTACACTTTTGTTAATATCTCGCTAACTAATAATCAGAGAGGGTCAAGTGAGGTGTCATGGGGCTCAGGTTTGTCAACCCTTTTCCATGACCAACGAATTTACCCAAACGATCTAATATAGCATGGTCATTGACCTATGATTTTATAAACTAATCATCGGAGAGGGTCAAGTGAGGTGTCATAGGACTTAGAATGGTTAACTATTTCCCATGACCAATGAATTTACCCCAAAAATCCAAAAACAGCAAGGCCATTGACCTAAGATTTTATAAACTAATAATCGAATATCAACATGTGAGGTGTCATAGAACTTAGAATGGTCAACCCTTTCCCATGGCCAACGAATTTACCCAAAATACCCAATACATCAAGGTCAGTGACCTGAGATTTTATAAACTAATAATCGGATACGAACATGTGAGATGTTTACCATGTGTGATGAAACATAACTAGGTAGAGAAAGAATTAGTGTAGGCTACATGTATGGTGACTGACAAGTCTTTTACCATTGAAACTTGTTTTCAGATCAAACTGTAGTATATAGAGAGTATAGGTTGCAGGTATGGGTTAATAAATGAGAAACGGTGTATGCAAACTGTGATTTATCAAGAATTAAGAGTAGACTATCTTTAATTGATTGGTTAAAGATGATAGCTAAAACACAAAAATGCTCAGTGGTTACCGAGACAAAATGGTCGCTACACACAACAAGCTTTAAATACTTGAGGCTAATAATCTATACACACACACACTCGCTTGTTCTAAACTAAACTGTGTTGCTGTCAGTGCTCAGACAGTGGGCTGATGACGAAATGCATTGCTAACAGAAATATAATCATTTCCGGTTGTCTAATGTTACCAGCTATCCATTTTTTGTGTTGTGTTGCAGTGGTAAGCACTTTCAGCTCTTGTACTGGTGGTCTTAAGTCGATTTCCAGGTCTGAAGCCTAGAACGAGTCGAACTAAGAAACAAGGGCATGGTGGTGCAGTGGTTAAGCTGTTAGCCTTTTCACTAGGGGTTCGATTTCAGGTTAATATGCATGTCATAAACATATTAAACAAAACAGAGATAACGTTTAAAACTGATTACATTTGTGTCTTTTTCAAATTATTACTTGGATTACAAATACAAAGGTGAACTGGGTTTGATATACAGTTAATGCTGTCTATCACACACTTGACTGTAAGAAAGCCAAAAGAGGAAAAGGCGTAGATAGAGCAGTGGGAAAATTGCTATATGTAGAGAACTACCTAGCAAAGCTATATCGCATAAACAGTGCAGGATACAATCCAGCAATCAAATTTGTATCTTGTGGAACAGAGAAATGCACTTACGTGAGAAAATGCAAGTTCATGTGTAATATGACCTAACACACAAGTGTTCACCTGTACACGTGCATGATAAGAGCTAACAAGTCACATTCTGTTTAGTTCGTACGTAACGTTAGGTTAGGGCTAATGCACACACCCTAGTACACGAGGCACATGCCATTTGAGAGCAGGTCAAGGGGATCTAACTTGGTGGATGGATGTGTTCTAACGAGTCATTTGTAGTTGAAAGAGAATAATACTTGTTCTTAAGATGTTAAAACTGAGGAGATGGTATTGCACCATTATTCATAAAAGGGCTTAAGTACAGACATGGTTACAGTATTTTGGGAACACCCTGTAACTTCCTAACTTGCCTCTGAAGTCGATCATAACAGCTGGTCTGCAGCGAGAAAAAGCCATGCTATCATGAAAGAGATCGGCAGAGCTCGTGTTTCCGACGAGAAATCCGAAGCTCATCGATAATAACCATGTTGACTGTGTCTAACACCATATCGATCGATTCACCTGAGAGTGATTAATACAAATTAATGCATATTTAGCGCTTTTTGTAAGCAGATACATGTGTCTATATGTATGTTTCCATGGCAGAAAGCCATTATTAAGAAAGTCATTATTAAGAAAGTATGAAGAACAGAAGATGCTATGTTAACTCACTGCTGATCACGTTTCGACTGCGATATATTTCGTATCGAGTCATGACGTGTGAAGGAGTGGGGGGGAGCAGATGTGAGAGTCAGGCGACCTCGTGCAGAGCACAATGTGTATAGAACTTGACAGCGTAGAGGGTTGAGCTGGAAATCAGTGAAAGCAAAATCGCCAGCTAACGGGAGTTGTAAAACGTGTGACCGTGCTGAAGTGTATTCTAGTTCGTGAAGCATTCTACGTGAAGTAGAAACGTGTTTAATAGGGCTCAGACATGGTCTTAAACATGTAATAATTTACCTCTGTGACTGTGTGTCTACAGCAATTAACGGGCCATGCGGATGGATACTTTTATAACCACGACCGCGAGCTCAGCCGTGATGTGTCACGAAACTCTGCATATAAACCGTCGTGGAAATGCAGCCTAGATTTGATTCACTCTTCACTGTGATTATTCTTTTTGAAAAGAGTACATTCTCAAACAAGGTGTCAAGGTAAAAGGGTACATTAGGTGGCGCCCAGCTCAGGGGCTTCGAAAAACTGGAATACCAGAGCGAATACCAGGGAGTTGAATGCCATAATTCTGCCAAAATTGAAACTGAAAGTACAAAGTGGAAATTAGTTTTATGATCATGTAACACAGATCGCGAATTGGAACACCGTGTTTCTTGTGTGACTATGAATCAAGGCGATAAAATAATGGTGAACCAATATTTTGGCACGAACTATTGGAATTCCTATGGAACAAAGCAATTACGAGGATACTCGAGCTACTTGACCCACAAGTGGTATTGCAACCATTATTAATTTTTATTTTATTTTATGTATTGGAGTGGTGCCACACGCTTTGTTAATAATTTGTTCTACTTGTTTCCGGCTGATGATCATTGCTGACATCATTAAAAATAGAAGTATTTGTAGTAAATTTAAAATTTAAGTAATGGTAGAATCACAGACCTTCACCGATATAAACCAACACGCACTTGTATATGGTCGATCCCAAATGAAATGGGGCACTTTGTGTTTAGACATAAGTTTATTTTAAGGTAACGCCAGACAATAAGAATGAGCATATATGGTAAATGGTGGTTGTTTGTAGATGTTCTCGCTGTGCTTTGTTGGTGTGGTATTCTTATTTCTTGTGAAGTGTAGTGAAGCATGTCTGAAGGTAATATGGTGACTGTTGGTGACGTTAAGAAGATGTTTGAAATTATTCAACATAAAATGGACAATTTGAATCAGGACATAGAAAATATTAAGGTCCAAACTAAATCTGCGTTAGACCATATGTCTGAAACTGTTATTCAAAGTCAGGTAGTGATAAAAGATGCAGTTGCTGAGGGTATCAGGGGGGAAATTGATACTATGCAATCCTCCTTGAAGGCTATCAATGACAGTTCTAAAAGGGTAGAAAAGAAGGTTACCAGTGTAGAATCTAATATCGAAGATATCCAGGATGATAATAGAAAAACTCAACTAGATATCAGTACATTACGGGCTAATGTTGGCCTGGTACAGGTTGCCCAAGAAAGAATCCAAAATAGTCAAACTTCAATGCAAACTAGTCAAACTTCAATCCAAACAGATCTTAACAATATGCAAACTAGTCAAACATCAATCCAAACAGATCTTAACAATATTCAGACTAGTCAAAGGGGAATTGAGGAAACTGTAAAGGATGTAAACTCTAATGTAAGGATTATGCAATCCCAAATCAATGATTTAAGAACAGATGTGGGATTAATAGAATCCAGTCAAAATAAAATGGAGCTAGAGGTCCGAAAAATCGAATCTAGTCAAAATCAGACGGAGGTTAAGTTAATGGAGCTAGAAAAATCTAATAAAGAATTTCAAGTTGAGATTAGACTAGACTTTGAAAAGAGTGTGAAGCTCAGTAAAAAAAATTTAGAAGCACTTCAGCTGCAGTTTTCCCATGACACTAATCAGACCCAGAACAGCCTGGAACAGTTGAAATGTGAAATGGGGACACTCCGAGCTCAAGTCACTGATCATACGAAACTTCTCAGGGATGATTTTGACATCGATTTGAAAGGGATCATAAGTGATAATATTGTAACATTTCGTCAAGATATTATGAAAATTAATGAGGAATGTTTTAAAGTTGAGAAATCTAAGTTAGAATCTAAACTTGCCACTGGTCTTGCAACTAATAGCAAAGACATAATAAATGTTAGGGAAGATCTAAGCAAAAGAATGGATGGAATTCAAAATACTCAGGTTAATAACATATCCGATTTAGAGAAACGTATTAACAGTGTTGAAACTAAAGTCGACCAAAGTAAGATAGAGTTAAATGAGGTCAGGGAGAAGAAAACTTCCGAGATTAATGAAATTAGAAAGGGTCTCGAGCAAATTAATCTAGAGGGGCATATCAATTTAGATACTCTAAAAGATCAATTGCGATCACTTTTACAGTCCGATTTTCGAGTTCTAGTTGAACAACCTGAAGTGATAGTACCTGATGGTAGGGAAAGGATGATACAGGAATCTTCCAACAACGAACCCAACGTTCGGCTCAGTCAAATGGAACATTCGAGTCCCATTCGAACAAGCAGGGAAACTTTTAGTTCTCCGAACCCCAACGTAGGCGTGGGTGATTATACTTCGAAATCATCGGAAAGGACACCGAATGTAACCATAATACGAAATTTTGATGACAAACCTAGGAAGTTTAGCAATTTGGATGGAATGACACCAATCGAATTTGTCAGGACATTAAGAGATTACTTTTTGGAGTCACATGTGCCACGTGAGCGTGAGCTACGTATGGTGGAAAGGTTTCTCACCGATGCTCCGTTACAATGGTTCAGGGCTTTTCGTTACACATTTGACAACTTTGAGCAGTTTTCGGAAGCCTTCATACAAAGATTTTGGTCGATCGAGGTCCAACAGAATGTGAGATCAGAAGTCTATTCACGCAAGTACTCCAGTACAGGACCAACCAGCTACGCTGAATACTTTGCGTGTCAGTTAGCAAAACTCCGTTTTCTTCAGCCGCCGTTAACACAGGAAGAACTCCTTGAAGCTATCTCACGTCAATTGCCTGCGGAAGTAAGGAAATCAATTATTTCCTCCGGAGTATCGTCTTTAACGTCGTTAGATGACCTGTTACGTCGATTAGATCACATGAGTATGATGACGCAACCTACTATAGTCAAAAATGCCAGGCAGGAATCGAAAGTTGTAAACGCGGTAATGATGAACCGTACACAGCAGACGGATCGTTTCGAACAAAGAAGAGATGATAGAATAGGTCCTATTAGAAATACCCATCAGGAAGAGAGGAGATGGGAAAACCAACGTAGGGACGCCCAGGAGAGGCCTTGGCAACGTCGCTACGAGGAGAGAAATTTTTATCGAAGAGATAATGATCGAGACCGGAATGATCATCGAGAAACGCCTTATGATAGGAATTACAGATATGATCAAAATAATCGAGATAACAGATATAATAGGAATGATAGAGATACCCGAGACAATAGAGATAACAGATACAATAGGAATGATAGAGATACCCGAGACAATAGAGATAACAGATATAATAGGAATGATAGAGATACCCGAGACAACGGAGATAATAGACAAAATCAAGGGTACTCAAGATACAACAATTATCGAACGGAGGCGTCCGATAAAAAAGTGCAACAGGAGAGGCTCAAGAGAGGGCGAGATAAGTCCACGGAGGTTGGACGAAGAAAATCGAAGGAAAGAAAGGATGAAAATCTAGATAAGTCACAACCCAGTACTAGCAGAGAAGGTCGGAGTTCAGAAAGAGCTCCGGATCGAGAAAAAAAAACGCCAATTTCCGGGCGAAATTAATAACTGACGTTGCCACGCATTCCTCTGATATCACGATTTTTGAAATATTTGAAGCTACTGACGAAGACCTTCTATTTGAACCAGAAACGAAACCGAGAGGAAGGATAGTTGAACTTCCCGTTATTGATATACTAATTGGTCTACAACATTGTAAAGCCTTGATGGACACAGGTGCTATGATCTCTATAGTTGACGAGGACTGTTTTGAAAGATTGAAACCAGAAAATCAATTTACCATTCTTCCAGCATCTCCAACAAAAATTCGTGGGATATTTAAGGATAAAACTATGAAATGCAAAGTGCAGATTCTAATGAAATTCTGGATCAATGAGAGAAGTTATGAACATATTTTCATAGTCGTTAAGAATATTAATTTTGACGTCATACTAGGCATCGATTTTATTACTCAAGCTAGAGCAATCATCGACATGGACAAAGGAATAATAAGATTCAAGGAAGAAAGTATAGAGGATGTAGTGATGGAGGAAATGGATGGAAACGAAATTAATAGAGATATCCCTAGAATGGAAATCCTAGATCACGTAGTTGAAGAAACTGAGCAAGTGAGGGAACAATATACCTTGAAAGCCGAGGGATTTAAAAATGTGAAAGAAGAATTTGACGACTTGATTTGTCAGTTTGCGGACATCTTCGATGATAAACCTGGTTTGATTAGAGACTTCAAGTACCAGATTAGGCTAATAGACGAATCCCCTTATCAAGCCAAGCTTTATCCTATCCCAGAAAAATACCATGATGAGGTCAAAGAGATCATAGATAAAATGGAGAGAGATGGTATAATAAAAAAACAGGCTTCTTCGTATTTGAATCCAGTAACTGAGGTAAAAAAAAGCGAACGGACAATTGAGGCTTTGTTTAGACGCTAGGAAGATCAACACGAGAATCATGTTAGAAACTGACCGTCCACCAAAAATTAGAGAACTTTTGAAAAAGTTCAAAGGTAAAGCGTGTTTCAGCGTCCTAGACCTGACCGCTTCCTTTTATCAAGTAGAGCTGGAGGAAGATAGCCGGCAATACACCGGATTCTTATTCGATCAGACCACGTATGTTTTCTGTCGCGTTCCTTTTGGAATGGTGAACAGCGGTCCGGCTTTGATAAGAGCCCTTGATAGCAAATTAACGGAAAGCGTGAAACGTAACGTTATCTGCTATATCGATGACTTGATAATCTCTTCAGCGAATGTTCAAGAACACCTTGTGCACTTGAAACAGCTATTCGAGAATTTAAGAGAGGCCAATATTAAGGTCAACATGCATAAGTGTCAATTCATGCATGAGTCTATCAAGTTCCTAGGCCATACTATTGATCAGTTTGGGTATCACCCAAACTTGAAGAAGATAGACGCCATTTCAAGATTCCCTCGTCCCGCAAAGGTAAAGCAGCTCCGTGAGTTTCTGGGCATGTGCCAGTTCTTGAGTAGCCACTGTCCGGGATACTCAACTACTATGGCCCCTTTGTATGAAGCATTAAAGAAAAATAATAAATGGAAATGGACAGAGGACACGAATAGGGCATTTGAAGAGGCCAAGCTCATGCTCCAAAATTGTGTTAAGCTGGAATATCCTGAGTTTGATCGGATTTTTTACATAGAGTCTGATGCTTCAAAAGTAGGTATTAGTGCTGTCCTCTATCAAAAGGACGAGGAGGGGAGGAAGCACTACTTGGACTTCCACAGCAGAAAGCTGCAGCAACACGAAAAGAATTATTTCACCTCAGAGCTCGAAGCTTTGGCATTCATATCTGCTCTTCAAAAGTGGAAGAAACTTCTGATAGGACATCGAGTGGTTATTATCACGGATCACAGAGCGCTTCAGTTCATGATGCAAACCGATCTTTCCAGTGACAGATTGACGAGGTGGACATTGTTTCTCCAGCAGTTCAATGCCACTATCGTGCATCAGCCTGGAAAAGATAATCTGCTCGCGGATGCACTCTCAAGAAATCCAGTTAGTAAAATCGAGATTAACACTGTACAGTTGGAGAGGGAACACGAACTTACCCTGGAGAAGCTAAAGAAGATAGCGGTGTCACAGAAGAGACACACCCCAACTAGACATATGTACAGGTTTTTGAGAGGTGCAATGGACCATACCGATCTTGATTACGAACAGACTAGGAAGCGATCTGAGAAATTCCTGGTGTGTGATGACGTCGTTTGTAAATACATTGACCGAGAGAGAACGAAAATTAGAATTGTAGTCCCTCCTAATTTGATAAATGGGTTGGTGTGGTTAGCTCACGGCACCATTGGCCATGGGGGTGTCGACAAAACGTTTAGAACGTTATTGGAAACATTCACCTGGACCAAGATGCGGGGCACTATAGCAGCCATTATCAGATCATGCCAGGAGTGCCAACGAGGGAAATACCCGTCGGCGTTATCAAAAGAGAGACCTCGAGCCATTATTCCAGAAAGGCCGAGAGAGCTAATGGCTTGCGATATCTTCGGTCCTTGCCCGAAGGGAGCCAGGGGAAACCAGTTTCTACTAGTCACAATCGATGTATTCTCTAAATACGTGACTCTCGATCCTATGCAGAGGGCTACTACAGCTCAAGTCCTTAGTCGTCTTGAAAACAGTGTGTTTTCTAAGGCAGGAAAACCTGTAACTCTCCTATCGGATCACGGAGCTCAATTCACTTCGATGGAATTTGAGAATGCCATGATTAGGCTTGGTGTCAAGCACGTGTTTTCTAGCGTCAGATATCCGGAATCCAACGTCTCGGAACGTGTTATGGCAGAAATTAGCAAGTTCGCGAGAATTTACTGTCCTGAGGATCATGCGAGCTGGGTGAAGTTCATTCCACTCATGGAAAGATGCATGAATTCCACATTCCATGAGAGCTTATCAGATATACCTATGGTTGTTCACCATAATAAGAGGCCAGAAAGAGCCTGGACAGAGATCGTGAGATTTCTACCTAAGGACAGGGAGCCTACAGTCCAAGAAAGAATTAATTCAGCTAGAGAAAGCTTGATGGATGCAGCCGAGAAGCGGCATAAACGAATCAGAAATAAAAGATATCGGCCACCGATGAGAGTAGGCGAGATGATTCTCGTCAAGAAACCGACGAAAGCAGATGTGGCTAAGAAGCAATTCACCAAGTTTTCCTATGTCTTCCACGGACCCTATAAGATTGCTAGGTCGTTCGGAAATAATTGTTATGAAGTAGTAAGCCTAAATGAAAGAGAAATGATAGGTCGTTTCAATGCAAAGAACCTGAAAAGATATGTGAAGAAGATAGACTGAGTGTTGACTGAATAATGCTACATATGCTGAGATTACCTGGAATGGTGTAAATAAAAGTTGAGGAGACTTTTATTTAAGGTATCAAAGGGAAAATGCACCATTATTCATAAAAGGGCTTAAGTACAGACATGGTTACAGTATTTTGGGAACACCCTGTAACTTCCTAACTTGCCTCTGAAGTCGATCATAACAGCTGGTCTGCAGCGAGAAAAAGCCATGCTATCATGAAAGAGATCGGCAGAGCTCGTGTTTCCGACGAGAAATCCGAAGCTCATCGATAATAACCATGTTGACTGTGTCTAACACCATATCGATCGATTCACCTGAGAGTGATTAATACAAATTAATGCATATTTAGCGCTTTTTGTAAGCAGATACATGTGTCTATATGTATGTTTCCATGGCAGAAAGCCATTATTAAGAAAGTCATTATTAAGAAAGTATGAAGAACAGAAGATGCTATGTTAACTCACTGCTGATCACGTTTCGACTGCGATATATTTCGTATCGAGTCATGACGTGTGAAGGAGTGGGGGGGAGCAGATGTGAGACTCAGGCGACCTCGTGCAGAGCACAATGTGTATAGAACTTGACAGCGTAGAGGGTTGAGCTGGAAATCAGTGAAAGCAAAATCGCCAGCTAACGGGAGTTGTAAAACGTGTGACCGTGCTGAAGTGTATTCTAGTTCGTGAAGCATTCTACGTGAAGTAGAAACGTGTTTAATAGGGCTCAGACATGGTCTTAAACATGTAATAATTTACCTCTGTGACTGTGTGTCTACAGCAATTAACGGGCCATGCGGATGGATACTTTTATAACCACGACCGCGAGCTCAGCCGTGATGTGTCACGAAACTCTGCATATAAACCGTCGTGGAAATGCAGCCTAGATTTGATTCACTCTTCACTGTGATTATTCTTTTTGAAAAGAGTACATTCTCAAACAAGGTGTCAAGGTAAAAGGGTACAGTATGTACAGTAAGACGTCTTGTTATATCCTGTGTAATATTACAGACATGGCAGGGAGCACACAGTTCTGTTGCTATGACTAACTCTGCAGTAATTTGAAACCCCCACGTGTTCATTAAGACAATGGGTGATGATTATACAAAGTTAGCAGTCATTGGATATTACACAGGTGTTCCTACTGTGTCATGTTGCTGACATGGCAGGGAACGCACAGTTCTATTGCTATGACTAACGCTGCAGTAATTTGAAACCCAAGGTGTTGATCAAGACAATGGGTGATGATCATGCAAAGTCAGTAGTAATTGGATACCACACATCAACATGGACTAAATCATAAATGTGTTGTCATAACCCGCAGAAACCTCATTTTAAGATTTTAGATTTTACATTTTAACATTTTAGATTTTAAATTTGTTTTAATTTTACATATTTTTTATTTTTTATAGTTTTGCATTTTTAAATTAAAGATTCTTTGATTTTTAGATTTTACTTTTTTAACATTTTCCTAAAAGAGTAAACTACAAGGTCACATACCTAACCTCATTAAACCTAACTTTACCAAACCTAACTTAAGCTAATCCAAAGGCTAATGCACATACACAAAATATATAAGGTACATGCAACTATCCTTATGCTAGTCTTACAGGTTACTGTACAACATGATCACTACCCCAAACGGATTCTTTTTTTCATTTTGTTGTTTACACATATGTCAATTTTCCAATTTCCCATTTTCAGTTTTTTTTAATGTCAGTTTTTAGTTTTTTTCAATTTCATAATATGGAAACATGGATTTTGCATTTTGTTGTTTACACATTTATTAATTTCACAATTTCCCATTTACAGTTCTTAAAATGTCAGTTTAAAGTTTTTCAATTTCATGATATAGAAACATGGATTTTCCAATTTGTTGTTTTCACATTTGTCAATTTACCAAATTAACATTTACAGTTTTTTAAATTTCATTTTAATGTTTTTTTTCTATTTGTCAATATGGAAACATGGATTGTTTACAATTTGTGTTTTACATGTCATGCAACTATTCTTATGCTAGTCTTATAGGTTACTGTACAACATGATCACTACCCCAACCGGATATTTTTTAATTTTGTTGTTTACACATATGTCAATTTCCCAATTTCCCATTTTCAGTTTTTTTAATGTCAGTTTTAAGTTTTTCAATTTAATAATCTGGAAACATGGATTTTGCATTTTGTTGTTTACACATTTATCAATTTCTCAATTTCCCATTTACAGTTCTTAAAATGTCAGTTTAAAGTTTTACAATTTCATGATATAGAAACATGGATTTTCCAATTTGTTGTTTTCACATTTGTCAATTTACCAATTCCCATTTACAGTTTTTAAAATTTCAGTTTAATGTATTTTTTTTCTATTTGTCAATATGGAAACAAGGATTTTTTTCCAATTTGTGTTTTACATGTTCATTTTGCATTAGGAGTGGAGAAAGGTGGGTAGTAATTAAAAATGTGCAAGCAGTGTCCATTGTTGACAGGTCATTGTTGACTAGTCCTTTTCATACAACAGACAAGTGAGTTCATGTTTCGCATGTATTACTAAAAATGTAATACCATGCAAGTGTTTAACATTTTTACAAATTAGCTTATGTATTAGTTTATGTGTGGGGTCTTATGTTGAGCATTTTGTATTGACTTATTTGACAAGTTATTTTTGTCAATGCATTTAGTGGATTTTTCTCTTGGTCTTTGGAAAGTATATCAATCCATTTTATCACAACATAATGCTTACTGCCATGTTTGTAAGCAACAACAACACACTAAACTTTCAAAAAAAAAACATTTAAGTACCCCAAGGTGCCTAGTCAAGAACATTATTATTATTTTTTTTTGCAAAAAGAAGGTGAATGGGGAAAGCAGACTATATGTTTAAACTAAAAAAATCATATAAAGTCATATGTTAACTCTAACACCTACGTTTATTCCATTCTTAGTCGAAAAATATTATATTTTTTTTAAATATTTCTAAAAAATATTTGGAAAGTAGGCTATATTTTGAAAACTACTCATCCTATAAAGTCATATATAGACTCAAACCAATGGGTTTTATATCCTCAATCGTTAGAACAAAATATGGAATTATTGACATTTTTCCAAAAATGATCATTTTGAAAAAGGGGGGTATATATTGGAAACTAGGAATTTTACAAAAAAAGTGTGTTTGACATTAATGACAGGTATTTACCACCTCTACCCACAAGCCAAGTCCCAGATCTCTGGGACAACATCCAAAAATGTTTTAATTGTGAAGTAGGCGATATTTTCAAAACGTATCATTCTAAAAAGTCATATATAGACTCAAACAAATGTTCTTTAAGTTATTTAACGTTAAAACAAAACTTAACATTTTTTTCATTTTTCCATAAAAGTCCAATTTTCAAAATTGTCTATGGTGGCTTATGTTGGTGGCTTATGGTGGTTGCTTATGGTGGCTTATGGTGGCGGCTTATGATGGTGGCTTATGGTGGTGGCTTATGGTGGCTTATGATGGTGGCTTATGGTGGTGGCTTATGGTGGCTTATGGTGGTGGTTTATGGTGGCTTATGGTGGCTTATGGTGGCTTATGGTGGTGGCTTATGGTGGCTTATGGTGGTGGTTTATGATGGTGGCTTATGGTGGTGGCTTATGGTGGCGTATGGTGGTGGCTTAAAGTGGTGGCATATGTTGGTGACTTATTTTTAGTGGCTTACGTTAATACCTTATTTGTAAAGACTTATTTGTCAAGTTATTTTTGTCAATGTATTTAGAGGATTTTTCTCTTGGTCTTGGAAAGTATCTCAACCCTTTTTGTTATGGTAGCATAATGCTTACCGCCATGTTTGTAAGCAAAAACAACACACTAAAATTCCAAGAATCCAAAGTACTCTAAGGTTAATGATTGTCTTTCAACTCCATTCAACGACTAGTCAAAAACATTATATATATTTTTAAATTTTTTCAAAAAAGGTAAATTGGGGAAGTAGGCTATATGTTTAAACTAAAAATCATATCAAATCATATGCTAACTCTAACACCTACGTCAAATATATAGACAAAAAATATAATATTCTTCAATTTTTTTCCAAAACAATATTTGGAAAGTAGGCCATATTTTGAAAACTAATCATCCTATAAAGTCATATATAGACTCAAACCAATGGCTTTTATATTCTTAATCGTAAGAACAAAATATGGAATTTTTGACATTTTTTCCAAAAATGTTCATTTTAAAACGGGGCTATATTTTAGAAACTAGGAATTTTACAAAAAGGTTTGTTTAACGTAAATGACAGGTATTTACCCCCTACTATCCACAAACCAAGTCCCAAATCTCTGGGGGCAAAATCCAAAAAAGTTCAATTTGGAAAGTATGCGATATTTTGAAAACTAATCATCCTAAAAAGTCATATATAGACTCAAATCAATGGCTTTTATGTCCTTAATTGGTAGAACAAAACTTGACATTTTCTTCAGTTTTTCCAAAAAAGTCCAATTTTCAAAATTGTCTATATTTTGGGAACTAAGAATTTCACAAAAAAGTTTGTTTAACGTAAATGAAAGGTCTTTACCCCCTCTACCCAAAAAATAAATTTCAGGTGCCTAGGACAAAAACTGTGCAGTAGTGGAAATGAATCGGTTCAGATGCCTCCTCCTCACCCTCCTCACATGATGGCGGCCGTAGCTTAATTTAACCTAGCCTAACCTAACAAAATGGCGGCCGTAGCTTAACTTAACCTAGCCTAACCTAACAAAATGGCGGCCGTAGTCTAACCTAACCTAACCTAAGCTATAAAAAGTTCCAAAAATGGCTGCCGTAGCTTAACTTAACCTTTGATTGATCCCTGTTGATTGACCCCTTTTGATTGATCTCTGTTGATGTTTCCCTTTGGACTGGTCCCTGTTGACTAGCCCCCTTTGGACGGGTCCTTTTTTTTTGAAGGGAGTCATGTTTTTTACGGGCCCCGGAGGACGGGTCCTTGTTGACGGGTCCCTGTGGGCAGGTCCTTTGGACTGATCCCTTTGACATAATTTGGATAAAATGCATGGGCCAGTCCATGCTGGATTTGATTGCTGGATTGTATCCTGCACTGTTTATACGATATAGCTTTGTTAGGCTTGGTTAAGTTAAGCTACGGCCGCCATTTTGTTAGGTTAGGCTAGGTTAAGTTAAGCTACGGCCGCCATCTTGTGAGGAGGGTGTGGAGGAGGAGGCATCTGAACCGATTCATTTCCACTACTGCACAGTTTTTGTCCTAGGCACCTGAAATTTATTTTTGGGGTAGAGACCTTTCATTTACGTTAAACAAACTTTTTTGTGAAATTCTTAGTTCCCAAAATATAGACAATTTTGAAAATTGGACTTTTTTGGAAAAACTGAAAAAAATGTCAAGTTTTGTTCTACCAATTAAGGACATTAAAGCCATTGGTTTGAGTCTATATATGACTTTTTAGGATGATTAGTTTTCAAAATATCGCATACTTTCCAAATTAAACTTTTTTGGATTTTGCCCCCAGAGACTTGGGACTTGGTTTGTGGATAGTAGGGGGTAAATACCTGTCATTTACGTTAAACAAACTTTTTTGTAAAATTCCTAGTTTCTAAAATATAGCCCCGTTTTAAAATGAACATTTTTGGAAAAAATGTCAAAAATTCCATATTTTGTTCTTACGATTAAGAATATAAAAGCCATTGGTTTGAGTCTATATATGACTTTATAGGATGATTAGTTTTCAAAATATGGCCTACTTTCCAAATATTGTTTTGGAAAAAATTTGAAGAATATTATATTTTTTGACTGAGAGTGGGATAGACGTAGGTGTTAGAGTTAGCATATGATTTGATATGATTTTTAGTTTAAACATATAGCCTACTTCCCCAATTTACCTTTTTTGAAAAAATTTAAAAATATATATAATATTTTTGACTAGTCGTTGAATGGAGTTGAGAGACAATCATTAACCTTAGAGTACTTTGGATTCTTGGAATTTTAGTGTGTTGTTTTTGCTTACAAACATGGCGGTAAGCATTATGCTACCATAACAAAAAGGGTTGAGATACTTTCCAAGACCAAGAGAAAAATCCTCTAAATACATTGACAAAAATAACTTGTCAAATAAGCCTTTACAAATAAGGTATTAACGTAAACCACTAAAAATAAGTCACCAACATATGCCACCACGTTAAACCACCACCATACGCCACCATAAGCCACCACCATAAGCCACCATCATAAACCACCACCATAAGCCACCATAAGCCACAATAAGCCACCATAAACCACCACCATAAGCCACCACCATAAGCCACCATCATAAGCCACCATAAGCCACCACCATAAGCCACCATCATAAGCCGCCACCATAAGCCACCATAAGCAACCACCATAAGCCACCAACATAAGCCACCATAGACAATTTTGAAAATTGGATCTTTTTAGGAAAAATGAAAAAAAATGTTAAGTTTTGTTTTGACGTTAAATAAATTAAAGAACATTTGTTTGAGTCTATATATGACTTTTTAGAATGATACGTTTTGAAAATATCGCCTACTTCACAATTAAAACATTTTTGGATGTTGTCCCAGAGATCTGGGACTTGGCTTGTGGGTAGAGGTGGTAAATACCTGTCATTTATGTCAAACACACTTTTTTTGTAAAATTCCTAGTTTCCAATATATACCCCCCTTTTTCAAAATGATCATTTTTGGAAAAATGTCAATAATTCCATATTATGTTCTAACGATTAAGGATAAAAACCCATTGGTTTGAGTCTATATATGACTTTATAGGATGAGTAGTTTTCAAAATATAGCCTACTTTCCAAATATTTTTTTAGAAATATTTAAAAAAAAATATAATATTTTTCGACTAAGAATGGAATAAACGTAGGTGTTAGAGTTAACATGTGACTTTATACGATTTTTTTTAGTTTAAACATATAGTCTACATTCCCCATTCACCTTTTTTTGCAAAAAAATAAAATAATGTTCTTGACTAGGCACCGTAGTCATCTTAGGCACCTTAGAGTACTTAAATGTTTTTTTTTTGAAAGTTTAGTGTGTTGTTGTTGCTTACAAACATGGCAGTAAGCATTATGTTGTGATGAAATGGACTGATATACTTTCCAAAGACCAAGAGAAAAATCCACTAAATGCATTGACAAAAATAACTTGTCAAATAAGTCAATACAAAATGCTCAACATAAGACCCCACACATAAACTAATACATAAGCTAATTTGTAAAAATGTTAAACACTTGCATGGTATTACATTTTTAGTAATGCATGCGAAACATGAACTCACTTGTCTGTTGTATGAAAAGGACTAGTCAACAATGACCTGTCAACCATGGACACTGCTTGCACATTTTTAATTACTACCCACCTTTCTCCACTCCTAATGCAAAATGAACATGTAAAACACAAATTGGAAAAAAATCCTTGTTTCCATATTGACAAATAGAAAAAAATACATTAAACTGAAATTTTAAAAACTGTAAATGGGAATTTGTAAATTGACAAATGTGAAAACAACAAATTGGAAAATCCATGTTTCTATATCATGAAATTGAAAAACTTTAAACTGACATTTTAAGAACTGTAAATGGGAAATAGTGAAATTGATAAATGTGTAAACAACAAAATGCAAAATCCATGTTTCCAGATTATTAAATTGAAAAACTTATAACTGACATAAAAAAAAACTGAAAATGAAAAATTGGAAAATTGACATATGTGTAAACAACAAAATTAAAAAATATCCGGTTGGGGTAGTGATCATGTTGTACAGTAACCTATAAGTCTAGCATAAGAATAGTAGCATGACATGTAAAACACAAATTGTAAACAATCCATGTTTCCATATTGACAAATAGAAAAAAACATTAAAATGAAATTAAAAAACTGTAAATGTTAATTTGGTAAATTGACAAATGTGAAAACAACAAATTGGAAAATCCATGTTTCTATATCATGAAATTGAAAAACTTTAAACTGACATTTTAAGAACTGTAAATGGGAAATTGTCAAATTAATAAATGTGTAAACAACAAAATGCAAAATCCATGTTTCCATATTATGAAATTGAGAAAACTAAAAACTGACATTAAAAAAACTGAAAATGGGATATTGGAAAATTGACATATGTGTAAACAACAAAATGAAAAAAAGAATCCGTTTGGGGTAGTGATCATGTTGTACAGTAACCTGTAAGACTAGCATAAGGATAGTTGCATGTACCTTATATATTTTGTGTATGTGCATTTGCCTTTGGATTAGCTTAAGTTAGGTTTGGTAAAGTTAGGTTTAATGAGGTTAGGTATGTGACCTTGTAGTTTACTCTTTTAGGAAAATGTAAAAAAAGCAAAATCTAAAAATCAAAAAATCTTTAATTTAAAAATGTAAAAACTATAAAAAATAAAAAATATGTAAAATTAAAACAAATCTAAAATCTAAAATGTTAAAATGTAAAATCTAAAATCTTAAAATGAGGTTTCTGCGGGTTATGACAACACATTTATGATTTAGTCCATGTTGATGTGTGGTATCCAATTACTACTGACTTTGCATGATCATCACCCATTGTCTTGATCAACACCTTGGGTTTCAAATTACTGCAGCGTTAGTCATAGCAATAGAACTGTGCGTTCCCTGCCATGTCAGCAACTTGACACCGGAAGGAACACCAGTGTAATATCCAATGACTGCTAACTTTGTATAATCATCACCCATTGTCTTAATGAACACGTGGGGGTTTCAAATTACTGCAGAGTTAGTCATAGCAACAGAACTGTGTGCTCCCTGCCATGTCTGTAATATTACACAGGATATAACAAGACGTCTTACTGTACATACCATCTCCTCAGTTTTAACATCTTAAGAACAAGTATTATTCTCTTTCAACTACAAATGACTCGTTAGAACACATCCATCCACCAAGTTAGATCCCCTTGACCTGCTCTCAAATGGCATGTGCCTCGTGTACTAGGGTGTGTGCATTAGCCCTAACCTAACGTTACGTACGAACTAAACAGAATGTGACTTGTTAGCTCTTATCATGCACGTGTACAGGTGAACACTTGTGTGTTAGGTCATATTACACATGAACTTGCATTTTCTCACGTAAGTGCATTTCTCTGTTCCACAAGATACAAATTTGATTGCTGGATTGTATCCTGCACTGTTTATGCGATATAGCTTTGCTAGGTAGTTCTCTACATATAGCAATTTTCCCACTGCTCTATCTACGCCTTTTCCTCTTTTGGCTTTCTTACAGTCAAGTGTGTGATAGACAGCATTAACTGTATATCAAACCCAGTTCACCTTTGTATTTGTAATCCAAGTAATAATTTGAAAAAGACACAAATGTAATCAGTTTTAAACGTTATCTCTGTTTTGTTTAATATGTTTATGACATGCATATTAACCTGAAATCGAACCCCTAGTGAAAAGGCTAACAGCTTAACCACTGCACCACCATGCCCTTGTTTCTTAGTTCGACTCGTTCTAGGCTTCAGACCTGGAAATCGACTTAAGACCACCAGTACAAGAGCTGAAAGTGCTTACCACTGCAACACACACAAAAAATGGATAGCTGGTAACATTAGACAACCGGAAATGATTATATTTCTGTTAGCAATGCATTTCGTCATCAGCCTACTGTCTGAGCACTGACAGCAACACAGTTTAGTATAGAACAAGCGAGTGTGTGTGTGTATGGATTATTAGCCTCAAGTATTTAAAGCTTGTTGTGTGTAGCGACCATTTTGTCTCGGTAACCACTGAGCATTTTTGTGTTTTAGCTATCATCTTTAACCAATCAATTAAAGATAGTCTACTCTTAATTCTTGATAAATCACAGTTTGCATACACCGTTTCTCATTTATTAACCCATACCTGCAACCTGTACTCTCTATATACTACAGTTTGATCTGAAAACAAGTTTCAATGGTAAAAGACTTGTCAGTCACCATACATGTAGCCTACACTAATTCTTTCTCTACCTAGTTATGTTTCATCACACATGGTAAACATCTCACATGTTCGTATCCGATTATTAGTTTATAAAATCTCAGGTCAATGACCTTGATGTATTGGGTATTTTGGGTAAATTCATTGGCCATGGGAAAGGGTTGACCATTCTAAGTCCTATGACACCTCACATGTTGATATTCGATTATTAGTTTATAAAATCTTAGGTCAATGACCTTGCTGTTTTTTGAATTTTGGGGTAAATTCATTGGTCATGGGAAATAGTTAACCATTCTAAGTCCTATGACACCTCACTTGACCCTCTCCGATGATTAGTTTATAAAATCATAGGTCAATGACCATGCTATATTAGATCGTTTGGGTAAATTCGTTGGTCATGGAAAAGGGTTGACAAACCTGAGTCCCATGACACCTCACTTGACCCTCTCTGATTATTATTTAGCGAGATATTAACAAAAGTGTAGTTAGGCCCTTTTGACAAAAAATAAATAATACATTCAAAAACAGAATGTCACCTCAAGTCCCAACGACCTCTCATACAAGTCCCTAGCCTTATTGGTTCATGAGATATTAAAAACGCTAATGACTTATTAGTTTTGGATATTTTGGTAATTTAAAAAAATAACTCATCTATAAATCATTATTCAAAAACCCCGCCCGCTTACAAAAACCTCAAGTGCGCATGCGTAAAAAACAAAAACAAAAAACATGTTAATGCATAGTAGCAATCGGCTCTTCACATGCGTTTCATGTGGAACAACGTTTAATTTCATCATAGCATTAAGGACCACGGGCCAGTCCATAGGGACCAGTCCAAAGGGACCGGTCTAAAGGGATTAGTCAAAAAGGACCCGTCAACAAGGACCCGTCCACAGGGGCTCGTCAACAAGGACCCGTCAACAAGGACCCGTCAACAATGACCAGTCAACAATGACCCGTCCACAGGGTCCCGTCCACAGGGACTCGTCCACAGGGACCCATTCACAGGGGACCTGCGTGTGCGTGCAAGTGAACATACGATTACGTCAGCAAATCATCTCATCTAGTTTCAAATTCAGCCACTACAGCGCGTGAAACACACAGGAAGTGCGTGGGAACATACGATTACGTCAGCGAACACGAACTCACTTGACCGTTGTATGAGTTTCAGTTTAGTAGTGACATCAAGCAGCAAAAGACGTTTACTTACACAATCCATCATTATGGTAAGATTTTTTTTCTTATCATTATGGAAATCTCCTTATTAGAATAAAATGTTATAGTGGTTCTGGGCACTTATAGCTAAACTGTAATAGATATGATTTTTTTGTTTCTTTATAGGCTACTACAATAAATATTCTCAATGCTATGGGGGGCAGAACTGTTGATTAGAGAGAAAAAAAGCTCACTGAATTTCCAATACATACTCTTTTCCGTATCATTAACATTCAAAAAGTGGACACAATGTATAGTGAACGTGTACTATGTGTGTTAGTGAAAATTTTCAGACATTCCTTTCTACACGTTTTAATGATATGTCAGGAAGTGTGCTCGAGGATCTAAATCGTGGTGGACATTCTCTATATCTAATTTATGAGGGTATAAAAACAATAGATGTAATGTACATTCTGACTTTGAAGTTAGGTTAGGTTAGGTTAGGTTAGGTAAGGTGGGATTTGGTTAGGTTAGGTAAGGTTAGGTTAGGTTAGGTTAGGTTAGGTGAAGTTGGGTTAGGCAGAATGGCTGCGGTATGAATCAAAAGCCAGCTCCTGTCAGTTTTGCCTCACAAGTTTGAGTGTACCCTATTCCAACCCTCAGCCTAGAATTAAATTTCTTGACAAAGCCAGGACTCGAACCGAGCCTCCACAATAACAGCTAAAAATGCTAGCCACTACACCATAAAGTGGGGCAATATAAGGCTGGTCTTTATTGTACATGATCAATCAATAATTACCTAATAATAATAATAAATAATAATAATAATAAATATTCCATTTAGGAACTACATAGCCGACCTCTTCCTGGGTTATTTTACATGCAAACATCGTATGACATGCGTGTCTTAATTTTTGCCACCTTTCAAAAATCACTTACCACGACCAAGAGCGAACCTGCAAGCTTGGGGTTGGTAGTCCGACACGATAACCACTCACCCACCGTGGCAAGCTATCAATCAGTAATTACCTAATAATAATAATAAATATTCCATTTAGCAACTACACGGCCGACCTCCCCCTGTGACAGCGTGGTAGCCATATTGCCCATTAGCCCCTGTGCCAGCTCTGAATGACCTCTCCATAAGAATAACATAGGGCTGGTTGCGCGCGGCGGCCATCTTGCCCAGCTTCGGCTTATATTTCCTACTAACATTGTAATGTAAGTACTTCTTGAACAGTATCTGTGTATACCATATTTCAATAGCAACAAATGGGAAAAGTCACAGTGATCTACCAGATTATAGGAGTAGATTTTAGTACATAGAATGGCCCAACACACACCAACCTCCATATGAATAATGGACAACTTAAAATAGAAAGGTAGTGATAACAGATGTACTTAACTTCGCACACTGGAGAGTAAGCAGCTTCTGTCTGAGGTCTGTGCCAGTTAGAACGGGTGCAATCCATTGAACGTTTATACATCGCAATATATCAAGGTTAGAATTTACACATATAGTCATATTTACTGGGATATGAGATATGAAAATAGTTGATACCGTTGCTCATTCTGGTTATATTGTCCGCGTACACCTGAATGAGTGTTATTCCAATTGCTGGGCACATAGGTGGGCCGATTGCTTCCTCCACACTCACCGGACTTAAAACCCTTGGATTCTTCTGCGTGGGGGAATGTTAAGTTGATTGTGTAAACCAACTACTATGGAGCATGAAGGAACACTTCATGCACGAATTGTGCAGGATTGCCAAAGAATACGTACAACTCCAGGCATTTTTGAGCGTGTCCATACCTCAATGCGACGACGAGTAAAAGCCTTCATTATGGCTGAGGGTGGGCATTACAACCACCTCGTTTAAGACACAGAGCTTCGCGCATTGTGTATTAAATGAACTACTTTCATGTTTGATATCTCAGTAAATATTCAGTTTCGGACCCATATTCATATAACACTTTTTGACCCATTACATGTGCGAATTCTGTGCACCACAACGGCACTATGCGCCCAATCCAGGGTCTTATTGACTCTACTACGTTTAAGTCCGGTTTTGTGAATTGCTGAAGTCCTGTATGTTTAATATTTACGCACTTCGGAATGGCTGTCAAGATCTAAGACACTAACTTCTACTTACATATCAGTGTGTGTTTGAGCCTTCAGACTTTTGACTAGTTTGATGAAGTTCTCCATGCCTCTCAATCCTGAGCTAATCGTTTCATCTCCCTATAGCTACCACACCCTACATTTGAGGCAATCTGTTTAACATATTCTAACCTTGGTCTACCTCCACAGTTCTTGTCCTCGATCCTTCCTTCTATAACATAGTTTGCTAATCTAAGGTGCCTTAGAATGTGCGTTACCAACCAATCTCTACTCTTCTCTTCCTGACTGGCTGCGTGACTCAGCGATAACGTTCTCGCTTGCTGTTCCCACGATTGCAGGATCGAATCCTGGCGCAGTCAGCTGGGTGCACAAATGCGAGAAGCTGTGTCAGTAGATTTACTGGTGCGTTAAATATCACCTTCGGGGAAAAATTCCGGAACTCCGGCGTCTATAAAAGCCACAGTAGATAAAAGGGACGTAAAACTAATAACATTATTATTATTATCTTCTCTTCCCTAATATTTGACAGCAACATCTCTCCTCACTCACTCTATTAATACTTTTTAATTTGTTACTCTTTCTACCCATGAAATCTTCATGATTCTTCTGTAACACCACATTTCAAATGCTTCTTTTCTTCTCCTTTATGTTGAACCAACAGGCCAAATTTTGGACAGCTTTGGGACATCTGTAACTGATGATTGGTCAAATAAATTCATACTGGAAGCTCCCATAGTGTGCCACGGTATAGAAAGAGGCTTTCATAAATGACTTCCTAATACCTAACTTTATATTTGGTCTCAAGAGATTTCTCTTCTGTAGAAAAGCTTTCATTGGCTCTGCCAACCAACTTTTTATGTCTTTGCTTCGTCCATCAGTGCTTATTTTGCTTCCCAGAGTTCTCCTATGATTGGTTGAACAAATATGTATTTTAAGCTGCATTAGGTTTTTAAAGGCAAACACAAGTTTTTTTGGTTGAGGTATTCTTGTGTTTATTTTTCATATTAGGTAGAGCGACATCGTGGTTATATATCCCCGTATATTTGGGTGTGAGTGTATGGACTTTTGTTTGATAATCTGTGTTATTATGATGGATGTATTAGTCTGTGTACTTGTAAATTGCAGATAGAATTTGGTGGTCTTAAGATAGAAACCTTCCAGCATTTGCCTGGAGTAGAAATGGGGAATCCTCGGAAAACCAGTTCCAAAATGGCTGAGGTGAGAATCGAACGTTCCTTTTTTCAGTTTTACCTCGAGAGGCTCAGTGCACCCCGTCCCAGCACTCACTCCAGAATTAAAATTTCTTGGTAGTGTCGGACCACCGGGAAGACAGCCAAGATTGCTAGCCGCTATACCACGAGGAGATCTCTTTAGTTTATTGATTGACTAGCTGTACCCGGCATGCGTTGCAAAGCCAATTAAAGAAAGTGTTGGCATTGTAACTTTGTATGTTGAAGTGCTTTTGGATTCCCAATATTGTTTTTCTTTTTCCGTTAACCACCCCTAAACTATTGTAAAATTGATTTACTATCTCAAAAAAGTTATGGGAGCGTGCTCAACAACTCACCAAATTTTCATCGCAATGAAATGAATGATATATGAACGCATACGGGACTTTGTTGAAACGATTCGAGCGCCGTCACACATTTGTTGAATATACTTGTACGCTTCCTATTGTAAAATGGATTTACTAATTGAAAACCTTCCCTGGCGTGTACACAACAACTCATGAAAGTTTCATCGCAATCGGATGAATGGCATATGAACGCATACGGGTTTTTGCTTGAACGATTCGCGCGACGACACTCATTTGTTGAATCTACTTGTGCGCCACCCATTGAAAAACGGATTTAGTAATTCATACACCTTCGCAGGACTGTGCTCAACTTCCCAAAGTTTTATGATAATCGGATGAATGTTATATGAACACATACGGGACTTGGTTGAAACGATTCACGCGCTGTCGCCCATTCATTGAATCTAATCGTGCGCTACCAATTGTAAAATGGATTTACTAAATCAGAAATCTTTGCGGGAGTGGAAACAACATTTCTCCAAATTGCATTGCAATCGCATGAATGGTATATGAACGCATACGGATTTTTTAAAACGATACGCACGCCGTTACTCATTTGTTGAATCTACTTGTGCGATACCTATTGTAAAGTGGATGTACTAAGCCAGAAACCTTCCCTGAAGTGTACACAGCATCTCACCCAAGTTTCATCGCTTTCGGATACATGGTATATGATCGCATACGGGACTTTTTTGAAACGCTTCGCGCGCCTTCGTTCATATGTTGAATCTACTTGAGCGCTACCTATTGTAGAATGGATTAACTAAGCCTGAAACTTTCCCTGGAGTGTACACAACAACTCACCCAAGTTTAGTCGCTATCAGACAAATGGTATATGAACGTATATGTTGAAACACTTCGCGCGTCGTCGCTCGTTTGTTTAATCTACTTGTGCGATACCTATTGTAAAGCGAATTTACTAACCCAGAAACCTTCCCTGAAGTGTACACAACATCTCACCCAAGTTTCATCGCTCTCAGACGAATAGTAGGCTATATGAACGCAAACGGGACTTTGTTGAAATGCTTCGCGCATCGTCGCTCGTTTGTTGAATCTACTCGTGCACTACCTATCATGACATGGATTTACTAAGACAGAAACCTTGACTTTAGAGTACACAACCTCTCACCCAAGTGTCATCGCTGTCAGACGAATGGTATGTGAACGCATACAGGACTTTTCGAAACGCTTCGCCCGTCGTCGCTCAATTGTTGAATCTAATCGTGCGCTACCTATTGTTAAGTCGATTTACTAAACCAGAAACCTTCCCTGAGGTGTACACAACATCTCACCCAAGTTTCATCACTATCAGACGAATAGTATATGAAGGCATACGGGACTTTGTTGAAACGCTTCACTCGTCGTCGCTCATTTGTTGAATCTACTCGTGCGCTACCTATTATAACATGGATTTACTAAGGCAGACACCTTGCCTGTAGTACACAACCTCTCACCCAAGTTTCATCGCTATCGGACGAATGGTATGTGAACGCATACCGGACTTTGTTGAAACACTTCGGCAGTCGTCACTCATTTGTTGAATCTACTCGTGCGCTGCCTATTGTAAAGAGGATTTTTTAAGTCACAAACCTTCCCTGGAGTGTGCACAACAATACAACCAAAGTTTCATAGCAATCGGATGATTGGTATATGAACGCATACGGGACCTTGTTAAAGCGATTCGCGTGCCGTCACTCATTTGTTGAATCTACTCGTGCGCTACAACTTTCATATTTATTCACCTTTTAAACCTTCTCTGGACTTCCACCAATAATTCAAGACCAAAATTAGCCAAATCGGTCCAGCCGTTCTCGAGTTTTAGCGAGACTAACGAACAGCATATCATTTTTATATATATATAGATTGGTTCCTCAGTTTAGGGGCTGCGACAACGTGGTCATGTAGCCCCATGTACTTTAGGTGTGTGTAGAATTTGTCTGATAATCGGTGTTAATTGTCATGGCCGTATTAGTGTGTGTTACCTGTAATTCAGGTGAAAACTGCAAACGATCAATTTCAAGTAGTTCCCACCTTTGTTATCAAATGCTACTGTCAACGACACCTAGCTGTGAACTTGACTACTAGATGCCATGCCAACCCGTACCTGGCGGCGAACGTTGGAACTTACAGCGTTAATCAAATATAACATACACATTTTTGCTTCACACAGTTGTAGCTAGTGGAAGGTACTTTAACTTGCCATAAATCTATGACAGGGGCCCACCGCCTTTACTTCCCCTCCGAAGGAAGGCATACTGAAGAATTTTTAACGCTCCTAATAAATCCAACGACTTCGGCCGGCTTTGAAACCGCGACCTTGGGCATAGACATTCAGCATGCTACCAGTTACGTCACCGAAGCCGCTTCCCACTTAGTCAGATGGAAAAATACTGAATCTGATCTCGTGCAAGTGCGTTGTCATGGCAACGTCTGATGGCTCATCCCTCATCAATTTAGTAGTGTTGCCATGGCAACCTCTGATAGCTCTTGGCATTTTCTTATAATTCCGAAATCATTTTTCTCATCCCTTGGCGTAATGGTGGGTCATATCAAAAATTCCTTCAGACAAAAGTATTAGGTAATTATTAGGGAAATATTGTCCATTTTGTACGGTTTTGATATTGTGCCTATTAAGAGTGATATGATTAATGTTTCCCGAAAAACCCACTTTTCCCACCCCATTGGTCAATGGTTGGTGCTATAAAAAAAACTCTTCAAACATAAATTTTTGGGCTTTATCCGACACATAGTATGAACGTTGAACGGATTCGATATTTCACATATCAAGAGAGTTAAAGCAATATTTCACTTTTTCGAAAAAAGACCCCCATTTTCACCCCCTTCGACCGATTTAGCCCAGTAACGAACTCGATCGAGATTTTATAAGTATACATATTCGGTAAAAAATTTAAAGTGATTGGTGCAAAATTACGGCAGTTATCGTGTCCACAAGATACAAACTTTTGAACTGACGGTGGTTTTGGGGTCTGGGGGATGTGAAACGCGAAGATATGTCGAAATTTTCCGGAAGTCGAAACATGGGACCCATTGCAATAGTTAGCTTTCTAATGAAATCTACCTAAAACAGACGTTAAGGTCGTTATTTCCTTAGTGAAGATAAATTAACCGGAATAACCTGAAACTTCATAAGTAGATGCCCATTATGTTTGTCAGCAAATGGGTAATATTTTCAGCATCTACTGTAAGCATGGTGAGTAAAAATGCATGATACTGATTGTAAGCAACAACTCTGCCGAACATACGCGCACGCGGCAGCCGGCAACTGAGGCCTCACTGGCGAAGCGCGTGAGCGAGAAAGTCCTAGCCAAGCAAATACACTCACCGGCATAAAAAGCGAAACACTACGAATTTTAGATAAAACTCATCAACGTTGGAACGCTTCAAACCTTGTATTAATCAAATATTATGACATTACAACAACATATCAATGAATCATAAGTTAATTACCCTAAATAGCACAATAATCGATACAAATTATTTATCATAACAATCACAACAGTGCACAAACACAAATTTGGAAATGTCGAAACCTGGAATCTATCGTACTGTCCTCCGACCCGTTACACTGTATGATTACGAATGATTACTTTACGACTTAGTCCGTTTGTCCACTTGTTTGCACATTTCCATTGGCTCAATAACGGGTATTACCACCTCTAGCCTCAGTTAGAACTGTGATCCGATCAGACATGCTCAGGATGTATTCACGAATGTTCTCTTGTGGTATGAGCTCCAATTCTACCTAGAGATAAGCTCGAAGTCAGGAGAACGACTCCTAGCACGTCTCCCAAGCATATCCCAGACATGCTCTATCGGGTTTAGGTCGGGACTACAAGCAGGCGTTCAATTCCGTCCTCATCCAGGTACTCACGTACACAGACGGCAACGTGTAGACAAGCGTTGTCATGCTTCAGGATAAAGTTCTCTCCAATGACAGGTGCAAAAGGCACGACGTGATGTACTAAAATCTCCCTGATCTACCGGTGGACTGTCAGGATCCCATTGTCAACAAACAAAAGCGCCGTGCGCGTGTCCGAGGTAATCCCAGCATAGACCATCACAGCGCCTCCATTGGAGGGCGTCCTTGCAGAGAAGGCAAAGGGTGAATAACGTTCCCCGGGCCTTCTCCATACTCTCTCCCTCCCAACCGGTGCCCTCAAACAGAATCGGCATTCATCCGTAATCAGCACTGAGCTCCCCTGCTCCACAGTTCAGTTTCGATGGACGTTGGCGAATTGCATCCGAGTGACACGGTGCTTACGTCTAAGGAGATGTCCTGTGGCGGGTCTCTTGGGCTGTAAACCCACTTCATACAACCTCCTTCTTATTGTCCTTTCACTGATGTTCTTGCCCCGTACTTGCTGCAAGCGATTTCTGGCCTCCACAGCTGTTGTGTGTCGATCACGAAGAACTTGCATAGCGAGAAAGCGATCATCGCGCTCAGCAGAGCTTCTCCTACGGCCAGAACCGGGCCTCCTGGAGTAGATATTGTCCTCTCTGTCCTTTCAACAGTACTGTACACGTTAGAACAACACGTGCCTATAACGTTGGCCACATAGCGTATACTGCGCCCATCCTAAACTAATGCTACTGCCCTTGCTGCGTTTTCAGGAGAAAGAGCCATTATGATCTGACTTAGAAGTAAGAATAACTATTGTAGACTAGCCGTAATGTCCACAAAAATACAAGGCACGAGAATTCACAGCAATAAACCTTACGACAGCCGTCTGTGGTAATTCTTGTCCAAAGGCGGGAAACAGTAATATTGGTGCTGTAATTGTCACGATCAACAATGTTCATCAATTATTGCACTGAAGCTTCTCAAGTGGGCTAATTAACTCATGATACATTGCCATATCGCCGCAATGTCACAACATTCAATATGTACCAGGTTTGAAGCGGTCCAACATTGAGTTTTGTCTTTTTATGCCGGTGAGTGTATAAAAACTCTGTATAACTGACTGCCTGTGTGGCTCAGCGGTGACGTTCTTGCCTCCAAACCTGGCGCAGTCAGTTGGCATTTCAGGGTGCTTAAATTTGAGGGAGTCGTGTCAGTAGGGGAAATATTCTGGTACCCTGGGGTCCCTAAACCAATTTTATTATTATTATTATTATTATTATTATTATTATTATTATTATTATTATTATGATTATTATTATTATTATTATTATTATTAAAACATCTATATAACTATCTAATTATTGGAGAAACAAAATTATATTTTAATCTGCATTTGGTTTCTAATGACAAACACTAATATTTTTTCAGTTAAGGTGTTTAGGGTCTCTACGGCATCATGGCCATGCAATCCTGTGTACTAGAGTGGTGAACAATGAAACTGAGGTCGTGTCCTTACGTTAGGAACCATCCAGGTATTTGCCTGGAGTAGAAGTGGGAAACCTTGAGAAACCACTCCTTTGACAGCTGAAGTGAGAAATGAATCCATCTCTCCTCAGATCTGCCTCACGAGGCTGAGTGTATCCTGTTCCAACCCGAAGGACAGAATAACATTTCTCGGCAGAGCCGAGATTCGAACCCAGGACATTTGGATCCGGACTGTCAATAAGTAGCTCAATCCACAAAAGCGGCATTTTTTGTTGTAAGAATAGACATTGTATGATGTAACGAAAATAATACTCTTGCTGTTGCTTATTTTAGAGGCTGCAACATCGTGGTCATATAGCCCCGTGTATTTGGTGGTATGTGGTATTGTGTGATATACTCTTTTATTATGTTGGAAGGAAGGAAGATTGTAGATTTACGTGACTATGAATCTTGTGATTATGAGCCACGGGACCTCCTTTTTATGTGTTATCCGAACCACAGGACATGGCATTTCACTTCGATATATTGTGATGGCTGTACTAGTGTGTGTATTTGTATATTGGGGATAAGATTGTGAAGGAGACGGCCGTATCCTCAAACTAGGAATCATCCCAGCATTTGCTTGGAGTAGAAGTGGGGAAGACCAGGGAAAACCACTTCCAAGATGGCTGAGGAGATATCGAGCCCTTCTCTTCTCAGTTTTGCCGAACGAAGCTGAGTGTTCGCCATTTCGGCCCTCACACCAGAATTAAAATTTCTTGGCAGAGCTGAGAATCGAACCAGGACCTTCGAGGTGACAGCCAAGGACCCTAGCCGCTATACCACGAGGCGGTATGAAAAATACTGTATCTTCTATTTAAACTTACTCTAGCTACACATTTAAGAAACTGTTGGTAGGTTCTTAAGTTTAGGGACTGCGACAACGCGGTCATTTAGCCCCGTGTACTTTGGGTGTGTGTAGAAACTGTCTGATAACCGGTGTTAATTGTCATGACGGTATTAGTGTGTGTATCGGTTTTTTAATTTAAGTACTGCAACTTAAAATTTTTCAAATAGTTCCTACTTTTGCCCCCAAGCGCCACCGTCAACGACCAGTAGGCCAAGTTCAGAACTTAGCTACTACACGTCACCGCAGTCGGCTCTTGGCAACGAACGTAGAAACCTAAGAGCGTTGTTTACATTCTTAACTTATCCAATTTAGCTTCACACAGGTGTAATTAGTGGAAAGTTCTTTAACATGCCATAAATCTATGACATGGGACCGTCGCTTAAGAAACTGTATTCAAAATATCTTTATAAACACGGCAGAAAATTTGACTGGCGTGCAGCCTGTATACACAAGAACAGGGGTTCTCAACGTTTTAGACACTGTGACCCTCTTTTTAGGTTTGAGTATTTTGGCGACCCCCCCCCCCCCCCAAAGTTTTAACGTTAAAATAATAATTAAAAATGTACAATAATTGCTAAGTTTTATTCATAAAACACTCGTAACTAATATTAATAAGTAGTAATTCAAAACTGGATAATTCCAAACAAGCTCGAGTTTCTCATTAACAGAATTAAAACAAGAAGTTCCGTGAAAAACTATACAGCCTACTTTTCATGCCAATGATTATTCTACAGAATATGAACCTATCTAGAATAATGACGAAATTAAGTTGGTAATATCGAAATATCTATTTAGTTCAAAATATACCTGGTATAATGTAGCCTAATAGAGCACTACAGTTGGCAGCCCTGGTGACTGAATACATTCTTAGTTCCATCTCTTAAGGTACAGAATACAAAATTTGGTTGAAGTCCAATGGACGTTATATGCAGTTAGACATTGGATCTATCAGCACGCGTAAAAGCATGTTGCCAACAATGTCATGCGTGTGCTGGTCAGAAATAATCTGAAATAGTATGATATCTTGTTGTGCCAATTTTGGATGAAATACATTTGTTAGTATAGAAGTTACATGTATTTTAAAATTGGACATATCAGCAGGCAGAGAATCATGTTGGCAGCACTGCCCTGTATTAATTACTCCAAATTAATCTAGAATGCCAGGTGCTATACGTGTGCAAAGTATAGAGCTGTTGGCTTGCATACTTTCTGATATATTGATATTAGGGTAAAAAAAATATAGACAGCATTTATTAACAGATGCCAGCCCTGATTGCTCTTAACAATAGCCTACTAATAGTAATATCTGTTATGGTACACATAGCACATACGAAATTTGGTTGAAATCCAACTGATAGTATAGAAGTTACATGTATTTAAAAATTGGTGCTATCAGCAGGTTTATAATCATGTTGGTAGAACTGACGTATATAAGTTACTCCCAATTAATCTAAAATGTCAGAATATACGTGTGCATAGTTTAAAGCTGTTTATATCTGTACATATCTGTTTATGTACAGATATTACATACAAAATTTGGTTGAAATCCAATTGATAGTGTAGAAGTTATATGCATTTAAACATTGGACCTATCAGAAGGCTTAAAATTATTTTGGCAACACTGTCATGGTTGGCCTCCTGGAAATTGAACTGAAATAGTCTTATCTACATGTCTGCCTATTTTGGAATAGCTCCCATGCATACCTTGCAAGATATCCAACATGGAGCTCAAATTTCTAGTGCGTTTTTTCAGCAGTTGGTAGCACTGACATCATTCTCAAACATGGACGTGAGGTATTCCGGTGCACATCTTTACTCATACTAAATTTGGTTTTGATTGCTGCAGCCGTTTAGGAGTTGATAGGGGGACACACTCACACACACACACACACACACACACACAGCCAGCCAGGCAGACAGACAGAAGGACAGACAGATAGACAGACAGACAGACACGCACACATTTTCCCGGATCGATCTCATAAGTCTACTTTTTCCTCATTTTTGCAAAATGTGAAAAGTAGGCTAAAAACGTAAAAGTTGAATACAATGTGAGTGTATTGTTCTTTTAATAGAAAATACAGCATTGGATCATTTTATTTACTTTTTCTCCGTATCTCGCCACCCTCCCCCACCCCCTCGAAGCATCCTGCAACCCCTCAGGGGGTCGCGACCCACTGGTTGAGAACCCCTGCACTGTAAGATGCTCTTAATGTTTTCTTACAGCCACAACAAACAAACCAACACACAATGAACGGATCATTTCTCCAGTATTTAAAGTGCCTTTCGCACCAATGCACAGAAGATGAAACAAAACAGGCTGCTTGATTAAAACCTCTTCGGAGCATATCCGTCTTCTCATACAGATCAACCGAGTCTTGATAAATTGGAATCGTTCCATTTCTAAGAACAACTGTAATTGGATTTTCTTCTTTGCTGCTCCACACTCTACTAACCTGAAACGTTCCATCCTTGCCTCTTTCCTGAAGGAGATCCTACCACGATAATCGGCTTTTTCAACTCAGCCTCTCCACACCCATCCATCCCTTCGAGGAGCTGTATTGGCGGGGAGGAAATGTTTGTCTTAATTGAGATACAAAGCTTACTAAGCCCGCTGTTTCGTAGGCTTAGGCTTAGACTACTCTCGGTTTATTTTTTGCCAACAGTCGTTGTCCATCATTATTAGGCTTAAACGATCTCGGTTCCCATTCCACCTCCTCACAGTGATTAAATTTGCGAGGAGTTTCGTTAACCCTTTAAAACTGGCTTGAAAAAATATAACACAAGGACTGGCGCCAGGCCATTTTGACCCATAGTATGTCACTCCCTTCTTGTCGCAGTCGTACGTATTTTAATGAAGTAATTTTACACCTGGTGTCTTCCTATGAACTATTCCCAATATGTTTTTTATATTCTTCAAATTAAACACGCAGAAAAATGACAATAATTTTCATAACAGTTTAATTGGCCTTATTTATTTAATAGTATGGTAATTTATACAATATACAATTATACATAACAAGGTATAATCAAACGTTAAAGTCCATCCTTCTGAACCATTCGGTTAAATCGGGTGTGAGAGCGAACAAATCGTCAGGAATGTCAGGGTACGAATAAAGAGGACAGCGTTGGACCAGATGTTCGATCGTCTGTTCTTCCAGGTTACACTCACACATTGGTGAGCTGATCCAGCCCCACTTGTACCTGAAATAATTGCTGCAACCATGTCCAGTCCTCAGCCTGTTGATCCAGCACCAGAAGTTCCTCGGTAAGTCAAAGCCGTTTGGTTTCTTTGTGAGATCAAGATGGTGGGCACTTGTTCCCAATGTTTTAGTTGGCCACTCATGCTTCCAGCTTTCATTTAGGTTAAATCCAGCAGCAATGAGTTGCCCCGCAGTGACACTTACCGGTCCTCTAGATTGCAGTCGTTGCTGTGATGGATGGCAGAATTCTTGGTGCTTTGATAGTGGTGGTAAAGCACGCGTCTCATTTTTAGCCTACTTTCGATTTTTGCAAAAAATGAAAGTAGACTTATGAGATCAACACAGGGCGAAAAAAGTGTGCCTGTCTGTGTGTGTGTGAGTCTGTGTGTGTGTGTGTGTATGTGTGTGTGTGAGTCTATGTGTGTGTGTGTCTGTGTGTGTGTGAGTGTGTGTACTCTGAATGTCTGTCCCCCCCCCTATCAATTCGAACACGGTGAATGCGAATTGAACGAAATTTGGTACAAAGGTAGCACTAGCAAAGGACACCTCAGTGTCATGTCTTATATCGCCGCCATTTTGACGGAAACGTAATGGCGGCCACTCAAACGTTTCAAAACGTAAAATCAAATAACGACTAACCAAATCATCCGATCTCTACCAAATTTGGTAACAACATACCTTCGTATAGGATGCGTCTTGTGACCAAACCACAAGGTCGTCCGCCATACCATTTCAGGATGGCGGCCGTGCGAATTATGCAAACTTTATAATCCATATCATGGGACCCACCAGTTCCGATTATCGAGCCGAGAATCGTTTCAACTGTTCTAAAGGAAGAGGCACGTTCGAAATTAGAAGGTTATTTTGTAATACTATAGTGCAGACGTGATTCTAAAAAGGTGAGCCGATTCAGTAATAAGACAAGATGGCAGCGGATATCTTGTGCCTGACTTATATTTCACTAATTTGAGTATTGCATGCAATATAGCGTACTGATACAAAATAAATAAACTTTGTATGAAATGCTTTATATATAAATAATATACTCCAGTGATGAAATCGTTTAGTATAAATCATTATTTGCTAACAAGTTCTATGTAAGTCATTTTATATAGAACGATATTCGTTGACACAATTAGCTCAGTGGTGTTGGTCACTAGTCGTGGCCGAGTGCGGTACGTGTGTGCGCGCTGTGTGACCGCATTGGAAGAGTTTACGGTTCCTAATACCGGTGCTTCCTTAGTTCCACGTGTGTACTGACCTTCCGTGTGTCATTCGGACAATACTTTTTCAAGTAGTGTTCCAGATAGGACAACAAAACCAGAAACCCAGAAAACCCCGCTGAAAATCATGTCCGGATACCAGAGAAAAAACACCGTACGCTGCCAATGGGACAGGCAGAGTTCTCGCCCCTCACCAGGAGAAATTCACCGCTGGATTGGCGATACCCTCCGGTTGACTGTCGACCAAGTAGAAGCCATCCAGTTAAATGCGCACGAAAAAACCATGTACATCAAGGTAATCAGCATATCTATTTATCAGAAATTGTTAAATACTTTTGCAGATCCTATTAAATTTCAGTATGACTCAGGCGAAATGACAAATGTTAAGCTCTCCACAGCGGATTCCAATTTTACTACAGTGCGTATATTTAATGTCCCACTCGAAGTACCCCCTGAAATTTTCAAATCCGTCCTGTCGAAATATGGCACTGTGAGTGACGTCAGGAAAGAACAATGGTCTTCTGCTTATCAGTTCCCGGTGTATAATGGAATACGTGCCGTCACTATGGAAATCAAGCAAGATATCCCCTCCACTGAGACTTTTGGTGGCCATTCTGGCTATATAACGTATAATGGACAGAAACAGACCTGTTTAATTTGCAATGCTACCACACATCTACGTATTAACTGCCCAAAGAAAATGATTCCCCTCGGTATAACTCCTACACAACAACGACGTGTCCAATACTCGGAAGTTGTGACGCAGCAAACGTCATACGAAAACATGCTTATTGATCAGTCAGCTGGGACAACACCAGAAGTGACCTCGGATACATCTGACGCAGAACTGGTACCTTGCCCTGACCAGAGTTGCGAGCCACGGAGTGCCCCTGTGCTATCGGCAACCTGTATCGCAGCCTTAGAACCAACTATGCAGTCACTACAGGCTGCCACAGAAATTTTGTCTTCACTGCCCCCACCTTCGCTGGTCCCTACCGACTCACTTAAGAATGTTGATCGGGGATCCGAGAACGTCTCTAAGAAGATTTAAACAAATGCCTCGATTGCCGTACCAGCCCCGAAGAATCAAACTGGCTCTACAAACGTTCCCGCAGCTGTGAAAAAGAAACAAAAACTTCATTCTACGTCATCTAGGGACCCACGAACGCTCTCAACCGCTGACAGCCGGCCTATGAATGGCAGTCAAAAGGAACTATCCCAACCTAATTTGACATGGTGCACCAGTATATTTCTCACCTGTGTCTTTTTTTCTTTTTTCTTTTTTCTCGAGTCCAACTTCCAGTATGTCTAGCACAACTTTTATACTTCTCTTAATGGCGCAATTTCTCACTGTGGCCACTGTGAATATCAATGTAATAGAATGCCCTCTGAAATTTCAACTGTTGGAGAGATTCCTTCGAGATGCAGACATTGACATTGCCTTCATTCAAGAAGTTGCTCTACCCTGTTTGCCCATATCTGCCTCCTACAAACAATACATCAATACCGGTAATACGAATAGAGGGACCGGATTCCTCATAAGACATGATATCCCACTCGAAGGTGTGCTATGTCATCCATCAGGACGCATAATATCTGGACACATAAACAATACCACCCTGATAAATGTATATGCCCCATCCGGGTCCAATAAACGTGTGGAACGGAAACTGTTCTTTCAACAGAGTATACTGCCTCATCTGCACGACGTTAAGGAAAAACTTATTCTTGCAGGGGATTTCAATTGTATTCAACACCCAGAAGATTCCACTAGCTCATACCAAGGTGTCAATCCGGCTCTCAGGACCCTTCTTACCTCCCTACACCTCATTGATGCTGTGGATAGTTTAAGGGTGCCCCTGCCCCATTACACCTCTCTAAGTCACAACTCCTCATCACGACTTGACCGCATCTACTTTTCACAGGAACTTATCCAGCCTAGACGATATGAAGTGATACCTGCCAGTTTCACTAACCATCATGCTGTCGTATGTACAATCTCTTACCCCCATCCCATATTTCACATAGGAAGAGGTTATTGGAAGCTGAATTGCTCGCTGTTACTGGAGGAGGAATGCCAAGAAATTTTCAGACAACACTGGACTCGATGGGTCCAACAAAAATGCAAATTTCGCGACTGCACAGACTGGTGGGATATTTTAGTTAAACCAGGGATCCGCCGCATCTTTAAGAACATATCTTACCAACGAGGTCGGGAAAGACGGGATACAGTTGAATTTTACTATCGAGTTCTTCGCCAGCTCCAGCAAAGATCTGATGCTGGGGAGCGTATATATGACCAGATCCGGGAAGTTAAAACCAAGCTCCTGTCTCTCAGGGGCGGCTCCAGGCCAACACAAGGGGTGGTGCCAAGTAAAAAAATACGAAAATATAGGTATTTACATAACATGATAGCAGAGCTGTCCACTTGCTCATTTCTCACCAAGGGTTCGATTTCCGATGTATAAAATTGCATAGGTAAAACTTATAAATCCATTCAACATTGGGAATGGGCAGTATTAGGTGTGGTAAACCCTGTGCTGTTGACTGGTATAGATATGAAAATGAACTAGCTCTGTATCGCGATCGGCGTACGAAAACTCTCACAATAATGGTAGAACGATGTCTCTCGCAGTGAAAGTCTTAATCACACTTCAATATTTAAAACAAAATAAAATAACAGTTGGATAAAATCTTACTCACCCATTGCTGCAATGAATGATCTTAAGACGTCGTCACTGTCCACTTAAAATGAGCGGTAAACCAGGTCCATTCTGCGCTCCTTTTTACTTGAAAATCGTTCCATGACTTTCTTGTTAAAATTGTCAATGTTATTGACAAAACGCTTCTCACAGGACAGCATGCCTAATGCTGTCAGTCTTTCTTCTTTCATGGTGTTCCTCAGGAACGTCTTGACTCTTTTCATCAGCGAAAAACAGCGTTCAGCTTCTGCAGTTGTCATCGGCATGGTAATTAACAGTTTCAACAGTTTAACAGTTTCTTGAAACGCGTCACTTAACTCGTCGTCCAGAATTAACATGAGAAATGGTACAGCACCAGAAACAGATCTCAGTTCTGGCCTGGAGAAGCAGACCTGTAGCTCACTTTTAAGTTTTTTCTCTTCTAGAAACGGGTATGCTTTGACCATTTCAGAGAGGTGTAGGTCAGGAAAATTTAGTTCAAATGAATCAAATTCGGCAACATCAAACAAGTTCGTTGCAACCAGATGTCCCGTAAACTGAAATCGAGATCGTATTTCCAATAAAATTGTATCGCATACTTCTACAGCTTCCCTTTTTTTTGCTGTCAGAAAGCACAGTGTCGGTACGTCTTCCCTTTAGTAGAACGGTTTCGCTATCATTTCGAATTTCAATCTCGACTTCTTCGATTAGTGTGTCAATTTGTTGGCGTATTGATTGCATACAGGCTTCAAAGTGTTGCAGACTTTGACGCACTTTCACTGGGTCAATCTTCTTCTTTTGTAGCTGGTTGAAAAGTATCTCAACGTGTGGCATTACCTTATGAAAAAACGTTAGCCAAAATACAAAGTTTACTTCATTCAGCAGTAGTTCGTAAGCACTGGCTTGAGCGAGGATAGATTGCATTCTTATGTCATCACGGTTTCCTATCGACTGCATAACATCAATGAGATCTTTCCTGTGTTCAAACACCGTTCTCACTCCACGAGAATGAAAGTTCCATCGCGTTTGAGAAGCTCGAGGTAACCTTCTCTGGACAATTTCATCTAAAATTTGTGTGCGTTGCGAAGAGTTTGAAAAAAATGAGCATATACCTGATATATTTGCAAAAAAAATGCGTACTTGACGATTGATTGACGCTGCCTTAGACATAATTAAATTCATTTGATGGGCGTAACAATGAATATAATTAGCGTATGGGTACTTGTCTCTTACTTGCTTCTGTACGCCATTTAAACCACCACTCATAACGGAAGCGCCATCAAAGCTTTGAGCAATTAGCTTATTACAGTCATTTCCAATAATTAATTGTAGTTCGTGTAGTATGCAGTTTGAGATTGCATTTGAGTCATGTCCATCGGGGTTAATAAATTTCCAGAATCTCTCAACTGGCTTTCCCTTAACTATGTATCGTAGCACGATTACTAATTGAAACTGATTGGACACGTCAGTAGTTTCATCCGCAATGACCGCTATGTATTCAACAGTTTTGATTTCTTTAAGAACTTCTTCGTGATATACTTCTAACATGCATCCAAGTAACTCGTTCTGTATTGTTTTTGATGTGTATTTCGTAGCAGATGCGGTATATTGAGAACGACCGAAGTGTTCCTTGAGGTCATGATCTAGCTCGGCACTGAACTGAATTAACTCCTTAAAAATACCTTTGTTTTCAGACTCATCGCTTTCATTATGCCCCCTTAAGGCCAATTCCAAGGCGCCGCAAAATCGTATACAATTAATTATAAGATTTAAAACATAGCGGTTCTTATCAACTTGCTCATTGTGTTTTGCAATGGCTTCCCTATACTGCGAACTCAATTGGGTTTGAATGTTTACCTTGCCTAGCATGGACAAACTCATTACATTGTTCATGTGGTCTTTCGATTTCTCGTGAGCTTTCATCTTTTCCCATATGTGACCTATATCTGTAACACCACCCTTTGACCAGTTGAATTCGCCTTCGAAAAGTACGCATGGGAAGCAGAATAGCGCGCCCTTTTCCTCGCAGCCACACAGCCATTTATTTTTGTTATATAAATCTTTGTTGAACTTCCTGGACCTATGAACTTTGGCACTTTTTTGTACGTAATTGATAGTCAAGTCTGGGGTTGGTCTACCTAATTGTTTAACTTGAATGTTGTCATCATACGGCAATGAAGAAAATGGTCTATTCAACAAAGCACTAATCTTATTCATGTTTGACTATTAACAGATATATACACTAATCTTGATAGTCAACATTTCACATCGGGACTTACCGATAATATATACAATAAGAAAATAAAAAGAAACATTTCCACTACTCAACCATGAACCATTCACTCACGATTTCACGAATAGCGCGCAATAGCCTACAACACAAACTCTCTAACACCTTGTAATAACTCACTAAAAATAACCACGAACCGTCAAGAACTGAAGACAGCCAACATACTGCATTTCGCGCGAAATCTTCCAGACCTGACAGGTGCAGGTGGTTCATCAACCATTCATTTTTAGCTACCGAGATTAATCCGTGAAGCCTGTACATGTAATCATGATCGTACTTTTTTCTCTTTTATTCCCTTAGTTATTCACTTTACCAGAGAAGAAATTATTAAATACATATTATATTCACTATTTATTAGGTCAAGTATAGATTTCGAATGTTGTATGCAGAGCCCTCTTTTAGAGAAGCCTAGAATTAATATTCTTTGTGTGAGAGCGATTAGTTGTCAGTTTGTGTCAACGAACCCACCCCCCACGCCAATAACCAATGAGTGTTAAATTACTTCCAGGCCATTGGTCTACACCCTCTTATGCTCCTCCCCTCGTGACAGACAGGTTTAGCAAAGGTGCAGTACCTCTTAATGCCCGGTAGATGGCATTGCAATTTACTTTCTGTGCTGCCACGAGCCAGGCTGCATTCGGCACGGAGTCCTGTTTATTTCCCCATAGCCAGTGATGGGAGAGGTTATGAAAAGGATCGTAAATTGAACTGCGCATGCGTCAACCGTGCCGCTTAGACCGTACCACGACATATCACAGGCGGGAAGATGGAATCAATGATCATACTCTACGGACGGAATATTTAAACTACTAAGTAATTTGAAACTAATTAAATACCAGTATTAAATTGTAGACGTTTGAAATTATTCTTTCAGGACTATGAATAATTAGTTTTCTCGTTGAGGGCAGTGCCATGGCACGGTGGCACTACGCCTAGAGCCGCCCCTGCTGTCTCTACAGCAACGAACGCTCGCTCATATAAACGTGGCTTTAAAAGATCGTACAGTGCTCCCGGACAAAAGTGCAAGTGTATACCATATCGCCAAAGGACAACGTGAGCGGCAACGTAAATATATCCACCACCTCCGCACCAGTACTGGAAGTGTCGTCACCTCCCCTGACGCTATACGTCGTGAAATATCATTATTTTATCAACGGTTCTACGCTAAGGCTCCCATTGATCCACAGCAGGTGACCCTATTGCTGTCATCTTGCAGTACCCAACTATCTCCGGAAAACAAAACTCTGCTCAGCGCGGATATTACGGATGAAGAGATTCACTCTGTGGTTAAACAACTCCCAAACAACCGCTCACCTGGCATTGATGGACTGCCATATGAAATGTATAAACACTTCTGGCCTCTCATTGGCAAAGAATTTTGTCATGTCCTGCGTACCATTCTCCAACGTCGTGCTCTTTGTCAATCACATCACGAGGGTACCATAGTCCTCATACCAAAAACATCCTCTCCCATGGCAGTTGGTGACTTCCGACCAGTTACTCTGCTCTGCAGTGACTATAAAGTCCTTACCAAAGTACTTGCATGCCGATTGAAGACTGTTCTACCTGATATTGGTGATGAACAATGTTGCAGTATTCCTGGAAGAACTCTGTTAACAAACTTAGCGATACTACGGGACCTACACCTAAAAGCCGAAATGCTCCCCACTGAGCCAATGAGTTTTCTCACCTTAGATCTTGATAAAGCTTTCGACCGCATCAGTCATGAATACTTGTACATGGTCTTGCAACACTTCGAATTTCCTGAAATCCTTATTGACTACATTCGTATGATAAATTGTAATGCTACGTCTAGAGTGCTCGTCAACGGTTTTCTTTCCCCTCTGATTCCAATACAACGATCAGTTAGGCAAGGGTGTCCCCTTTCTATGCTACTTTTTGTCATTGGCCTTGAACCGTTCATTCGGACTACCCAGGTGAAGCTACAGGGTTACAAACTGTCCACACATGTTTTTGGAATGTGCGCCTATGCTGATGACGTATCAATATTGATCCGCAATAAAGAAGACATCTCCCATATCGATAGCGTCCTTCAGCTCTACCATATCGCCTCTGGAGCACAATCGAACCCCCAGAAAACTGCTTTGCTTCCGCTCAATACTAACTCAGTGATTACCCCACAGCCCTGGTTCCGGATAGTAAATGAGGTGAAAATTCTTGGCATTACCTGGAAGCAATCGCTTCTGGACACAGTGCAAGCAAACTGGACTAAGGTCATTGCCAAAGTTAGGGGAGTCCTATTCCAATTTGGTCAAAGAAACCTCAATATAGTGCAACGGGTCATGGTCCTCAACGTGTTTGCGCACAACTTTTCCCACTTCCCAAAATGTTTGAGAGCCAATTGGCAAAATATACAGGTTGGTTTATATGGCAAGGATTTTTGTTCCGAGTACAACGGGAACAGTTGTATCTCCCATCCCGGCAAGGCGGGCTAGGGCTAACAGCTCATGGCATGAAATGCCGTGCACTCCTCTGCAAGAACGATATCACCATTCTTTCCCAACATGACACTTTTACGAAAGCGCTATACAAAGATATTCGAAACACAGCCCGTGGTTGTGATAGAGCTTTGCCGAAGATATTTAGGGACCATCAACAGCACCTTCTGGAAACTGTTCACCAAATGCCTTCAGGGATTGTTCCAACGACGAAAAGTATCTATAACATGTTGCGGCAAGTGGTACACTCCAAACCGCGAATAGAGGCCACCACCCTCTACGTCCATTGGCCCACTGTTTGGAAAAATTTTGGGGCTATGACCATTTCTTCTGCTGTACACTCCCAGGTTTTTATCTTCCTCAACGATCTCATCCCAACCGCTCTACAGCGATATACCATCCATCTTGAAGCTTACCCATGGTGTACTATATGTGGTCAAACTGATACGGCGATACACCGCTTCACATCATGCACGCGAGTTGCCTCCACGTGGCTGTGGTGTAAGGGAAAAGTATGTCAACTATTAAATGTGCCCACGGATGACCTTGATGACAGGAAGTTGGTTCGTTTGTCGGTGACCGCCTTCCCCCAAATTAAACAGACTGCCATTGTGTGGATAATGGGCCAATATGTACACTTCGTGATGGACAATGATCAACATTTCTCTTTCCTGGATCTCAGGTATCACCTGCAAAAAGAGCGTTGGAAGCTTAGTGAAAGTGGACAATTGTACGATAAATATGGACACTATCTGGATTTCTTGTGATGTATTAGTATGGTATTTATCATATCTGAAAATTCTGTAATTCTGTAAAGAGCTAATAAAAAAAAGTGGTAGAGCGTTAGCCTATCGCTCAAATGCCTATGGTTCAAACCCGATCAGAGATAGGTTTTTTGCTTGAAATGTTATATGTTTATTGTTTTGTAATGACTCAGATGTTTTAAAATTAAGCGTTGTATTGTGCATATTATGGTGTAAAATATATATTTAATTAAAACATAATTCGCCAGCAGATTTACTCGAGACATCTAGCTGCCAAAAAGGTAACTGCACGCCGCTACTTATTAACTTCCAGATTTTATTGAAAAGTTTCTTCTTCTGGCCGCTAGAATGCACTCGCTCTGTTAGGATTATATTGTTCGATATTTCACCACTAGATGTCACGACTAGTCTACGTGGGGCTCCATTGATTACTATACCATTGGCATTCTATGCGCATCGAATTTGAAGAATGACAAGATGATACTACGGTACATTTTTACTTTTTATTTTAAAGGGTTTGTAACAGCCTATTGTGCGTTATTTGAAAATGTTAATTGAAGTAATGAACAAAACGATTTCACATAGTATCTGAACTCTACCGTTGGTGCTAGTTCAGGATATTAATTAATACTTTTATTTCAGCCGAATAGCAATCGAAAATATCCACATAATTGGTATACACACGTCTCTGTAGGGTCATGGAAAGATTTGTTAATTCAATTAGGGTTGTGAAAGTCATACGCAGCCAGACGTGTAAAGACATGCCTCAACTCAAAGTTGGATGTTGCCCGCGTCAGGCCGATTATGTAATAATAATAATAATAATAATAATAATACAAATAATAATAATAATAATAATAATAATAATAATAATGTTATTGGTTTTACGTCCCTTTTAACTACTGTTGCTTTTAGAGACGCCGGGGTGCCAGAATTTTGTCCCGAAGGGGATCTTTAACGTGCCAGTAAATCTACTAACACGGCTCCCTCGCATTTGTGCACCCTCAAATGCCAGCTGACTGCGCTAGGATACGAACCTGAAACATACGGTCCAGCAAGCGAGAACGTTACCGCTGAGCCACGCCGCCAGTCCGGTCGATTATGTCTGCAGATCCATAACATTCTTTAGATACTTCTTATCTTTCTTTCTTTCTTTCTTTCTTTCTTTCTTCAATGATGGTAGCAGTTTTTATCTAGGTTGTGGCGTTTGGTAGAGGTAAATCGTTTCTAAGGTCTTCAACAAAGAACAGTTCTATTATACTCTTTGATAATAACAACGAGTTATAACTATACTCATACATTTAGGAGAAAGTAGGCTATATGTTCATTACTGAACATCTTGTTTTTTTTGAACAAAGGAGTGGATGACCAAGGTGTTCCTAGACCCTAAACATGTATCAACAAGAACGTGGGCTATGTGATTGTGCTGCACTAAAATAGTTGGATTTTCCCCCTAATTCTTTACAGATTGTCCCGACTAACGTTAGCCGATAATTGTCACGTGAGGACTGGCGTCATGGGTAAATCTGATCCGACCGTAAATAATATAGAATTATCTTGAGTGTTCAAAAAGCTATGGATATGTTTCTTTTGCAGGGTGAAGTTCAAGGCTAGGAAGGAAGGTTAAGTAAGCGATAGGAAATAAGGGCTGACCAAAACGAAAATATTGACCATTATTTAATCCTCAGGCGAAAAATACCCATGTACCAGTCTTCGCGGGTTAATGGTCTCTTCTTGATTATCAGCCACACAGAGGTAAATAGCATGTGCAGTGAATCTTTACTTATCCTTAAGACTTAAAATATATTATCAAATGCAATGTATAACCCGAATTTTCTATTTTTGTACACCCCATGGTGTAGTCGCGCGCGTTAAGTCGCTTGCCACGACTGCGATGTGGATCTGCAACAAATCTGGAAATCAGAGGTTGTAACTCCGGCGCTACCGACAGGGGTGGCTACGCTCGCTAAAGCGCAGCGTTAGGTCATGGCGCCAAGCTCTCTGCTGACTCGGTAGACACGTGGGTTCGAGCCCCATCGTCGTCCGTCCTTGAAATGGTTTTCCGTGGTTTTCATTCTGGAACGGTACCTTGTGAGAGGCCACGGCCGCTTTCTTCCACATCCTTGCCCAGTTTCATTCATCTTCAGCCATTCCATCTCTCATCCCGACGCGCAGGTCGCCCACGGGCGTCGATTGAAAGACCTGCACTTGACCTCTCAGGAGGCCACACTACAAAAAGAAAGCCCGGCGCTGACAGCACAGCTTTTTTAGAATCCTCTTTTATCAAAAAAAAAAAATTGTATCTTATCCCAAATCAATTCAAAAAAGTTAACATGGGACGAGTTTCTACCCTAGGGCTTCTTTTTGTGAGATCTTCGCCTTTCCAGTAACGGTATGTATTCTTAACAAAGGGCAGTTGAGAACTATGAGAGCTTACTTGTAGGTCAGTAGAATCGAGAAGAAAGGAGGAATCGTAGCCTATGCGTTCCTTGTTCAGCAATACTGTTTCTGCTCCTGCCTGCAGTTGCTGGGGTCCAAGATTGTTTACCAGCCCACCACCATCTTCGTCTGCCGAGTCCTCATCTGACTCAATATTTTGGGTCAGGTGGTTCTATTAAGATGACATCCACCTCATTTTCCATTTCTTACTCCTCTAGTATTCATGTACAATGAACCTAAACCAAACGAGAAGTAAAAACGAATGATCTGCCTAGTGTGCCATACATGGCACGGCAATATAGCCTACTGTATCTTTGTAAATAGTTCGATCAATTATGAACAATCAGACAAAGCATCACAATGTACAGAAACAATGGACTTCACAGGGTATATAATGAAAAGAAAGTTCCACGGAATGATTTATGTTGTTCATAAATAATTGCATATATATTTGTGAATTCATTTCTTTTCATCAAGGCGCGCATTTCTCACTTTTCTCGCTACAAAATAGCTCGCAGCTAGATTATGACAGTTCAGTTCCACAGTATATGCATTAAGTAAATGTAACCAAAAATAGAAAATTAAAATTCTCTTCATTCCTAGTGATAATGGTACCAAAATTACATGGCACACTAGGCAGGAACGGGTTACGTGTAGTATTTCCAGGCAGGGATGGCGGTATAATAGGTCTACCTTATTCCAAGTTACAGCTACACACTCGACTACAGTCACCGAAGAAACACAAGTTGTGACAAAAATTCCACACACGCTCTCAAGATGTCCCAAGTCCCTAAAATGAATTAACAACAGCATCTAAGTATAAAATGACATAAAAATGACCATGATAGCCTGATTCCTTATTGACGATGTAATTACAATAAGATTCATGTTCGACCCCGACTATTATATGTCAGAAAATTGTATCATAATGATGGTCATTATAACACTATTTTTCATTATGAAACAGTTTCTCCCACCAATCACAGCTCAAGAAACAGTTGTTTGACCTAATTGGTCAGACAGACATTTATGAATATTTATCTTCGAACATAAAATGGTTACAATAATTAACGTCGAACATAAACAGTCGTATGCAACTCGCCTATAATGGTAATTAAGACACTCGTATGGAAATTATAAAACTCGCATACGCTCGTTTTATAAACATGCTCGTGTCTTAATTACCATTATAGGCTCGTTTCATAATGTACTATTATATAACCGTAAGTCAATATATGTTGTACATAACCGTAGCGGCTAGGGTCACGTAGTTGGTAGCATGCTGAACTGATGTGCCCAAGATAGCGGGTCCAAACCCGGCCGAAGTCGTTAAAAATCTTTCAGTATGCCTTCCTTCGGAGTGGAAGTAAAGCCGGCGGTCCCATGTCATAGATTTATGGCATGTAAAAGATCCTTTCACAGACTAAACTTGTGTAAAGCTAAATTGTTAGGTTAGATTTCGTCGGAACGCCATATCAAAGTTCCAACGTTCACCACTAGGTATCATTGATATCTGGTGGCGAAAGTTGGAACTACTTGAAATTGAACGGAACTTACAGCTCACCCTACGGGTGTCCGCTGGAAGCAGCTACAGACTCAGGCGAGCCGAACATGTCCTCGGACACTCCCGGCACTAAACGCCATACGATAAATAAATAAATAAATAAATTAATTAATTAATTAATTAATTAATGCCGTACCGCTTACATTCACATTGCGACCTTCCTCAGCTTAATTTAGGACATGTAATGCACCCAACGGTACAGTAAATGTGCAAGAAAATACACTTAATATAAATTTTGCCATAACAGAGGATTCTAAGGAAATTTTCTTCCAAAAGTTCACAAATTAAATTAAAAAAAACGGATCTCTTACAAAATGTGTTAAGAAAACCATGAAAAAGTCTTGACAAAAACAGCGTGGAATAGCAGAGATGTGAAACTTGGCAACTAAATAACCAATACAATTCTTGCCCATTCATAACATTACCTCGTAACACTTTTTCCAATGTTTTCATTCTATTCTACCTCGTAAATACATAGCAAACTATCAGTTATAACCTAACTATTTGCCTGTTCCTCTATCGGGCGCGTCCCAGGACACTTGTCCGGAGGGTTTGAGGGAAATAAAATACCTCTCGCGGACCAAAAACAGGCCCCTTGCCAGGGTTATGGTGAAGCTACGTTAGGCCTAGCAAGCCAGTAGTGGATATGGAACTGCTTTTAAAACGGGAACGGGCCTTAAAAAAGACAGATCTAAAGGAAACAGTCCTGGCTATGGAAATGGACTACGGATTGGAACTCTGAATATAACTACATTGACGGGAAGAGTGGAGGAGATTGTGGATATGATGGAGAGGAGAAAACTGGATGTACTCGGACTGGCAGAAACCAGATGGAGAGGGGAAGGAAGAAAAGAACTGAGAAATGGCTTGTAGCTATACTGGATAGGAAATGAGGAGGGAAGAGAAATGGAGTGGGAATGGTGGTGAGAGAAGTGCTGAGGGAGAAAGTAGAGAGGATAAGTGATATAATAATCAGAGCCAGAATCACTGTGAAAGGTAGAAACCTGGACATTCTGCAAGTCTATGCACCACAGGTGGGATGCACTGAAGGCGAGAAGGACGAGTTTGAAGAGGAGTTGCAGAAGCAGTTAGTGGGGAGAGACCTGATAGTCATGGGAGACCTAAATGCCCATGCCGGAACTGATAGAAGAGGTTTTGAGGAAGTGATTGGTGGTGAAGGATGGGGAAACAGGAATAAGGAAGGAGAGAGATTGCTGGAACTGTGCAAGATAAATGGGCTAATGGTTGGCAACACATGGTACAAGAAGAGATAGAGCCATAAAATTACTTGGTACAGCAGGGATTTGACTAGGAAATCAGTGGTGGACTACATTCTATGCGGGAAGGAGACAAAGAAGATTATCACGGATAGAAGGGTAATACCTTCAGAAGCCCTGGACAGTGACCACCGTCTACTGGTCGCCAAGGTGAGAGGACTGAAGGAAAAGAGGAGAACTGAGAACCAAGAAAGAAGAATAAGGACATGGAAGCCGAAGGAGGATGGAAATAAGGTGAAGTTCAAGATATTAGTGAGGAACAAATTACCGAAGGATGATCCGAGAACAGGTGAAGAAGAATGGAATAGGTTCAAGGACGTGTTGGTAGAAGCAGCGGAAGTCGTGTGTGGCAGAACTAGTGGAAAGAAAAAGTGGAAGGAAACACCATGGTGGAACCCCAGAACTAAGGAAGCAGTGAAAAAGAAAAATTGAAGCCTTCAGGAAATGGTTCCAACAGAGGACAGACAGAACAAGAGAAGAATACCAAGAGCGGAAGAAAGAAGCTGGAGAAGTACTGAAGGAAGAGAAAAAGAAATGGCTTGAGAAATGGACAGAAATGATGGAGGAGGACTGTGATGGCAGTAAGAAAGTGTTGTATGGAATTATAAAGGCAAAGAGAAGAGATACAGGGGAAAATGTCAGAACGGTGGACAGGAATGGAAAGTTGGTTGAAAATATGGAAGAAGTAAAGGTTATCTGGAGAGAATACTTCAAGGAACTCCTAAATCCAACTAAAACCAGCGTAGTGGACATTGTGGAGGAAGAAACAGACAGTGACCAAGACATTTCAGAGAAGGAATTGACATGGAAAGAAGTGGAGGAAGCATTAAAGAAGATGAAAGGGGGAAAGGCACCGGGAATAGACGAAGTGAGTGTGGAGATGGTGAGAGCAGCAGGGGTGAGAGGAACACAGTGGCTCTTTCGAGCAATGAAAGTGATATGGAGGGAGAAGAAAATACCAGAGGACTGGAAAAGAGGGATAATAATACCCATATTTAAAAAGGGAAGTAGGAAGGAATGCAAGAACTACAGGGGAATTACACTCATGTGCCACTGCGCCAAAATATTTGAGAAGGTACTGGAGAGAAGAATTCGGACAGAAGTTGAAGATGGGCTGAGGGAAGAACAGTATGGATTCAGGCCAGGAAGGTCAACAGTTGACCTCAGCTTTGCTGTAAGATAGCTACAAGAACACCATTATGAATAGGGGAAAGATCTGGTGATGACCTTCTTGGATATTGAGAAAGCATATGATAGTATTAATAGAAACAAGGTATGGGAAGCAATGAGAGCAAAAGCAGTGAACTAGGAGACAGTGACAAGAGTGAAAGCAATGTACGAGGGAAGCAAAGGCTGTGTAAAGGTGGGAAGGGAGAGAACGGAATGGTTTCAACTGGAGAGTGGTCTGAAACAAGGAAGTGCCCTCTCACCCCTGTTATTTATAGTGGTGATGGATGAAATCATACGAAAAGTGGTAAATAGCATTGGGGAAAGGAAAATGAAAGCAATGTTGTTTGCTGATGACCTTCTGGTATGGGGAGAGGATGAGGAAGAAGTACAAGAGCAATTAGATGAGTGGGAGAAGGTAGTGTTATCATATGGGATGAAGTTCTCAGCACAAAAGAGTGAAGTGGTCATCACAACGAGGAGGAAGAACAGACTGGATATGGGCATAACACTTGGAGGACAGCAGTTGCAGATAGTAGAATGCTTCAAGTACTTGGGAAGCATAATTGAAGAAAAGGGAGGCAATAGGATGGAAATAAATGAAAGGGGAAGGCGCGCAGATGGATTTTCAAGAGTGTTAGGGGGATGTTATGGAATAAAGATGTACCACAAAAATGTAAAGGAATCATCTACAAGACCTACTTTGTGCCAATTTTGACATATGGTTCAGAAACATGGGTGATGAAGGAAAGGGACAAGAATAAAATACGAGCAGTGGAGATGAAGTTCCAGAGGAGTAGGGTAGGAGTAACAAGAATGGACAGAGTAAGGAATGAGAGAGTCAGAGAGATGGTAAGAGAGGAACCATTGCAAAATAGAATAGAGCGATCTAGGCTACAATGGTATGGACATGTGAGGAGGTTGCAAGAGGAGAGGATACCGAAGAAGATGTTTGGAATGGAAATGACGGGAAGGAGGCCAAGGGGAAGACCATGGGACAGATGGACAAAAGGAGTTAAGAAGAGTGTGGAGGAAAGAGGAGTGTGCTGGGACACAGTAAATGACGAGAGATGGTGGATGGACAGGAAACGATGGAGAGGCTTATGTTCCAAGCAGACCCGACCAGAGGTCGGAAACTGCTCAAGATGATGATCATATATTAACGTATGGTGATATAACTTTTATTATAACAACACCTTATTTACAGTTATGAGTAGGGCTCGGATTCGAGCATATTTGCATATTTTTTTCCTGAATAGTACACATTGAAAGAAGCCTTTCGGTGGTATTTTCACCTGTCTGGGACCAACAGAATTGAAATTCATCGAGCATATAAATGCATAAAACCGCGGTTTTCAGAATAGAAGCATATAGGCCTAAATGCATATTTTTGTTTTCGTCTAAATAGTTTGTTTTCCTTCAAATTCCTCCATCCCCCTCCCCGAATTCGGGCCCTGGCCATCCTTAAGGTTCGAAAACCGAAATAATTATTGAAAAGCCTATCTGGTGCGAATAATAAAACCGCAGGTTTTTAACCTTTAGTGACGTCGTTCTCGTCATTGAAACTTGTATTGACTGATTTAAGAAAATCATTCAAAACTGAAAACATAGAAAAAATTCTTGTTGTACAGACCAATGCAGATATACTTCATTCATTCGCCTAATTTTGAACATTTTGTAAATGAACTTTTAAACTGTAACTTTTATAAGAAAACTTCTCTCATATCATCCTCTACGGCTTATCCCAATTAATTGGGGTCGCCGGAGCCAACCCGGCTCATTTTGGTTTTGGCCGGGGATTTGAGACCAGATGCCCTTCCTGACGCCACGTGATTTTTCAGGTGAAAATTTCGCCCAGCTGTCACCAGGATTCGATCCCCGGCCGTCCGGGTGAAAGACGAGCAGCTAAGCCACTACGCCATCACGCAAAACTTCTCTCATATATACTTGAAAAGCTTGAAAGCGAGTATATTGCACTGTATCATATATACAATTAGAAAATAAAGCCCGTATATAAAGATATGTTATTGGTTTTTCGTTGCACTTTCCTTTCTATAGTTTTTAACGGTGTTTTTCGAGCATATTCTGCATATTTAAGTGCATATAATGTTTTTTTTCGAGCATATCTATCGAGCATATAATGTTTTTTTCGAGCATATCTATCGAGCATAAAACACATGGTTTTCGAGCATATCTTGAGATTTTTTCGAGCATATCGATCCGAGCCCTAGTTATGAGCGATAGAATAATACTAATTATAATAATAATGATGATGTAATTGGTTTTACCTCCCTTTTAACTAACATGGCTTTTAGAGGCGTTGGGGTGCCGGAATATCACCTCGAAGGAGATCTTAAACGTGCCAGTAAATCTACTGACACGGCTCCCTCGCATTTGCCCACTTACTGCGCCAGGAGTCGATCCTACAACCTTGGGTACAGCAGGCGAGAACGTTACTGCTGCGCCACGCATCCAGTCACGAGCGATAGACTACAGACTGGCTCCGCCTAGAAATTTGAAGTTTATTTATGGGCTCGTTTAAAATTGTTCAGATTCTGAAAGAGGAAGAGGGAGCGTGATGGCGCAGTGGCTTAGCTGCTCGTCTTTCACCCGGACGGCCGGGGTTCGAATCCCGATGACAGCTGGGCGAAATTTTCACCTGGAAAATCACGTGGCGTCAGGAAGGGCATCCGGTCTTAAATCCCCGGCCAAAACCAAAATGAGCCAGGTTGGCTCCGGCGACCCCAATTAATTGGGATGAGCCGAAGAAAATGATGATGATTCTGAAAGAGGAAGACCCAGGAAATGATGGCTCAAGAATGTTGAAGACCATTATGAGAAAGCTAGGTGCTAATACTGGAGAAGAAAAGTTTAGGATCGAGATGAATGGAGGCTGGTAATCAAGGAGGCCAAGGACCTACATGGTCAGTAGCACCGAGCAGTAAATAAGACATTAAATTGAAACTTTATTTTTTGCAACAATATTTTGTAAAATTCAGCAATTTTTCTAGGGCTGTGTCGTGTCTTGTGTGGGGTTTCGTCTAGGACACCAAGCTGGCTCATCAGCGGGCTCTTGGTGTCCCCGCCCGGACCCCCACTGGAGTAGCGAACTGCGCGCTACCTCCCTTTTTATGAAGCGCAGCTGCGCCTCTTTATTGCGAGAACTAAACTCTCAAGCAGCCATAACCTCCCTATGAACGCTTCCAAAAAGATGGTATATTGGTTTTCACAAACACTGAATTAAAACTCAGCAATTCTTATATGTTTGTGCCGTGTTGTGTGTGGGGTTTCGCCTAGGACACCAAGCTGGCTCATCAGCGGGCTCTAGATGTCGCCGCCCTGGCCCCCGCAGGAGTAGCGAACTGCGCGCTACCTCCCTTTTTATGAAGCGCACCTGCGCTTCTTTACTGCGAGAACTAAAGGCTCAAGCAGTCGTAACCTTCCTATGAAGGTTCTAAAAAATCGTATATTGGCTTTCACGGCCAGTGAATTAAAACTCAGCAATTCTTCTAGGTTTGTGCCGTGTCTTGTGTGGGGTTTCGCCTAAGACCCGGGTCCGGGCGGGGACACCAAGAGCTCGCTGATGAACCAGCTTGGTGTCCTAGGCGAAACCCCACACAAGACACGGCACAAACCTAGAAGAATTGTTGAGTTTTAATTCAATGGCCGTGACATCCAAAATACAATATTTTGTAATTTGTGTTTGCGTATATCGCTGTACGGTATTACCAACAACGTGAATTCGCAAATAAAGTCATCTGGGATTTATAAACAGAAACAGCGCAGATGTTGATGTATCTGTTGGATGTGATGTGTTCACTAACGGCCATGACGTGAGGTCGTTTAAACTCTAAATTAACTTTATGGATAGTGTCGACAGAAGCGTGTCAATATCATAAATGAACTGTATATAAAGGTAAGGATGAATTATGGGCTCTGCATGTGTGTTTCAAATAATGTGTCATGGTTTCATCACTAGCAATGTATCCCAGGAATTACATTCACAGCGGAAACAACCGGAGTTAATTCGGTGAATTCCTTTGAACAATGCCATCCTAACAATGACAATTGCAGAAAATATGGTGCCTTTTTAGCCTATTTTCATTTATGAAAAAAAAAATATAGCCTTATGAGATCACCTTTTGTCCGTGTGTCTGTGTGTGTGTGTGTGATTCGTGTGTGTGTGTGTGTGTGTGTGTCCCTAATAACTTCTAAACGGCTAGAGCGATTTCAATTAAACTTGGTAAGGTCATAGCACTATTTCGGCCGACCCCGACCGTGCCCTTCAAATTTTATTACGTCTCACCAATCCAATATGGCGGCTATGTGAAATACTTCACCAGCATTCAATATATCCGAAACTATCACCGATATCACCCTGAAATTTTGTATGGTGATAAACGGCACTACTATAAGTTCACCCATGAGACATTCAAAAACCTGGTAACTACAAAACCAACATGGCGGACAAGCGAATTTGAGACATTTAAATAGACTTTTCTCGCGATTTAACCAACCAAACGTAATGAAACTTGGTACAGCAAATGTTCATACACATTGAAATGCACTGGCATCTAATTTAGTTCAATTGTTTACATAACCCCAAAATGGCGGCTGTGCGTAATATATCACTGGCATTCTATATCTCCAGAGCCTCCGTGGCTTAGGCGGCAGCACGCCGGCCTCTCACCGCTGGGTCCGTGGTTCAAATCCCGGTCACTCCATGTGAGATCTGTGCTGGACAAAACGGAGGCAGACAGGTTTTTCTCCGGGTACTCCGATTTTCCCTGTCAACATTTCATTTCAGCAACACTCTCCACTATCATTTCATTTCATCTGTCATTCATTTAATCATATCCCCAGAGGAGTGCGTCAGGCCTGGGCAGCCGGCACAGTTCATATCCTCGCCGCTAGATGGGGGCTTCATTCCATTCCTGACCCGGTCGGAGACTGGAAGCAGGCTGTGGATTTTCATTTTCATTCTATATCTCCGAAACTATTACTGATATCAACCTGAAATTTTGTACGGTGATAAACGGCACTGCTACAAGTTCATCTATGTAACTTTTAAATACTTGTTAAGTACAAAACGAGCATGGCGGCCAAGCGAATTTGAATCATTTTAATAGACTTTTCTCGCGTTTTAACCATCTGAGCGCAGTGAAATGCGGCACAGTAAATGATTATATATATTGTAATGCACTGGCATCTAATTTAGTTCAATTGTTTACATAACTTCAAGATGGCGGCTGTGCGAAATTTTAAAATTAAGTTTTCTTTTCGTGTGTCGTAATCATGCGATTGAAGTGAAAGTTCGAATAATGAAGCTACGCAATAATTTTCCATTAATGTTTCATAACCCTATGGTCTATCGATATAAAAATCCAAAATGGCGACCATCCAAAATATTTAGACGGTTATCAATATCTTCGATCTTTTACAGCAATCAAACTAATTTTTTTAATGTTCATAGAGGCTATAAACATAAGTTCACCTATAGGACTTTCAGTAACCTGGTGAGCACAAATCCAACATGGCGGCGACGCGAATTATAAATACTTAAATGGATGTTTCTCGCGAATTACCCATCCGAGTGCAGTGGAACTTTGTACGTTAAATGCTTATACAATTGGCAATCCACTGGAATCTAATTTATTGCAATTGTTTTCATAACCAAAAGATGGCAGCTGTGCAAAATTTTAAAATCTCGTTTTTACTTCGTGTCCTAATCATGCGATTGAAGTTTGAATACCAAACGTGCACAATAATCTTCATGTATTAGTACATAAATTAAAATCCAACATGGCGACCATCCGAAATATTTAGACGGTTCTCAATATCTACGAATATATTACAACAAACAAACTGAAATTTTGTATGTTGATAGAGGCAATTAACATGATTAGGATATATGAAAATAGGCTGTAGAGTTCTTCACGGAACTACTTGTTTCTTAAGTATTATAGGTTCTAGAGTTCTCATTCGTTAAAAGTTATAATAAAACAAAACCCGTGGTGCCAAAGCTCGTGAAGATCCTTGGCCTACCACGCCACCGCTGTCCAGCCATTGGTCTGCAAATTTCGGGGTGCTGCGTGATCAGTGCTTCAGGTCAATCTTGGTTTTCCCAACATGGGCGCTACCTCAGTGTCAGACAGCTGCACAATTGTCCTCACGAGAATGAGTTCTCTCGTTCCAGCACTCACGTCAGTTTCTAAAATGCCTCACGGAGCAGGAAATCGAACCCGGGGCTTCCCGGTTAGAGACAGGTGTGGTATCCCAACAACGTGAGGCCGTTGTTCTAATGAGGATATAAATGAGTGCTTAAACACAGGTGTTTTCAATATAATCCTTTGATTGAGTGAATGGTGCATTTTGATAGATTAAAATGAACGATGTTTGTACTAAACTCTCGATAACCCGGCCCTCGGTAGTCCGGCCTCTAGACTGAGGCACAAGCAGAAATGCCACGCAAGACAATGAATAATTGCGCTCAACAATGTGCTTTGTTATTTACAATGTTAAGCAATGCTATACATACAGTGCAGTGTTTGAAATTGCGGCTTTCTTTGCAGTGCAGTATCTTAGCTTCTCAGAGGTGTGAAGATCATGACTAAAATAATGAATTTAAATCAGTCACAATATTTTCATTCAAAATCGGTTTATTATTTTCTCCCCTATGGACTCATAAAATTTCCCATAAGAAATTGTGTAGGTAAATTTTAAAAACTAGCAGAGCCCGGGAGGAGTATCTACGCAATAACAGTGCAATGTAAGGAACAGCCTGAGCTATTAGTAACATTACGTTTATCATCATCATAGCGGCTTCGGTGGCGTAGTCGGTAGCATGCTGAAATGCTGTGCCCAAGATAGCGGGTTCAAACCCGGCCGAAGTCATCGGCTTTTTTAAGAGCGTTAAAAATCCTTCAGTATGCCTTCCTTCGGAGGGGAAGTAAAGCCGGCGGTCCCATGTCATAGATTTATGGCATGTAAAAATCCTTTCACAGACTAAACTTGTGTAAAGCAAAATTGTTAGGTTAGATTTCGTCAGAACGCTCTATCAAAGTTCTAACGTTCACCACTAGGTGTCATTGATATCTGGTGGCGAAAGTTGGAACTACTTGGAATTGAACGGAACTTGTAGCTCACCCTTTAGGGTGTCCGCTGGAAGCAGCTACAGACTCAGGCGAGCCGAACATGTCCTCGGATACTCCCGGCACTAAAAGCCATACGATAAATAAATAAATAAATAAATAAATATTTACGAAAAATACTTCACAAAATTAATATGTTGATACCAGTACAGGAAGGAAAGATCCAACTGGGCTGTGAAATGATAACTTCACCGAGGACATTTTGGATACAACCAGGACTTATTTCACATAATGTAGTTCTCGAGTGAGGTGTACAGATTTGTATCTAAGAAGCCAAATCACTCTTCTTCCAAGATAATGCATTTTGTTAAGATACTTATTGAAATTATCTATCAAACATTTGCCTTCTTTTAAATTTAAAAGGCATGTTCGTATTAGAGGGGTTAAGGGTTATCCTGGGTATGAAAACGATTTCTCTCTTATCAGAATCTATAATAGTTGTCTCTATGATATTACAGTACATTTTAACCCGTTAACTATTACTCTTTTCCCATTGCAGACCACTTTTGAGGGTAGAATATTTCTTAATGACATAATGATAGCACCTTTCTTAAGTCTAAGTTTGTGTGGAGGCATGCCAGTTGGTGCCAGGCTGTCCAAAAATTATTTAGGGTAAGCCAAGCGAATTTTCGAACATGAATCGAGAGTGAATGAATGAGCATGTGGTAGCCCCGTTTCTGGAACTCGATAACGTAAGTATAAGCCTGAACCTCTCCAAGAATGTTCCTTTTTAGAAGATAATCCAAAAGTTCCGTTAATTTCATTTTGAATACTCTCACCACGATGTCTGGTCTGTTTTCAGGCCTTTGTAAGTCTTGCTTTGCGTCTAAAATATCAGGCCACATGGGATTACGGGTAAAAGTAAGGAAAAAATCTGGCCGTCCAAATTTCCTAACTAAACCATGGCGTCCTTGGCAAGTCACAGATTCGTGAGCGCAAGGAAAATATTTAATCTTGAAAAATAAAATATTTCCGTTGACTTTTCAAGAAATGCAAGATTTTTCCTGTACTATTGAGACGATTTAGAAGATTTTGGTAGTTGCCAACATCGTATGTATTTAAAATGGATTAGAAGGGTTGTTGAATCTACGATGAAGATGTGCACTCTACTTTCTATTCACGGCATTGCCTAGGTCAACCATATTCTGTAAGATGGGCAATGACCTTTAACAATTTTTACCTGACTATCATGTTGCAGAGTAAGTCGTTGTCGCCTAGCGACAATCTTTATGACGGTCAATCTGCCCATCAAGTCAGGTTCAGTATTGGTGCGGCTTTGACTATCATGTTACAAAGTTAGTCGTTGTCGCCTAGCGACAATCTGTCCGTGATGTTATTAGATTTAACTTTATTTGTTTAAACACACTTTTTTAAACAAATAAATATATTTCCGTTGACTTTTCAAGAAAAGCAAGATTTTTCCTGCACTATTGAAACCATTTGGAAGATTTTGGTACAAACAACAACGTCTAATTCCCTCTGGTTTAGGAGCTTGAGTTTTGTGATACATACACCTTAGCGTTTGATATATATAGACTAGCAGATCCCGCGTAAAGTATCTTCGCAATAACAATGCAATGTAAGGAACGGCCTGAGCTATTAGTAACATTACATTTATTTTCGAGAAAAAAAATCACAAACTTAATTATGTTGATGCCAGTGCAGGAAGGGAAGATCCAACTAGGCTGTGAAATGATAACTTCACAGAGGACATTTGGGATACAACCAGGACTTCTTTCACATACAATAGTTCTCCAGTGAGGTGTACAGAGTTGTATTTAAGAAGCCAAATCACATTTACTCCAAGATAATGCATTTTGTTAAGTTACTTTTCGAATTTATCTATCAAACGTTTCTCTAAACACACAGTTGGTTATTTTGTTACTAGTTTACACAACCGATAGCGAGCTAAACGATATTACCTGTGAAAGGGCTACGTAAAGCTGTCCATGAGTAAAGACGGATTTTGTCAAGTAAAGACAGATTTTATCGAAAGTCTGACCCTGAGATGTATTTATTGTCATTGAGAAAGCCAAACGTACTGGGAATTGCCTTCTTTTAAATTTAAAAGGCATATTCGTATCAGAGGGGATAAGGGTTATCCTGGGAATGAAAACGATTTCTCTCTTATCAGAATCTACAATAGTAGCCTCTATGATATTACAGTACATTGTAACCCGTTAACTATTACCCTTTTCCCATTGCAGACCACTTTTGAGGGTAGAATATTTCTTAATGACATAATGATAGCACCTTTCTTAAGTCTAAGTTTGTGTGGAGGCATGCCAGTTGGTGTCAGGCTGTTCAAAAATTATTCAGGGTAAGCCAAGTGATCTTGCGCATGCTCACTCACAAGACTGTCTACACTCTCGTAGACTACCTCATCTCCAGGGTAAACGCGGAAGTACTCGATTGTTCAGTTCAAGCGATGCTTCATTGGCGACCGTAAGAATAGTTCTTCCTTTAAGCTCCTGTGGGGTGACAAAGGTAAATTAAAAATCATCGTATAGCTGTTCAATTGGATCTTGTATTTGTGGATAGCATGTAGATCGTACCGTAACTTCCGCCCCAGTCTTGCTTTCTCCTATTTTTAAAAGCCTTGTTGAAAATGATTTTTCAGAATTTAAAGCGCTCATGTTCTGGGTGAGTTTAAGTACATGGAATTTATTCCAGAGGCTATGCCACTTCAAACAGCTAGCTACTGTCCAAGAACGTGATCCTCTCATTATGATAGGAAGGAAATCACCACTCAGTAAGATGACTTTACCACCGAATGCTTCAGTACAGTTGGTCAGATATTTGAGAAGTCTGTCCACAGCTAAAAATGCGTACACATGCGTCATTGGTGCTTCATCCCAACATTCAACAGCGCTGTTGCTTCTGGTGTGTTTGGCGTAACGTTGCACGTAGAGTTAGAATTGAGAATCAGAGGGATTTTGAAGACAGAATGGACAGTTCGTCCTCCTTGTAGAAGTTTAGCTGTTATTGCTGTAGACGCTACTGGACTAGCTTGATCTCCTTTTGCTCTGATTATATGTAACAATGTAGAGTAAACGAATGTTTTACCAGTTCCTGCCGGTCCATCTAAAAAGAAACAGTTTTGTTTTGATGTTTCTTCTGGGTTTCCATATATGGTATTAAAGATCTAATCTACAACCCTTAGTTGTGCCTCATTAAGCTTTTGTCTGTTGCTGATAGCCCTAGCTTGCTCTTCTAAAACATCAAACGAATGCATTCCTGGACTGTTAACGTGTAGTTTTACATCTGGCAAGTTAAGTTTCTTTAGATCTATGCCGTAGGCGTGAAGGAGGTCATTGATTTCAATGAGAGCATACTGTGGGCCGCTTTCTTCAGAGTATCTGCGTACAAAATCTTCAGACAATGACAAATAACATTCGTAAGCGACTTGGCATATGAGAGTGAGTTGCCTCAAGGATAGTATCATGCCAAATTTTATCTCCTTGAAGAAGTCCAAGTTTTTTACATGTTTCCTGGAAAGTCTTGCATAGAATTCCATTGACTGTCCTGACACTATCAAAACCATTGGCACCCTTTACTCTTATTAGCAGCATTTGCAAGAAGTATCTTTCTCTATTGTGCATACTGACTACTGGCATTCTCCCTATTACACCTTGTCCACCACGCTGACGCTTCTTCTATCACAGCTCGTAGATCTAGATCCAATAGTGGAAACTCCCGCGAGAAACTGGCGACACCGATTCTGCTTGCTATCTAGCTTCATTGTATATTTCTTCTGTGAATTCCATGCCATGATTTTGTGTCACTTGACGCCTTCTGCGCAGAATATTTTCGGTCATGTAGTCTTTGTATTTCTCCCACAAATGTACTGGTTGTGAAGGGTAACACGCAGATAAAATAGTTGCCAACAGCGTACGTACATAAAATGGAATAGAAGGGGTCGCTGAATCTACGATGAAGATGTGCACTCAACTTTCTATTCACGGCGTTGCCTAGGTCAACCATATTCTGTAAGACGGGCAATGTCCTTTAGCAATTATTACCGGACTATCATGATACAGAGTAAGTCGTTGTCGCCTAGCGACAATCTGTCCGTGAAGTTATTAGATTCAACTTTATTTGTTTAAACACACTTTTTAAACAAATAAATATATTTCCGTTGACCTTTCACGAAACGCAAGATTTTTCCTGTACTATTGAGACCATTTGGAAGATTTTGGTACAAACCACAACTTCTAACTCCCTCTGGTTTAGGAGCTTGAGTTTTGTGATACATACACCTTAGCGTATCATATACTAATATATAACAAGATGTTCAGCAAAGAACAAATAGCCTACTTTCTCCTAAATGTATGGGTATATTTATAACTCTTTGTCCTCATCCCTAAAACCACCTCTACCACCATGTAGTGTTTGTTTTCTTTTATATTGATAATTAGCCAGTAAGTGTCAAAATCAATATTACATACTTTATGATGATTGAATAACAAAACTACTAACTTATTGTAATGCATTCACGTCCGTTAATCTCTGTATTAAGCCAGCCTGCAAACTTATGGATCTATCGTTTTGGGTACCTTCCCCTTAAAAAATCCGCGCCAATCACAGTAGGTTGGTGCTGCGACCTAGCAGTGAATTCATATTTATCTAGTACGCCTCTGGGTGTTCAACGAGTAGGCAGTTTAAAGTAGCCAGGAGGGAGGCAATCCAACTGGCAGTGTTTAATGATAGAGCGTACAGTCACTCGTCCTGCTAGAAGGACCTTCCGGAAGTACTTTTGTACACAGTGGTGCGTCCTTCCAGCAGGACTTTGGACCCTTATGGCAAATGTTTGAACTGGCCTTCCAGCAGGACACGTCCTTCCGGCAGTACTTTGGGTTATCAGAGCGTAATAATATTGCAGTTCTGGTACTGGGCAAACAATAAAAGTCTGTAAATATTCTAAAATATTCAATATGACTCATATTGACTAATACAATAACTGTCTCTTAACAACATATTGACTCTAAAATATATAAACGTATAAAGTATAAACGTGTTTTCTTATAGTACAGAGACTAAATAAATGTATGAGCGACGGCGCGTCCATCACTCGAGAATAAATAAATTAAAAAAAGCCTAGTTGTGTTTTTGTCAATATCGTGCTGCACAGTTGCACAACTACACGTAATTTAAACTACAGTACCATGACATTTACTGATATCATAATTACTAGCAAATAACGAGCGACTCCATGCATCTCCGCTGTTTGGAGCATCGAAATAGGTAGCAAAAACATAAACACAGTCACCATTACGTATAATCGCCGCCATTACTGAACGGTCAGAGCTACCAACTTCAGACTTGCATGCGCTGATTCGTTACATTTCCCTCTATATAATGGAAAAAAGAACGGTCCTGCCAGCAGGACGCTTCGTCCTCATATAAGCAATTGAATTACGTACTCAAATGAGGACCTAACTTCCTGCCGGCAGTGCCTTGTACGTTCTATCATTAAAGGTAATCGGAGCGCGATCGTGGCTAATAGTCGAACTACCAGTATTACAAAATTGCCATACTTTAGGAGGCCAGGTATTGACACAGCGGTATATTTGGAACAATACTACCCACATAACCCACAAGAGGACAGCACCGTACAGAGACATTAAGAAGGCTGAGGTTGATAACAACGTGTATCTAATTCTTCTATTCTCCTTTTCGTAATGTCTTCTGTTTATGTGCAATGCTGGGACTGTGATTTTATTAATAAACGAGTGTATATATTAGCCTCCCCTTTGAGCTAAATGACATTTTATTCAGTATCTGTGAAAAGAGCTTGTGCACATCATTTGTAAAAGAATTCAAGAAAAAAAAAGTCAACTGTAGGAGTATTCGATCCCCAGCCAACTGCGTAACAGGCTAACACGCTAGCCCAGAGCTAAACATATCCGTAACACCATGGCGATCTTAACTGATATATTAGATTCAACCTGTTGGCAAATAATGACTTGAAATAAACTATTTCTTCACTGCAGTACATCTTCATTATAGATCATTTCATACAAAGTTTATATTATTGTATCAGTAGGGTATATCGCATACAACATACTAAAACTACTGAAATATAAGACAGGCTCATGAGGACAGCTGCCATCTTGTCGTGTGGCAGATACAGCTCAGCTCTTTTAAGCCAGTCATACAGAATAATATTATAATATTAAATTATAATAAATAACGGATCACGACCTTCAGGATAGCTTAAACCACCCTAGGCTTGATAATCTGAATTGGTGGGTCTTAAGCTATTGATTATAATGGTTGCATAATTCACACGGCCACCATCCTGAAATCGCAAGGCCGATGACCTTGAAGTTTGGGTGAAAGACGCGTCCTATATAAAGGTAAGTTGTCACCAAATTTGGTAGAGATCGGATGATTAGTTTAGCCGTAATTTGAGTTTACGTTTTGAACGTTTTTAGTGGCCGCCATTCAGTTTTGGTAAAGATGGCGGCGATATAAAGTATGACACTGAGGTGCCCTATGCTAGAGCTACCTTTGTACCAAATTTCGTTCAATTCGGTTTCACCGTGTTCGAATTGATAGGGGGGGACAGACATTCAGAGTACACTCACTCACTCACACACACACACACACACAGACTCACACACACACATACACACAGACAGACACACAATTTTTCGCCCTGTGTTGATCTCATAAGTCTACTTTCATTTTTTGCAAAAATCGAAAGTAGGCTAAAAATGAGATGGTGTGTGTCTGTCTTTCTGTCTGTCTGTCTGTTACTCAATAACGCAAGAACCACTGGTCCGATTTAAATGACATTTTGCATGGATGTAGCTGATTTACCAGGTTTACATATAGGATACTTTTGATTTCCAAATTTTGCACTATTAAAAAATGGCGACCATTTTAGTGACGTCACTAGACCCTTTGGTTTCAAAATATCATATTTCCATATCAAATAAAAAGAGAACGGTAGGAAATACCAAACTTTTGATGGCACATACGAGCTTTGAAATTTAATTTCCTATCCGAACGGTCTTTATCACTTTTCGTGTATCTCCAACAGTTAGCGAGTAAAACCGACATTTGTGACGTCACTACACCCTTTGGTTTCAAAATTTCATATTTCCTTTTCAAATAAAAAGAGAACGCTAAGAAATAGCAAACTTTTGATGCTATACATGAGCTTTAACATTTAATTTTCTATCCGAAAGGTCCTTATCACTTTTCGTATATCTCCAACGGTTAGCGAGTAAATCCAGAATCTGTGCAATAAAACACGGTCAACACCGAGCGGTGCAGTACATCTCTCTATATATAAAAATGAAAATTTGTGTGTTTATCTCTGAATTTCTACGGAAATTTGAGATGTTTACACGTTTCAGACTGTTTTGTGATGGATGCGCCAGAAAATATTTTTTTTGTTTGTCTGTCTGTTTGTTTGTCTGTGGACAAATTTGTTCCCTTATAACTCGAGAACGGCTGGGTGTATCAACGTAAAATTTGGTACAGATATCCATCAGAGGCACGACACCAATCATTGATGTAACTCTCCTCCGTACCTCTCATAAAAGGGGGCCTACCCCCTTAAAATACATGCTGAAATAGGCGTAGAAGGACGAGACAAAACTCATTTTCAGCCCCTCAATGTGAGAGACAAAACTCGGGTCCCCGAAAACCACATTTTAAGGACCGAAGACCAACCGTTTTTTAGATATTCCCAGAAAACTAACTTAATTTAATAAACTAATGAACTAATGCAAGCCAGTAACCATGCCAACGGATTCTCAGAGGTCCCATCTATTGCTGTAAGACGCAATGCAATTCCATTAATTAGTGTGAAAGTTTGCAAACGGCTAGAAGGTTATCACGGAACCAAAGCCGTAAAATTCATCAATACGTTTAACGCGCTTAAGGGGATCAAGGGGTACTCTAGAATTTTTTCACGCGATTTACACCTGCGGGTGTGGTACGGCAGGTCTATTATATTCCTATCCCCATATTATTCATTCATTCATTCATTCATTCATTTCGTATAGGCCATCTATGGACCGCGTCATTCCAACCGTCTCCTACTGGCTTTGATGTTTGCCCTGTACGCCCGCATTCGTTCTCGGTGGACTTCCTTCCGTTCCTGGGTCCAAATCTTTCCCGTTTTCAGCTTCGGTTTTTCTTGGAAACCTTTACAAGCTTGAAGTTTCCCTTTGAGTGGGACGCACTCCTGAATGTCTGTTGGTGTAATCCCCACTTCTTTCAGATCTTTATCCAGTTCAATGAACCAGGCCCATTTTGTTTTCCTCTCCTGAAAGTAAGTTATGTTGCGGTTGGTCAGTCTCGCTGGGTTCATTCGTTTCTCATGCCCAACAAATGGTAACCTTTTCTTCCTGATGACGTTGCTTATCTTCTCTACATGAGTATATAGGTCATGGTTATGCCGTTTTCTGTATTCCCCATTATCTTTGATGGAACCCAATATCTTTCTCAAAATTTTTCTTTCTTTGGCCTCCATTTCTCGACCAAGCCTTTTTTGTTCATCGTGAGGCATTCAGAAGCATGCAAGACTTCCGGACGGATGACACTGCAGTAATGTTTTAGTTTTGCGTTGAAGGATATTGACCTTTTCATATAGATGTCCTTAGTTAAATGGTAGGCTATTTCCATTTTGCTCAAGCGCGATGTGAATGCTTCTTTCTCTGATAATATCCCTTCCCTGACTCGTCCTGAAAAGAAAACTACATGGCCATTGGCTGAATAAAAAATAATAAAAAATAGGTGTTATAATTTCTCCCTATATTATATTATTATTAGTATTATATTATGGCGTACAACGACGATACAAAGCCCCTCGGTGCCAGCAACAAAACTCGGGGGCCCTAAAGGGTCCTCGAAAACTACATTATAAGGCTCTAAATCCAACAGTTTGTGAAATATTCCCAGAAAACTAATTAAATTTAATTTAACAAACTAATGAAGGAATGCAAATCGGTAACCATGAGAACATTATCTCATGGGGTGGCATAAAACTTTCCATCTATTTCTGTAAGAAGCAATGACACTCCATTTATTACATTTCTGTGAAAGTTTGCAAATGGCTATAAGGTTATCACGGAACTAACGTAGACCGTATAATTCATCAATGCAATTAAATGGGTGCAGGGGTAACCTAGAATTTGTTCATGCAATTTTCACGTTCGACATATAGTACAGAAGGTCTATTATATCTCCAAACAGCAACATTATTTTCAAAAATTCCTGAATTGAACTAGCATTTTTTGTGGCTTTTAGGAATTTGGGCAATTTGAGTCTAGAGAACCTGAATTTTCATGCACCACAAGCCTTTATAATTTATGAAAGGGGTCTTCCTGTGTATGGGCACCTAGCACAACGTAGAGGGTCAGTTTTTATGTGACGTGTATTGCGTTTCGTCTACAAGACTTTCAATTGTATTTCACGTCAGGAAGTACACGTTAGGTGAATTTAGTCTGAGAGCACATTTTAACTATTTTTTTTTGTCGACATACGGGTTCATCATAAGGATGATTTTATTTGATACTGTGTGGTAGATATACCCATATTTGGATATCTGGGTAATATGTTGTAGACAATAGAATTGTCTGTCTGTCTTTCTGTGTATCTTTGTGTACGCCTATACCTCGTGTTCGGATGCTTGGTGCATCTTAAAATTAGGTATGGTAACCATGAGAGTCAATACACCAATCATTTATAAAACTCTTCATCGTACTTTTCATACAGTAGAAGGGTGGATATAGAGAAAAACTTCTCAATATATGCTAAAATATGCGAAATATAAAAATTATCCTACAAGGACGACCAAAGCATATGTTGCGCTTCTCAATGTGAGACAGATAATTCGGGAATCTATAAAGGGTCTCCGAAAACTACATTTTAAGGGCCTTAAATTAACAGTGTGTGTGATATTCCCAATAAACTAACTTCGTTCTGTTAATCTTGATGGAATGACAAACCGCTAACCATTGCACAGTAGCTCAATTGATAATGTCTGGTGTTAACTACGAACACCGTTCGAAGAACGGGTACTTCTGCTAGTTATATACTGTATATAGATTGGAGTTTCTGAGGGACTCCTGAGCTGCGTCCCTTTTCTCTTTTTTTATTGACTTTGGAATGTGTCCCCTAAATCTGGAGATTTCAACTCATGGTCCACGCATCTTTGAATAGCCCCAGCACGTCAGTAATAAAATACTTCGAATCTTTCTGCACAGAATGCAAGAAAACTGGAATTATTATTTATTTATTTATCATATGGCTTTTACATCCCTGCGTGTCCGAGGATATGTTCGGCTCACCAGAGACTGTAGCTGGTTCAGTGCGGACACCCATGTGGTGAGCTACAAGTTCCGTTCAATTTCAAGTAGTTCCAACTTTCGCTACTAGATGTCACTGACACCTATTGGTGAACGTTGGAACTTTAATAGTATGTTTCAACGAAATCTAACCTGCAAATTTAGCTTCACACTAGTTTAATTAGGGAAGGTTCTTTTACATGCCATAAATATATGACAAGGGACTGCCAGCTTCACTTCCCCTCCGAAGGAAGGCATACCGAAGGATTTTAACGCTCTTAAAAATCCGACGACTTAGGCCGGGTTTGAATCTCCAATCTTGGGCATAGAAGCTCAGCATGCTACCGACTACGCCACCGTAACCAAAAACAAACAAAAGTGTGGCATTCTTCTTTAGCATGGCTTTTCAATCAGTGGAGATTCTAAAATAGAACATTTTACTATCAGTTTCCTAATTTAAAAGAAAATTCAATTAAGACAATTGGTTAATCATTTAATAAACATGTCACGTAAACAATCTTACTGCATTAAGTCGTAAAAAGAAAGAAACGAGCCTTACAGTAGTCACATATGATGTGTAACATCTGACATAGAAGAAACCTCACGTGAAATTGTTGATACACCGGTATTTTATACTCTTATTGGCACAAATATTAATCTATTGTAAAAGGGAGTGCTTTACAGATATTGTAGTTTATAATATGGAACTCATTTTATTAGATGATTTGTAGCTCCCACCAGCACTAGCCTAAATAAAGAATACGATATGGATCAACTAGATTAATCGACGCGACACTGCTCATATCCTTAAATTCCTTATAAACAGGTCTTCTTGATGCACAGGCCAACACGTAATTTCATATGGATTCTGTTAAAATGAGTCATATTCATATGAACAATATCGTTTAAAATGATAATCTGGTAGCAAAAACAAGATGTTCGGGAAAGAACATATAGCCTACTTTCTCCTAAATGTATGGGTATAGTTATAACTCTCTGTCCTTATCATCTACTAATTTCTTCCTATTTGAAGTGCAAATTGGCACACAGGATTTGAACAGTGGCGTTCAAACCATAGTTTATAATTTACCCCAGCATTTTGCAATTTCATCAGCAAACACTCCAAACACCGACTACTTACAATAATTGAAACTTCGTTGCTCTAATAAGGCCCATCTACAATGCGCAGTCGGCAGTCCGTAGTTGGTAGTCCTCGGTCGGCAGTCGCGATCGACTCCGTGTATACTATAGGCACCATACACAACATGAAGTTGCAGTTGGTAGCTGGCAGTTGGCAATCGCGAATTTTATCCTTGACTGCCAACTACCCGACTGCAGCAATGTAATAGCCAATCAGAGCAGATCAGAAACTGACGTCACGTTGTTGTTCTGTGTCGTATACGAATGATATAGGACTAAGTGAAGTAACTTCGCAACCCGTTAATTTATAGGCTAATCTTAAATACACGGTATAACAAAATAATCCAGCTCCAAATCATCCATATTGCAAGTTTTGAGGTTATCAACAACGCCTCTGTGCACAAGGAATAAACGAATGTTACTGTATTATTACTCCTAGCAGTCGTTAAGACTGGGTTCACTAACTGGCCGGTATAGAGCACTGCTCGAATCTATAGTTTCTGCATAGTACAACTGAAGACTGGTAGATGTCACTCCGGTGGAGAATGTAGTTTTTTTTAATATATAATTTCCATTGCAAAAAGCACCATATAACGCTTTATTTTATAACGTCTCAGTACTCAAGAAACAATGAATATAAAAAAAATCAAGCAAAAAAGTTCTACTCTGGTAGGATTTGAACCCCGGTCAGCCACACGAGAGACGGGAGCTCTAACCACACAGCCAATCGTACACTCATAACTCACGCGTTATCGATCAAATACATATAACGTACTGTATTAGCAAATAATCACTTGGAATGAAGATTTCTTCACTGGAGTGTATTTCAAACCGAGTTCATTTCATATTAAGTTCATATAATTTTTCTCAGTAGGTTGTATTGCATGCAACATTCTGAAATTAGTAAAATGTAGGTCAGAACGAGAGATCAGCTGCCATCTTGTCAAATAGCCGAGACGATTCAGATTTTTAAAGTCACTTCTAGATTATAATATTACAATATAAACTTTTAATTTTGAACGAACCACGTCGCTTAGAACAGATTAAACGATTCTTGGTTCGATGTGCACAAGGAATAAACGAATGTTACTGTATTATTACTCCTAGCAGTCGTTAAGACTGGGTTCACTAACTGGCCGGTATAGAGCGCTGCTCGAATCTATAGTTTCTGCATAGTACAACTGAAGGCTGGAAGATGTCACTACGGTGGAGAATGTATTTTTTTCATATATAATTTCCATTGCAAAACGCACCATATAACGCTTTATTTTATAACGTCTCAGTACTCAAGAAACAATAAATATAAAAAAAATCAAGCAAAAAAGTTCTACTCTGATAAGATTTGAACCCCGGCCAGCCACATGAGAGACGGGAGCTCTAACCACACAGCCAATCGTACACTCATAACTCACGCGTTATCGATTAAATACATATAACGTACTGTATTAGCAAATAATCACTTGGACTGAAGATTTCTTCACTGGAGTATATTTCAAACCGAGTTCATTTCATATTAAGTTCATATAATTTTTATCAGTAGGTTATATTGCATGCAACATACTGAAATTAGTAAAATATAGGTCAGAACGAGAGATCAGCTGCCATCTTGTCAAATAGCCGAGACGATTCAGATTTTTAAAGTCACTTCTAGATTATAATATTACAATATAAACTTTTAATTTCGAACGAACCACGTCGCTTAGAAGAGATTAAATGATTCTTGGTTCGATTTGCACAAGGAATAAACGAATGTTACTGTATTATTACTCCTAGCAGTCGTTAAGACTGGGTTCACTAACTGGCCGGTATAGAGCGCTGCTCGAATCTATAGTTTCTGCATAGTACAACTGAAGGCTGGTAGATGTCACTCCGGTGGAGAATGTCTTTTTTTCATATATAATTTCCATTGCAAAACGCACCATATAACACTTTATTTTATAACGTCTCAGTACTCAAGAAACAATAAATATAAAAAAAATCAAGCAAAAAAGTTCTACTCTGATAAGATTTGAACCCCGGCCAGCCACATGAGAGACGGGAGCTCTAACCACACAGCCAATCGTACACTCATGACTCACGCGTTATCGATTAAATACATATAACGTACTGTATTAGCAAATAATCACTTGGACTGAAGATTTTTTCACTGGAGTATATTTCAAACCGAGTTCATTTCATATTAAGTTCATATAATTTTTATCAGTAGGTTGTATTGCATGCAACATACTGAAATTAGTAAAATATAGGTCAGAACGAGAGATCAGCTGCCATCTTGTCAAATAGCCGAGACGATTCAGATTTTTAAAGTCACTTCTAGTTTATAATATTAAAATATAAACTTTTAATTTCGATCGAACCACGTCGCTTAGAACAGATTAAACGATTCTTGGTTCGATAATCGGAACTGGTGGGTCCCATGTTATGGATTATAAATTTTGCATAATTCACACGGCCGCCATCCTGAAATGGTACTTTTGATGACCTTGTAGTTTGGGCACAAGACGCGTCCCATATGAAGGTAGGTTGTTACCAAATTTGGTAAAGATCCGATGATTAGTTTGGTCGTAATGCATTATTAAGTTTTGACCATTCGATTGGCCGCCATTAACTTTTGGTAGAGATGGCGACAATATAAAACATGACACTGAGGTGCCCTTTGCCAGTGCTACCTCTGTACCAAATTTCGTTCAATTCGGTTTAACCGTGTTCGAATTGATAGGGGGGACAGACATTCAGAGTACACACACACACACACACACACAGACTCACACACATACACACACACACAGACAGACACACTTTTTTTTCGCCCTGTAGTGATCTCATAAGTCCACTTTCATTTTTTGCAAAAATTGAAAGTAGGCTAATATCTACTCCGTCCGGGATTCGAACCCGAGATCTCTTGATTCACAGTCATAGGTGCTAACCCCATGGCTATTTCAACTACGCAAATATTGTGCACAAGATGGCGACTTATTTCCACGTTCCAATAATACCGCATTACGGAATTAAGTTTCATTTATATTTTGCTTGTTTCGATAATATTCCTGCGTTAAATTGAGTTTAAAATGCCTTATGAATTGGCCCTCTTGTGAGTAAAGAGAATGTATTCAGTTTTTTTTTGTTTTTTTTTTAGCGTATGGCTTTTAGTGCCGGGAGTGTCCGAGGACATGTTCGGCTCGCCAGTTTTTTTTGTAGCTGCTTCGAGATGGACACCCAATGGGTGAGCTACAAGTACCATTGGGGAGGAAAGTTGGAATGAGAGGTCGAGGAGTTGGAAGGTAGCGGCTGTGGCCTATAGTTAGGGACCAACCCCGGCATTTGCCTGGAAGGAAGATGGGAAACCACAGAAGACCATCTTCAAGGTTGCCGGCGGGGGGATTCGAACCTCCTCGCCTCCCGGATGTGAGCGACTGCCAGCAGTCATGCCGTAACGACCGCGGCTAACTCACCCGGTATGTATTCAGTAATAGGTCATGAAGGCTTGCTTAATTCTCGTATAACCACAACGATTATATTATATTGATGACTGCATTACCGTTATGTGGGTTAATATTTGAATAGCCATTGTGAAGATCATAATACCGGCAATGCCGACTACTTACAATGTTTGATATTAAGGCATTTTACCATTTAAATACTGATACGAAGACTTCGAACATGTACCATGTGCTTTGTTTCAATCACTTGACACCAGAGTTCGCTTGAGCGTTTACCGTTCAGTATGCCATATACATTCCACATGGCCGAGAGTAGGCTACGTCATGGTATCAATTTCCGACACCGCGCGCTCATTGTTTCTCTTACCACTGCCAGCTGGATCTTACCACTGCCAGCAGGATCGATCGAGTTGGCAGTGCGTCTTACACTTCCGTTCGATCCACCACTGGCAGCTAGCACACTTCCGTTCGAGCACACCAGCTGGTGCCACCTCGATCGTTCCGATCCACTTCCGTACCATTTTTCATAATCACTCCCACGAAAATATCCAGCAACCGAGTGGAAAGATGTTACACATCAAAAATGAAATGTTGGTAAACTAGTATTGAGTCTAATAATTTGCACACCTCTGCAAATGGAAAGGGCTGATAACCTGGATGTTAGGCCCCTTAAAACAACACTTATCATCATCATCTGAAAGGAAACACGTTACGCTCAACCTCAAGCAGAAACCGGAAATTTTAGATAAGTTGAACTAAATTTCAAACACTCCCAATAATTCACCCCGTTCCAGCTCTCAGACGAGAATTAACTTTGTTAGCAGAGCTGGGAATTGAAACTGGACCACAGGAGTAACATCCAAGGATGCTAGGCACTACATCAAGAGGTGACTGTTTTATAATACATGATCACAATCTTCATTCTGCCAACCCTTTATTCTCATATATTTTCAATCACCAGCATATCAAATGTAGTCGCATGAAATATGAACACTTTCAATTTCTCACGTCATTCCATTTGGCAATATTGTATCATGTGTCACAGCAACAAAGAACTCCACCACGCTTCCGTTCTCATGTTACTCCTCGAAGACAAAGGAACGGCGTCAGCAGAAGAGATTCTATATTTTCTCCCTTTCCTTTCTCCTTTGTTTAGGATGGTATATCCTCACCACATCTGCCATTGTAATCAATATTTTCTCTATGGAATAAATATGGGCCTGTACAAAAAATGAACTTCCGTGGCAAACAGCTATGACATTTCAAATCTCTGTTATATCACTGATCATCAATCGCATTCCTTTGTTGGTTCTGTTGCTCCAGAATACCGATAATTTACAATATTTTCAAAATTTCATTATTACGTCATATTAAGCAACGAACCCTTGAATTTCTAACGGTGCAGTTGTTTTCATCCCGGCTCATTTTTAAGACTACTTTCTTTATACAGAGCGCCCGCAAATTCTCTCCGCAGTGGCGAGCTACGCGGCTCTCACCTTGCGGGTCGTGTTAGGTTGACAGCACATTCATGTCGCTGCATTCGCAAAGTCTCTCGCAGCGGCGAGCTACGTGGGTCTCGCCTTGCAGAACGTGTTAGGCTGGCAGCACATTCATTTCGCTATATACGCAAAGTCTCACCGCAGAGGTTGGCATAAGCATACACTTGTTCCGTTTTGACCTTCGACTGGAGTGATAGGGTGGGGAGTACCGCTTCATTATTGCCTGTGCGTGACAGTGTTGACGCTGTAAGTTGTGTTCTTGTCAAGTTCTTGTGTAAGCTGAGTCTAGTGGGAATGCTTACTACTGAAGAGCGTGTGTATTTAGTGGAAGAGGATTCCCGTGCTGGTGGAAATTTTACGGAGCATAGTGTGATAGTGATCAGTACCGTATATATAATAATTGCATTACTTAATTTAATGAAATTGTTTTCCTAGTAACAACATAACATGAATATACTGCCAACCCAACACTTCTCGGAAGAGGAGACCCGCGCTGCGGAGAGACTTTGAGACTTTGTTAATTGTTATAGAAGATGGAGATAACTAAGGGATGACAAGTTGCACTAGTCAAGCGAGGCTTTTTAGATTCAAATATACAAGACAAAATAGCTCTAAAAACACTATCAAACTTACAGTGACACCCACTTACAGTCTCTGCCCTCCAGAAACCAAATCAATACCGTCAGAAGAAATGCTTAATGCTTATTTATTTATTTATCAGTAACAGTTGTCACACTTTCTGAGTTTCCTAACATTCTTTTTGTCTGTTTGTTTTTGGAAAGCAGAGACTTTGAGCCGCACACTCTGAGCCAGCTGGAGTCGGCATTTCCGGTGAGCATAAAGTGTAAGAGTACTGTACCCTTTTTTTTCAATATTTGCCAGTACCGGTATCCAAGAAGAGTGGGATCGCAAAATCTTCATGGTTCCCGGCAAGGTGAGACACGCGTTGCAGAGAGACTTTGTGAACACACTGTTCTTTCCAACAACCGTGCACCTTATTAGTAAACCCACAACTTTTATTTATTTCTCTACTGTCGCATTATGGGAGACGTTAGAGGAACTTGGCATCCCATCGAATTACATCCATCTAATTGCAGCTTGCTAACCCCACTCAACTTCTAAAGTACGGTTTGGCAATCGACTATCACTACATTTCAGAATCCAAAATAGATTGAGACAAGGAGATCCATTGGCGCCAATATTATTCAACTTGGCCTTGGAAAAAGTAAGCTGCGACACTTGCCGAACCAGAGAAATGGAGATGGTGGAAGCAGATACAATTCTAGCATTTGCTGACGATGTGGTGATCCGTGGTGACACTCTAGAGCAAATGTGTGCCAAAACTTCCCGATTCCTCCAAAATGCAGAGAAAATTGGGCTGGAGGTGAACGAGGACAAAACTAAATTTCTTGGAGTATCAAGTCGTCGAGTTCCCTCCTTACTTTGTTGCAGACGGACATATCTTCGAACGAGTTGAAGAGTTCAAGTACCTGGGCTCAATATTAACCAACAAATGTGAAGCGACGAAAGAAGTACTTCAACGCACAACAAGTGCTAATCGCGTGTTCCTTAGTCTGAAAAATCTCTTCAAATCTCGTCTGATATCTCAAAAGAATAAGTCCACCTGTACACGACACTGATGAGGCCAGCACTTGGGCGACATCAGCAACGGCAGAAGAGTCAATATGTGCGTTTGAAAGAAAGGTACTTCGAAAAATATATGGACCCGTCTACAATAGCATGGATTGTAAATGGGAGAGAAGAAAGAAAGAACGAAGACCTGTACCAGAAGTTTGGAAAGCCACACATTGGACGAATATTGGAACAGAGGCGACTACAATGGTTTGGACACATCTTACGAGTGGACGGATCCCTTCCTAAGAGAGTCCTCCAATCTCAACCCACCGGAAAACGGCCGTGAGGACGCCCAAGAACACGATGGAAGGATCGAGTGACGACGATCCTTCAAGAAGTGGAACCGTCAGCCGTGAAGATTGATGCTAGAGACCGGAAATGATGGAGGCAGCAAATGCCTCCCCTTGTGATTGACTGACGTTTCTTTTATTGGATTTAGTTTGTTTGTGTTTTGTAATATTTTTTTGTTTTTGTAATATTTGTAATATTTTCTTTTCCTATTGCCCTTCTGCTGTAGGCCTCAAAGGCCCATTAAATGCAATAAAGGATGAGTAGTGCGCCCGTGCGAGCTTTCGCAACGTGAATGTAGGTTTATGGGGTAGTAGGGGAGAATGTGGGAGAAGGAAGTTTTAGTACCTGTTGTTTCACCATGCTTCTGCAGGTTGCGTTTATCTCTTGCAGTACGATAGTTTAGTGACCTTTTTCCTTGGCATATTTCACGCAGCGTGTACTGTCGACCGAAGTATTATGTGCACTCGAGTTTGAAGGTTGTTTGTGAAGTAACCAATAGACCTACATAAAATCCAATAACATCATCATTTTCGTCGTTCTATTTTACGTTCGGTCATGTAGGTTTGGAATTTTTCATATATATTGTAATATTTTTTATCGCAGTTGGAACACAAAAAGTGCACGTTTTAAGAGTGTTTCAACCATGCGTCACATTTAAGAATTCTTATCTCAAAAGCCCGTCATCTAATCGAATCCACATTTTAAAACAATATACATTGGAATGTTGTATAACTGGTTTATTAATTTCAAAATTGTGTGTGTCCAAGAAACAAAGTTGTTATCATTTTTGTAAGGTAACTTTTCCTCAGCTCGGGGTGGTTGGAAAATGTAGTTCTTGGTTGCATTGTAATCCTTATACATCGAAACGTTATGCTGTATGACTGTGAAATACGTAAATTAATTCACTTATTTTATATCGGTTTGTATTTCTACAGGGAAATAACACAAGTTTCACTAGCTAGCCGCTCCGGGAACAGCTGTACAGCGTTGCCGAAATGGTGCCCACACGCATCATGGCGCGTCTCGCTCGGAAGTGATGGGCTCCATCTCAGCAACGCTGTACAGCTTAACCCGGAGCGGCTAGCTGGAGAACCATGTGTTATTTCCTCGTACAAATACAAACCGATATAAAATAAGTGAATTAATTTACGTATTTCACAGTCATACAGCATAACTTTGTGGTGTATAATGATTACAACGCAACCAAGAACTACATTTTCCAACCACCCTGAGCCGAGAAAAAGTTACCTTACAACAATGATAACAACTTTGTTTCTTGGACACACAAAATTCTGAAATTAATAAACCAGTTATACAACATTCCAATGTATATTGTGTTAAAATTTGGATTCGATCTGATGACGGGCTTTTGAGATAATAATTTTTAAATGTGACGCATGGTAGAAACACGCTTAAAAACGGGCACTTCTTGTGTTCCAACTGCGATAACAAATATTAAAATATAAATTGAAAAATCCAAACCTTCATGAATTAACGTAAAATAGAACGACGAAAATGTTGATGGTATTGGATTTGATGTAGGTCTATTGGATACTTAACAAACAACCTTCAAACTCGAGTACACATAATACTTTGGTCGACAGTAGGTCACTGCAAGGGAAATGAATGAGTAAACGTATTGTACAGAAATATGAGATTAGGTAGTAGTCTATTGTAGGTATTACCTTGTTCACATATGTTCAGGTACTTGAGAAGTAAACATGCCAATGCAATGCAAGAAATGCAAAGCATAAATATAATCTGGAAATGTTCACAAACGTTCAGCCAAAAGTAAACATACCAATGCAATGCAAGAAATGCAAAGCATACAGTCCGGAAATACAGAAATGCATATAGGTTAGGTATCTTGCCACTGCCGCCACGCTGCCCTGCGCTCTAGCGGTAGGTTCGCCTAGCAGTACGCCGCTGTGCAAATAGTGTCAAGTCTTTGTTAAGCTATACTGGGTTGACAGTACTGTATGAGCAGTATAGTAACTAACGGGATTTCATGTAAAGAGCCTCATTTTCTATACCGGTAGTGGAGAGCGCGACTCGCATCCAGTCGGCCGTGTCTCATCAAGAGCTACTGTTGCCTGGAAACGACATGACTTGCCATTTCTTCATGAGTTTATTTTATGACTTTATAAGCCTTTTCTCTAGTGCAAAATGGTATTTATTTAATTGTGAGGCATTTAAGGAGTAAGTGAGTGTGTTTCGCGCACACATTGGGTTATGCGAAACCTGTAGGTACCCCATTTATGTGTAGGTTGGTGTTAATAGGACCTTATTTTCGGTACAAAACTGGAATGGGACCTTAGCAGAATAATATAGGGAGGGATGATGATTGTTTTACTCTTCGGGGCACTCTTTTGGCCTTGGGATGAGAAATCATCGCTAAAGGCGGATGAACTGGCTTAGGCCTAATCTGGTCAACGACATTAGGCAACGGGAAACCACTACATTAAAGATCCTAGGGATATCCCTTGTACAGCAACCATAACAAGTTGCAGAAATGGAAGTATGGTTACTAATCATGGAAGTCGGAAGCCATTATTCGGCAGGAGTGGACAAAGTCACTCAGCTGGCTTTTGCATCCTACGTGGTCATTGGCTGCAGCGACAAGGCTTGGTCTTTAGATCAGAGGTCCTCAAAGTGGGGCGGTGGGGGCGCTGAGAGCGATAAAGGTTGATGATGATAATAATTGTTGTTTTAAGGGGCCTAACATCTAGGTTTCGGCCCCTAATGGTTTGGGTGATAGTGAAAGATGAGATGAGAAAGAAAACTATAACTAATACTAACTAAAACTTACAAACTAGAAGAAGAAATGGTAAACAAATAAAGGATAATTCAAATAAAGGACAGGAAGAAAAGAAATGCCCTCAGCCCTCAAAGAATGAGGATTGAGGGACTTGGAAGGAAGGAGAGCCACGAAAGGCAGATAGGAAAGGGAAATAGGAGAGGGCCCGCCCCAAGGACAGAGGAAAAAGGGGACAAAACGGACCCAGCTCAGGAATTCCTCGGGATCGCCAACTCCGGAACTCACCAGCCGTGAGTCCCTGAGGGTGTAGCAATATCTACGGTGCACCAGAAGTGGTGGGGCTACACACACCCTGCCTCCTTGAGGGCCTTGAGCAGAAGGCAGGAGATAGCATGAAAAGAAAAAGAAGGCTGACTCCTCGAAGAATGAGGGATCAGGAAAGATGAGACAAGGGCCAATTAAGGCGGGAAAGGAAGAGACTGCCTAGGCCTCAGATACCCTAATACCGTCGGGGTCGGGGTCGGAAGAGAACAAGAGTTGACCAAGAGAGGTTGACAGGAAAGAAGACGGTGAGGAGCCCGGCACAAGTAAGTGGAAACAATGCCGGACTCAGCTGGGGTCCTGTGGTCGCCAACCCACGTCCCACTAGATTTGAGTCCCAGGGGGAGAGTGACAAAGGGGGCCACCGGCTCTGATTGCAATATTTCTACTTCATATTCCGTAACAGATATTGCTAACCACATATCCATGAACCTATCATAGGCAGGAAGCTGCCATGACTATTCGAGACTAATAAACTCGTACTTTTGCTGTCTTATTTCACAAGAACTGACCAGTAGATCCTGCCAGGAGGAATGTTGAAGTCACGAGCTTTCATATATGAAAAGCATTATTGAACTAAAAGCAACAGAGGTGCCACAGCTATAGAGCTAATTAGTGGTTTCTTTTTCAATTCCAATAGCCGCACATGCAGCAGTTGTTTTCTTTACAAGCAAGGATAAATAGTTAACTTTCAACACCTTAGAGTAATATAAATGCATGATATCTCTTTACAAAATGTTATTGAACTTTCATGTGCTCTACGAATAGTAAATTGTGTGTTATTATTAGTAGTGGTTTTGTACGGGTTCTAAATCCACCGCCACCGCCACCGCTGGAATACTAAAATGGCAATATCTCGCGAACCAATCAGGCTAGAGACTTGTACGAGGTGTCAAATTACTCAGGCGAACACTCCCTTTCCATTGGACAACATATCTCCACCCTAAAATAAAACCTACCCTACTAGGGGGTGAAATTGAATTTTTTTGAGAATCTCTCTTTCCAATTGCAACATGTGAGAGTTTGAATGTCGATATGGATGTAACGATGTTCTGCAAACCAATAATCAAAGAGGGGCGTGTTAGGCCTTGAGGTGAGAGCCCCTGTTATTGTTGACGAGCCCCCTGCTGTCGGGCCCCTGTGGATGGGTTATTGTTGACAGGTCCTTGTGGACAAGTCTGTGTGGACAGGTCCTTGTGGACAAGTCCTTGTGGACGAGTCCTTGTCCCTCTGGACTGATCCCTTTGGACGGGTCCCTTTGGCCTGGTTCCTACGGACTAGTCCATGAATTTATTTAAATTATGTCAAAGGGCCTAACTACATTTGTGTGTGTTGAATTGACGTTGTTCACCACTACTATAATGGAATAACGATATGAAAGGAAAGTGACGAAATACATGTGAACACGTGTGAAATGACCTTATTACCATCCTCCTTGTGAAACAAGTCACATCCTGTTTTGCTTCATACGTGAGAAAATGTGAGTTCGAACCCGTGGTCGGATTTTGACGAATGAGGTGTCTCTGAACTCGGGCTGATACCCCCTTTCCAATGAACAACATATTTCCACCCCAAAATAAAACCTACCCCTACTAGGGGGTGAAATTGTAATTTTTTTGAGAATCTCTCTTTCCAATTGCAACATGTGAGAGTTTGAATGCCGATATGGAATAAAACGTTGTTCCACACAAGAGACATGTGTTTGATGGATAGCCACTATGAATTAACATGCTTGTTTTTTTTTACGCATGCCCACTCATAGCTTTTGTAAGAGGGCAGGCTTTTTAAAAGATGGCGGCTGTAGTGTAACCTAACCTAACCCAACCCACGAGTGGTGATCAAAAAGTATTTTAAGTGACGCTTGTCGATTGACAAACCAATAATCAAAGAGGGATATGTCCGGCCTTGAGGTGATAGCCCCTTTTGATTGATCCCTGTTGATTGATCTCTGTTGATTTGTCCCTTTGGACTGGTCTCTGTTGACTAGCCCCTTTTGGACGGGCCCTTTTATACAGGGGGTCATTTTTGATGGATCCTTTTTGACAGGTGCTTTTCGACGGGTCCCTGTTGACGAGTCATTGCTGACGGGTCCTTGTTGATGAGTCCCTGTGGACGGGTCATTGTTGACGGGTCCCTATTGACAGGTCATTGTTGACAGGTCATTGTTGACGGGTCATTGTTGATGGGTCCTTGCTGACAAGTCCCTGTTGATGGGTCCCTGTGGAAGGGTCCCTTTAGACCGGCCCCTTTGGACTGGTCCCTATGGACCGGCCCATGAAATTTATCCAAATTATATCAAAGGGCCTAACTACATTTGTGTGTAAAGCAGTGTGTTGAACTGACGTTGTTCACCAGTCCTTACTACTACAATTGGATAACGATATGAAAGGAATTGATTAACTAGACATGAGTTAACTACCAACGAAAACACTTTGGCGACTCTGCTTGTTATTAACCAATGAGTAGGGTTTTAGAAAAACTGTTTGCTATTTTGGGTTATATACAAAAAATGCTTAGACCTTTTGAGTGACTATGTTTGCTAAACAAGACATTATACCAGACACGATTAGGATTCTTATGTAGCTCAGACAAGGAAAGAATTTCTACAGAATCTGTTGACATTGAATATAGATTTAGGTATTAGGAAGTCATTTTGAAGGCCTTTGTCTGGAGCGTGGCACTCTATGAAAGTAAAACTTAGACAATTGGTGTAGCAGAAAAGTGGAGAATTGAAGTGTTTGAAATGTGGTGTTACAGGAGAATGATGAAGATTAGATGGGTAAATAGGGTTACTAACAAAGAGGTATTAAGACGAGTGGGGGAGAAGAGATGTATCTGGCGACTGTTAAGGATGTAAAGAGATAGGTTGGTAGAACACGTACTAAGACACCCAAGAATAGCAAACTTAGTTAAGGAAGAAAGGTTCGAGGACGAGAACTGTAGGGGTAGACCAAGTTTAGAATATGTTAAACAGATAGCCTTGAATGTAGGGTGTGGTAGCAATATAGAGATGAAACGATTAGCTCGGGACAGATAGGCGCTGAGATCTGCATCAAACCAGTCAAAGGACTAAAGACTCAAACAACAACATGTAAGTTCACTAAAATAATGTTGTGTAATGGTATATGTTAGTCAACGAACAGTAATGCATTACTAAAACCCATGACACGATACCTAGGAGCTTTTCTAAAATGATTTTAAAATGCCTTTAACCCTATGTTGAACACCCAGTTCACAAGACTCATAACTGCAATGTTATGGTAAAACAAAACAAAATCTATATTTCAAAACAAACAAGTGGTTTAGTCAATGTATACTGGAAAAAGTTTTGTAAACACTCAAGTCCTCAAGACTAATTAAATTAGTAACTGTCAGGTTGACCGAGTGGTTAAGGTGTTTGACTTAAGATCAAATTTTCTGTATAAGGAAGCAAGGGTTCGAATCCCTTACCTGACATAACTATTGCCTTGACATGGCTTGGCCACACTGCATTATTATGACACTCGGTACACAAACCATAGATATAGTGTATTGTTTAAGGCCACTCTCTTTCTGAACATAGTCAGAGACTGTTGATGGTTAACAATTGTATTAATAGTGGGACATAGGGATAGTAATTAAGAAAAACAGACAATACCCATACAATATTTTTATTAAATTCATTTTATAATAGTTACACACTGAATTCAAGTCTATCACTTTACCATTGTTCTATATAGATTTTTAAACACAACGCTTGTTGTAGATCCTTTTACAACTTTCTCCAGGTACTCTTGCTCTTAAAAACTGGGGAAGCCGCAATGGTTTTATAAACATAAAACCCTCATCCTCTTCTTTTTCATAATTATCATCATCATCATCATCATCATTATGAATATTATCATCAAAATTATTATAGTCATTGTCACCATCATTATCATCATCATCATCATTCTCAACATCACTAGAACTATCCAATTCCTCTTGTTTGTTTTCCACAGGGACCTCTTGTAGAGTCTGCGTTGCTTTTGATAGTGTTAAGGGTTTTTTGAACGATGGTATTTGTCCTAACATGTCTTTTTGAGGTGATGATGAATGCTTTTTAACAAACAATGCACTATCTTGAGCAGCAATATATATTTCTTGGACTTGCTTTTTTACCTGGGTTAGAGTATTTTGCGTATTTAAATGTGTATTAATTTGAGATTCACAATGATGTTCTTTTGAAGTAAGTACGTTGGAGTCTTTTGTTTTAATCATTCCTCGACACTTTTTGGATCGTTGTTTTGAACATCGCCAAATAACAGTTCCATCTTTATTGGTTGTTTTTACAATATATGTATATCCTTTATAGAAGACACATGGCTTGTCATGACTGGTTGTTGAGACTTCCATATCAACTAATACATATGAATTAAATTTTAGTAAAGTCACATGAACAATCTTTAGATTACAAGTGATTTACACACACACACACACACACACTTTCCTAAATGTCAAGATTTATGGATGTTGTTTTCCGCCAACAGCTGCTTACTGCGTATGACAAGGCTGGAGACTGGTAGGTGAGACGGTCTTTCACGATGTGAACACTGTAACAGGCAGTAGTCAACTGACAATATTCTTATACCCTAGTCAAGGTTAACAGGTACTTACTGCGTATGACAAGACCGTACACTCGTAGGTTAGACCGTATTTTTTGTTTGTTGCTAAGGATCCCATATATACCCTAGACATGTTAGTTCTGAACACTTAGTGGTTAATTGTATATATTGAATTTAAGTACACAGCTCATACAAGCACGTTTTGCGGATGGGAGGGGAGAGAGGCTGGCAAAAAAGGAAATGTTTTAGTTTAATGAAACGTCATGTCCTAGTAGGCGTGATTTATAGTAGACGCAATTGATAGTAGACGTAATTGATAGTAGGTGTAATCGATACTAGACGTGATTAATAGTAGACGCAATTGATACTAGGCGTGATTGATAGTAGGCGTGATTTGTAGTAAGCGCGATTTATAGTAGACGCAAATGATAGTAGGCGCGATTGATAGTAGGCGTGATTGATAGTAGACGCGATTGATAGTAGGCGCAATTTGACATGGGCGCGACTCAGATCATTTTTGATATCATAAAGTTACAGTGTCAATGTTTATACAAAGTACAAGGTAGAGGGTATTTTAAGACATAACCTCTGCTCACTTAACATAACCTAACTTTACCTAACCTAACTTTGTCACGTGACATGTTCTACAAGTTTAGACTTGCTTTAAGACTGATTATGACGTCATAGATTGATGGGAGGGGTGAGAGGCTGACAAAAAAGGAAATGTTCTGGTTTAATGAAACGTCATGTCCTAGTAGGCGCGATTTATAGTAGACGCAATTGATAGTAGGCGCGATTAATAGTAGACGCAATTGATAGTAGACGTGATTGATAGTAGGCGTGATTTGACATGAGCGCGATTTATAGTAGACGCGAAAGATAGTAGGCGCGATTGATAGTAGGCGTAATTAGACATGGGCGAGATTTATAGTAGACGCAATTGATAGTAGGCGCGATTGATAGTAGGTGTAATTGGTAGTAGGGCGATTTGACATGAGCGCGATTTATAGTAGACGCAAATGATAGTAGGCGTGATTGATAGTAGACGCAATTGATAATAGGCGTGAATGATAGTAGGCGTGATTTGTAGTAAGCGCATTTCATAGTAGGCTCAATTGATAGTAGATGCAATTGATAGTAGACGTGATTCATAGTAGGCGCGATTGATAGTAGACGTGATTGATATGGACGCGACTTAGATCATTTTTGATATTACAAAGTTACAGTGTCAATGTTTATACAAAGTACAAGGCAGAGCTCACCTAACATAACCTAACTTTACCTAACCTAACTTTCTCACGTGACATGTTCTACAAGTTTAGACTTTCTTTAAGGCTGACTATGACTATGACGTCATAGATTGATGAGAGGGGTGGGAGGCTGACAAAAAAGTAAATGTTTTGGTTTAATGAAAAGTCATGCCCTAGCAGGCGCGATTGGTAGTAGACGCAATTGATAGTAGACGCGATTAATGGTAGGCGCAATTGATAGTAGGTGTGATCAGGTACTTACTGCATATCAAAAGGCTGTACACTCGTGTGTTAGACACCCTATCTTGTTAAGGACCCCTATATATTCCCTATACAAGGCTATACATGTTAGTTCTAAACACTTAGTGGTTATTTGTATTTTAAATTTATATACACAGGTTATACAAGCACGTTTTTTCACACAGTAAAACTTTGTCAAATAGCCACATGCGACACGCAAAGTATGTTTCCGCTATCTAGCGGTGACTATGGATACTACCTGAACATATCCTAATCTAATCCTAGTGTAACTTCACCTGACGTGACCATACCGGTTTGTAAGCAACAACAACAACACACCAAGATTCCATGAATTCCAGAGTACTTTTAGATTAATTATCGACTCTCAACTCTTATATATATGTCTATCCCACTCTGTCAAAAACACGATATATTTTTTTTTAATTTTTGCTTGATGTCAATACTTAAGTGATAATGGGTTTTCCGATCCTATCACTATAAATTCATTACCCCCACTCTTATCTCGGTCTCGACAACAACCATGCCTATTTTTATTATGTCAGATGACGTAATTTTCGAGTGCAAAGTGGGTGTAAAAGTGAGTGCAAAGTGAGTGCAAAAGTGAGTGCAAAGTAAGTGTAAAAGTAGTTGTAAAAGTGAGTGCAAAGTGAGTGCAAAAGTGAGTGCAAAAGTGGGGTGTAAAAGTGGTACCCTATTTGTAATGGCTTATTTGACAAGTTATTTTGTGGTACCCTATTCGTAATGGCTTAATTCACAAGTTGTTTTTGTCAATGTATTTAGAGGATATTTCTCTTGTTCATGGAAAGTATCTCAGCCCTTTTTATGATAGCATAATGCTTACCGTCATGTTTGTAAGCAACAACAACACACTAAAATTCCAAGAATCCAAACTACTCTAAGGTTAATGATGGTCTCTCAACTCCATTCCACGCCTAGTCAAAAACATTATACATTTCAAATATTTCAAAAAAGGTAAATTGCGAAAGTAGGCTATATATTTAAACTAAAAAATCATATGCTAACTCCAACACCTACGTCTATCCCATTCTCAGTCAAAAAAATATATATATATATTCTTTAAATTTTTCCAAAAAATATTTGGAAAGTAGGCTATAATTTGAAAACTAATCATCTAAAAAGTCATATATAGACTCAAACCAATGGCTTTTATGTCCTTAATCGTTAGAACAAAACATGGAATTTGATATTTTTCCAAATATTGATCATTTTTAAAAATGGGCTATATTTTGTAAACTATGAATTACACAAAAAATGTGTTTAACATAAAAATGACAGGTATTTACCCCCTCTACCCACAAACCAAGTCCCAGGTCTCTGGGACAAAATCCAAAAAGGTTCAATTTTGAAAGTAGACGATATTTTGAAAACTAATCATTCTAAAAAGTCATATATAGACTCAAACAAATGTCCTTTAAGTCCCTTAACGTTAGAACAAAACTTAACATTTTTTTCATTTTTTCAAAAAAAAGTCTAATTTTCAAAATTGCCTATATTTTGAAAACTAAGAATTAGTTCCAAAATGGCGGTCGTAGCTTAACTCAACCTAACCTAACCCTACGAGGTGTGATCAAAAAGTTCCAAAATGGCTGCCGTAGCTTAACTTAACCTTTGATTGATCCCGGTTGATTGACCCCTTTTGATTGATCTCTGTTGATGTATCCCTTTGGACTGGTCCCTGTTGACTAGCCCCTTTGGACGGGTCCTTTTTAAAGGGAGAGACTTTTTTTACGGGTCCCCGGAGGACGGGTCCTTGTTGACGGGTCCCTGTGGGCGGTTCCTTTGGACTGATCCTTATGGACTGGCCCGCGCATTTCATCCAAATTATATCAAAGGGGCCCGCCCATAGAGACCCGTCAACAAGGACCCGTCCTCCGGGGACCCGTAAAAAAATGACTCCCCCTTTAAAAAGGACCCGTCCAAAGGGGCTAGTCAACAGGGACCAGTCCAAAGGGATACATCAACAGAGATCAATCAAAAGGGGTCAATCAACAGGGATCAATCAAAGGTTAAGTTAAGCTACGGCAGCCATTTTGGAACTTTTTGATCACACCTCGTAGGGTTAGGTTAGGTTGAGTTAAGCTACGACCGCCATTTTGGAACTAATTCTTAGTTTTCAAAATATAGGCAATTTTGAAAATTAGACTTTTTTTTTTTAAATGAAAAAAATGTTAAGTTTTGTTCTAACGTTAAGGGACATAAAGGACATTTGTTTGAGTCTATATATGACTTTTTAGAATGATTAGTTTTCAAAATATCGTCTACTTTCAAAATTGAACCTTTTTGGATTTTGTCCCAGAGACCTGGGACTTGGTTTGTGGGTAGAGGGGGTAAATACCTGTCATTTTTATGTTAAACACATTTTTTGTGTAATTCATAGTTTACAAAATATAGCCCATTTTTAAAAATGATCAATATTTGGAAAAATGTCAAATTCCATGTTTTGTTCTAACGATTAAGGACATAAAAGCCATTGGTTTGAGTCTATATATGACTTTTTAGGATGATTAGTTTTCAAATTATAGCCTACTTTCCAAATATTTTTTGGAAAAATTTAAAGAATATATATATTTTTTTTTTTGACTGAGAATGGGATAGACGTAGGTGTTGGAGTTAGCATATGATTTTTTAGTTTAAATATATAGCCTACTCTCTCAATTTACCTTTTTTGAAAAATTTGAAATGTATAATGTTTTTGACTAGGCGTGGAATGGAGTTGAGAGACCATCATTAACCTTAGAGTAGTTTGGATTCTTGGAATTTTAGTGTGTTGTTGTTGCTTACAAACATGACGGTAAGCATTATGCTATCATAAAAAGGGCTGAGATACTTTCCATGAACAAGAGAAATATCCTCTAAATACATTGACAAAAACAACTTGTGAATTAAGCCATTACGAATAGGGTACCACAAAATAACTTGTCAAATAAGCCATTACAAATAGGGTACCACTTTTACACCCCACTTTTGCACTCACTTTTGCACTCACTTTGCACTCACTTTTACAACTACTTTTACACTTACTTTGCACTCACTTTTGCACTCACTTTGCACTCACTTTTACACCCACTTTGCACTCGAACATTACATCATCTGACATAATAAAAATAGGCATGGTTGTTGTCGAGACCGAGATAAGAGTGGGGGTAATGAATTTATAGTGATAGGATCGGAAAACCCATTATCACTTAAGTATTGACATCAAGCAAAAATTAAAAAAAAAAATCGTGTTTTTGACAGAGTGGGATAGACATAATTGTAAGAGTTGAGAGTCGATAATTAATCTAAAAGTACTCTGGAATTCATGGAATCTTAGTGTGTTGTTGTTGTTGCTTACAAATCGGTATGGTCACGTCAGGTGAAGTTAGCTAGGATTAGATTAGGATATGTTCAGGTAGTATCCATAGTCACCGCTAGATGGCGGAAACATACTTTGCGTGTCGCATGTGGTTATTTGACTAAGTTTTACTGTGTGAAAAAACGTGCTTGTATAAACTGTGTATATAAATTTAAAATACAAATAACCACTAAGTGTTTAGAACTAACATGTATAGCCTTGTATAGGGAATATATAGGGGTCCTTAACAAGATAGAGTGTCTAACACACGAGTGTACAGCCTTTTGATATGCAGTAAGTACCTGATCACACCTACTATCAATTGCGCCTACCATTAATCGCGTCTACTATCAATTGCGTCTACTACCAATCGCGCCTGCTAGGACATGACTTTTCATTAAACCAAAACATTTCCTTTTTTGTCAGCCTCCCACCCCTCTCATCAATCTATGACGTCATAGTCATAGTCAGCCTTAAAGCAAGTCTAAACTTGTAGAACATGTCACGTGAGAAAGTTAGGTTAGGTAAAGTTAGGTTATGTTAGGTGAGCTCTGCCTTGTACTTTGTATAAACATTGACACTGTAACTTTGTAATATCAAAAATGATCTAAGTCGCGTCCATATCAATCACGTCTACTATCAATCGCGCCTACTATCAATCACGCCTACTATCAATCGCGCCTAATGTCATTTGCGTCTACTATAAATCGCGCTTACTACAAATCACGCCTACTATCAATCACGCCTAGTATCAATTGCGTCTACTATTAATCACGTCTAGTATCGATTACACCTACTATCAATTACGTCTACTATCAATTGCGTCTACTATAAATCACGCCTACTAGGACATGACGTTTCATTAAACTAAAACATTTCCTTTTTTGCCAGCCTCTCTCCCCTCCCATCCGCAAAACGTGCTTGTATGAGCTGTGTACTTAAATTCAATATATACAATTAACCACTAAGTGTTCAGAACTAACATGTCTAGGGTATATATGGGATCCTTAGCAACAAACAAAAAATACGGTCTAACCTACGAGTGTACGGTCTTGTCATACGCAGTAAGTACCTGTTAACCTTGACTAGGGTATAAGAATATTGTCAGTTGACTACTGCCTGTTACAGTGTTCACATCGTGAAAGACCGTCTCACCTACCAGTCTCCAGCCTTGTCATACGCAGTAAGCAGCTGTTGGCGGAAAACAACATCCATAAATCTTGACATTTAGGAAAGTGTGTGTGTGTGTGTGTGTGTAAATCACTTGTAATCTAAAGATTGTTCATGTGACTTTACTAAAATTTAATTCATATGTATTAGTTGATATGGAAGTCTCAACAACCAGTCATGGCAAGCCATGTGTCTTCTATAAAGGATATACATATATTGTAAAAACAACCAATAAAGATGGAACTGTTATTTGGCGATGTTCAAAACAACGATCCAAAAAGTGTCGAGGAATGATTAAAACAAAAGACTCCAACGTACTTACTGCAAAAGAACATCATTGTGAATCTCAAATTAATACACATTTAAATACGCAAAATACTCTAACCCAGGTAAAAAAGCAAGTCCAAGAAAAATATATTGCTGCTCAAGATAGTGCATTGTATGTTAAAAAGCATTCATCATCACCTCAAAAAGACATGTTAGGACAAATACCATCGTTCAAAAAACCCTTAACACTATCAAAAGCAACGCAGACTCTACAAGAGGTCCCTGTGGAAAACAAACAAGAGGAATTGGATAGTTCTAGTGATGTTGAGAATGATGATGATGATGATAATGTTGGTGACAATGACTATAATAATTTTGATGATAATATTCATAATGATGATGATGATGATGATAATTATGAAAAAGAAGAGGATGAGGGTTTTATGTTTATAAAACCATTGCGGCTTCCCCAGTTTTTAAGAGCAAGAGTACCTGGAGAAAGTTGTAAAAGGATCTACAACAAGCGTTGTGTTTAAAAATCTATATAGAACAATGGTAAAGAGATAGACTTGAATTCAGTGTGTAACTATTATAAAATGAATTTAATAAAAATATTGTATGTGTATTGTCTGTTTTTCTTAATTACTATCCCCATGTCCCACTATTAATACAATTGTTAACCATCAACAGTCTCTGACTATGTTCAGAAAGAGAGTGGCCTTAAACAATACACTATATCTATGGTTTGTGTACCGAGTGTCATAATAATGCAGTGTGGCCAAGCCATGTCAAGGCAATAGTTATGTCAGGTAAGGGATTCGAACCCTTGCTTCCTTATACAGAAAATTTGATCTTAAGTCAAACACCTTAACCACTCGGTCAACCTGACAGTTACTAATTTAATTAGTCTTGAGGACTTGAGTGTTTACAAAACTTTTTCCAGTATACATTGACTAAACCACTTGCTTGTTTTGAAATATAGATTTTGTTTTGTTTTACCATAACATTGCAGTTATGAGTCTTGTGAACTGGGTGTTCAATATAGGGTTAAAGGCATTTTAAAATCATTTTAGAAAAGCTCTTAGGTATCGTGTCATGGGTTTTAGTAATGCATTACTGTTCGTTGACTAACATATACCGTTACACAACATTATTTTAGTGAACTTACATGTTGTTGTTTGAGTCTTTAGTCCTTTGACTGGTTTGATGCAGATCTCAGCGCCTATCTGTCCCGAGCTAATCATTTCATCTCTATATTGCTACCACACCCTACATTCAAGGCTATCTGTTTAACATATTCTAAACTTGGTCTACCCCTACAGTTCTCGTCCTCGAACCTTTCTTCCTTAACTAAGTTTGCTATTCTTGGGTGTCTTAGTACGTGTTCTACCAACCTATCTCTTTACTTCATTAACAGTCGCCAGATACATCTCTTCTCCCCCACTCGTCTTAATACCTCTTTGTTAGTAACCCTATTTACCCATCTAATCTTCATCATTCTCCTGTAACACCACATTTCAAACACTTCAATTCTCCACTTTTCTGCTACACCAATTGTCTAAGTTTTACTTTCATAGAGTGCCACGCTCCAGACAAAGGCCTTCAAAATGACTTCCTAATACCTAAATCTATATTCAATGTCAACAGATTCTGTAGAAATTCTTTCCTTGTCTGAGCTACATAAGAATCCTAATCGTGTCTGGTATAATGTCTTGTTTAGCAAACATAGTCACTCAAAAGGTCTAAGCATTTTTTGTATATAACCCAAAATAGCAAACAGTTTTTCTAAAACCCTACTCATTGGTCAATAACAAGCAGAGTCGCCAAAGTGTTTTCGTTGGTAGTTAACTCATGTCTAGTTAATCAATTCCTTTCATATCGTTATCCAATTGTAGTAGTAAGGACTGGTGAACAACGTCAGTTCAACACACTGCTTTACACACAAATGTAGTTAGGCCCTTTGACATAATTTGGATAAATTTCATGGGCCGGTCCATAGGGACCAGTCCAAAGGGGCCGGTCTAAAGGGACCCTTCCACAGGGACCCATCAACAGGGACTTGTCAGCAAGGACCCATCAACAATGACCCGTCAACAATGACCTGTCAACAATGACCTGTCAATAGGGACCCGTCAACAATGACCCGTCCACAGGGACTCATCGACAAGGACCCGTCAGCAATGACTCGTCAACAGGGACCCGTCGAAAAGCACCTTTCAAAAAGGATCCATCAAAAATGACCCCCTGTTAAAAAGGGCCCGTCCAAAAGGGGCTAGTCAACAGAGACCAGTCCAAAGGGACAAATCAACAGAGATCAATCAACAGGGATCAATCAAAAGGGGCTATCACCTCAAGGCCTGACATATCCCTCTTTGATTATTGGTTTGTCAATCGATAAGCGTCACTTAAAATACTTTTTGATCACCACTCGTGGGTTGGGTTAGGTTAGGTTACACTACAGCCGCCATCTTTTAAAAAGCCTGCCCTCATACAAAAGCTATGAGTGGGCATGCGTAAAAAACAAAAAACAAAAACAAGCATGTTAATTCATAGTGGCTATCCATCAAATACATGTCTCTTGTGTGGAACAACGTTTTATTCCATATCGGCATTCAAACTCTCACATGTTGCAATTGGAAAGAGAGATTCTCAAAAAAATTACAATTTCACCCCCTAGTAGGGGTAGGTTTTATTTTGGGGTGGAAATATGTTGTTCATTGGAAAGGGGGTATCAGCCCGAGTTCAATGACACCTCATTCGTCAAAATCCGACCACGGGTTCGAACTCACATTTTCTCACGTATGAAGCAATACAGGATGTGACTTGTTTCACAAGGAGGATGGTAATAAGGTCATTTCACACGTGTTCACATGTATTTCGTCACTTTCCTTTCATATCGTTATTCCATTATAGTAGTGGTGAACAACGTCAATTCAACACACACAAATGTAGTTAGGCCCTTTGACATAATTTAAATAAATTCATGGACTAGTCCGTAGGAACCAGGCCAAAGGGACCCGTCCAAAGGGATCAGTCCAGAGGGACAAGGACTCGTCCACAAGGACTTGTCCACAAGGACCTGTCCACACAGACTTGTCCACAAGGACCTGTCAACAATAACCCATCCACAGGGGCCCGACAGCAGGGGGCTCGTCAACAATAACAGGGGCTCTCACCTCAAGGCCTAACATGCCCCTCTTTGATTATTGGTTTGCAGAACATCGTTACATCCATATCGACATTCAAACTCTCACATGTTGCAATTGGAAAGAGAGATTCTCTAAAAAATTCAATTTCACCCCCTAGTAGGGTAGGTTTTATTTTAGGGTGGAGATATGTTGTCCAATGGAAAGGGAGTGTTCGCCTGAGTAATTTGACACCTCGTACAAGTCTCTAGCCTGATTGGTTCGCGAGATATTGCCATTTTAGTATTCCAGCGGTGGCGGTGGCGGTGGATTTAGAACCCGTACAAAACCACTACTATTATTATTTTTTTTTTTTTGTTTCGGTCGTCTAGGGACCACGAGCCAATTTCAATGCTTTGTCATTTGCTGTTCCTTCTTCTTCCTTCAATATTCCTTCATCATCTCACTATGCTTCCTCGTCCTTTCCTTGGACCATTTTGAGCCGGATTTCTTTCCCTTCCTGCCTTGGAATCCTTCCATATTTAACACTGTTTGCCTAAACGCATCTCTCTGTGGTGTGTCTTCTTCTCTGATAGTGTTTCTTTCCAAATCCTTTTTGTTATTATTATTATTATAATTATGCGAATTAGCCAGTGATAAGTGCAAAGAGGGGTAGATGACTATGTAGTTCCGCCCCTTAAACCAACAATAATTAACTAACTAAGTGCAAAGAAAGGAAAGAAGAACAATAAAGGGGTGGGGCTATATATTTTAAGCATCAGAAAGGGGGGGGGGGGGGGGGGGAGCAGCAGGAAATGTTTGACAAACCCTGCTGTAGATAATGATGATGATTGTTTTACTAGGTTTCTCTGTAGGTTCTTAGTTTTCTCTCTATTAGACAATAGACATTAAATAAAACATTATGAAGAAAGCAAAACGGGTGTTGCGGTATCAGAGGAGATAGAGTAGTCCTAAATCCGAAACTGTCGCCTTTTCTTCAGCTAGCGGAAAATCTTTCATTCCAATTTTCTGATGAAATAGATTTTTGATATCAAAATTCCCCTTAATAAGCAAGTTTTCAATAAGCAAAGCTGAAAGTTTTAGAAGTAATTCCTTCTTATATGTGTTATATTTTAAGACAGTTGTCTTTTTAAATTAATTTTTGTTTAATTTTGCCTGATGGAAATGTTCATGAAAATACTGTTCAATTACGCCATATTCAAAACAAGTTCTGTAGTTCCGTGAAGAACTAAATAGCCTATTTGCACTTATCTTACTATATTAATTGACTTTATCAACATAAAAAATTTCAGTTTGATTGCTGTAAGAGGTTCGTAGATATTCAGAACCGTCTAAATATTTCGGATGGCCGCCATGTTGGATATTCATATATGTAGGCCGTGTACTAATACTGTACATGAACACTAATGCGTAGGTTTGTTATTGAATCCTTAATCGCATGATTACGACAAAAAATAAAAACGAGATTTTAAAATTTCGCACAGCCACCATCTTGGGTTTATGAATTGAAATATATTAGATGTCAGTGGATTAAAATTTGTATACGCATTTACCGTACCAAGTTTCACTGCGCTCGAGTGGTTAATTCGCGAGAAACGCCCATTTATATATTTAAATTTCGCGTCACCGCCATGTTGGATTTATGCCCACCGAGTCATTGAAAGCTCCATACGTGAACTTATGTTAATGGCCTTTATCAACATACAAAATGTCAGGTTGATTGCTGTCATAGATTAGTAGATATTGAGATCCGTTTAAATATTTCGGATAGTCGCCATGTTGGATTCTTATATATGTAGGCCATAGAGTTTACTATTAGATGACGATTTTTGTGTAAGTTCATTATTCAAACGTTGACTTCGATCGCATGATTAGGACACAAGAAATAAAAACTTGATTTCTAAATTTCGCACAGCCGCCATCTCGAGGTTATGTAAACAATTGTAATGAATTAGATGGCAGAGCATTACAATGTGTATAAACATTTGCTGCAACATGTTTCACTGCTCACGGATGGTTAAATCGCGCCAAAAGTCTATTTAAATTTTTTAAATTCGCTTGGCCGCCATGTTCGGTTTATACTTAACAAGTTTTTGAAAGCCACATAGGTGAACTTCTAGTAGTGCCTTTTATCACTGTACAAAATTTCAGGATAATATCAGAAATAGATTCGGAAATATAGAATGCCGGTGAAATATTTCGAACAACCGCCATGTTGGATTGGTGAGACGTAATACAAGGGCACGGTCGGGGTCGGACGTAGATTTTATTAGCTCACACACACACATGGACAATAATAGGTGATCTCATAAGCCTATTTTTACATAAATGAAAATAGGCTAAATATCCACCAAAAAACAAAAATGTTTTTAATTTCATGACGGATGTGTTCAAGTAATGCGGGAGCATCATAGAACATCCCTGAAGAAATGCAATTAGTTCCTGTTGATATTCTCTAAGAAAATGGTAAATGAAACGTTGAAAGTTAACATGGACGGCCTAGGACTTTCTGACTCTCCTTAATATGGGACCTGGTAATATGCCCCAGGCATCTGTGATTGTATAGACTTATATACGAATAAATGTTTTTCTCATTTATTAAATACAATGGAAAAAGTTACATTATGAAGTAAATTGGGGGACTAAGTGTGTGTTTGCCTCCCGTATAACATCTGAACGGCTCCTTTGAAATCCAACAAAGATGGTTTATTTATTTATCGTAAGGCGTTTAGTGCCTGGAGTGTCCGAGGACATGTTCGGCTCGCCTGAGTCTGTAGCTGCTTCCAACGGACACCCTTAGGGCGAGCTACAAGTTCCGTTCACTTCCTAGTAGTTCCAACTTTCGCTACTAGATATCAATGATACATAGTGGTGAACGCTGGAACATTGATAGAGCGTTCCGACGAAATCTAACCTCACAATTTAGCTTCACACAAGTTTAGTCGGTGAAAGGATCTTTTATATACCGTAAATCTATGACATGGGACCACCGGCTTTACCTGCCCTCCGAAGGAAGGCATAGTGAAAGATTTTTAACGCTCTTAAAAAATCCGGCGACCTCGGATTAAAGGCGTTTGACTTTTGCTATGTTCAATTGTTTGTTTTTGGCAATTTGAGGGGTTTACACATCTTGGTCATTTATTCCCGAGTACTGTACTTCGTTTGTTGATTCTGTTGCTTCATATGGAAGCTAAGGAAATATTGATCATAAGCCCCAGGCATAACTGGGCGTATGGATTTATATACGAGTGGTAAAATATCTAAATGTTGACAGAGAGACAGAAAGAAAACCCTGAGTTATTGTGGCGTTGGTTGGTTCCTCAGTTTAGGGGCTGCGACAACGCGGTCATGTAGCCCCGTGTAGTTTGGGTGTGTGTAGAATCGGTCTGATAACCGGTGTTAATTGTGATGGCTGTATTAGTGTGTGTTACCTGTAATTCAGGTAAGAACTGCAGATGATCAATTCCAAGTAGTTCCTACTTTTGCCACTAAACGCCACTATCAACGAATACTAGGTCAGAACTTGGTTACTAGATGCCACCGCAGTCGACTTCTGGCAACGAACGTTGGAACCTAAGAGCGTTTGTCAAATTTAACCTATAATTTAGCTTCACACAAATGTAATTAGAGGAAGGTTCTTTAACATGCCATCAATCTATGACATGGTGCCGCCGGCTTTACTTCCCCTCCGAAGGAAGGCATACTGAGTGATTTAAACGCTCTTAAAAAATCCGACGACTTCGGCCGGTTTTGAACCCGTTATTGTGGTGTCTGCAATGGTATGTGTATTAGTAAATCTGTTAAGGATGGTAAGGAGGTAGCCATGACCTTAATTTTATTTAGGAACTATCCCGGTATTTGCTTGGAGTAAAAGTGGGAAACAACCAAAATTCAGGATTGTTGTGGTGGGAATCGGACTCATCTCTTCTCAAATTTTCGTTACGTCGCTGAGAGTACCCCGTTCCAGTCTTTAGACCAGAATGAAATTTCTTGGCAGAATCACGAATCGTACCCAGATCTCAGGGGTGGCAGCCAAGAATGCTAGCCACTGCGCCACGGGCAGGACATTTAACAATTGCAACATTACTTCCAGCCGTAAAAATAAAGGAATGGAATGAGGAAATTACAAGATAGAGAAAAGAAATGGCTTGGACACTCGAAAGATAAGAGAAATCATATTATTAAGGCAGAAATGACCACTTACACAAAATAAAATTAAGCGTAGGAAATAAAGACTATATACTATAGTTACTTTTTCTTGATAAGAATGGTCTCCCTGAATCGGTTTTAGAGTAGGCAGGTAAGCCGTGAAAAAAGAAAGCAGATGTCTGATCACTTGGAAAATAGAAGGGGACTAGTAAATAAAATGCACGGGGTATTTAAAATCAGGAAAAATACTCCCTAAGCCTGGGATACCCTAATACAGGTGTTCTCAACCTGGTGCTCGCGAGCACCACGGTGCTCTTTAAATGGAATTTGGAGCTCTCGTCATACGAGCCAAAAAATGCTCGTGAACACATCAACTGAGATCCTTTCTTTAATTCACATTCTGCTGCACAATCAAGAATAATTGTGTTTTCATTACAAGGAAAGAGCGGAGCAGGTTTGTTGCATATTATTAATATCCGTTTTACGTCTCGGCATGATGGGTTAATATCACTTACTGGACTATTATCATGGAGATGCATGTCCAACGAATTCTTGTCAGACGTAATTTAAGAATGGCGAGGTTCATGAAATACAAATCCTCCTTCCGTCCAATCTTAACTTGACTGTGTATTTTGCGGAACGAAAAGTTCACAGACGAAATGAAGAAAAGCCGAGTTGTACTTCCAGGGAAACTCCAAACACAACCACTATTCTCTGAAGTCTTAACTCAACTCGACTCGACAGTTCGCCCTTAGCTAGCTCGTAAACTGTTGCCTCAATAATTGAATGGATATTGTTGGAATAAATGAAGACGTAAAAACACGTATAGTGGGCGATGTATTGAAGATAGAGATATGCTCTCGCGGAATTTTTGTAGAACTTTACATGCTGATTAATTCGTACACTCATAGTATATTGATTGTTTTAACGTTTTGCCCAGCATAAGCTTAAAAAGCGCAAGGACACCAGGTTTTTCTTTCGACTTTTTCACTGAAATCGTTACTGCTTGGCTTCCTTTGATCATAAATAAATAAATTTCTACAGAATACTTCCTCGAAATATCCTTTATGTTCGACCCTCACTATTACGTGTCATAAAACGGTGTCATAATGATGGTCATTATAACACTTATTTTCATTATGATACAGTTTCTCCAGCCAATCAGAGCTCGTTCATTGACCAATTAGGTAACGATACCTTCGCGCATGCGCTCAAAATCCAACATGTCGGACATAAACACAACATCGAACTATAATAAATTACCGACATGGAATACGCACCGTCCATATGTTCGCGTAAATAAACTGGCGAATATGAAACAAGAAATAGCACTGTACCTTAAAATCGCCAACACTAATTTCTACACAGCGCATTGTCTTCAAATGACTGCGGTGACAATATTACTGAGGGACGGCAGATGTAAACATATGGCTTGCGTATGGCATTGCAAGCACACAGCGCATGCGTCGGTCGTTCAAAGATCTTGAAAGACAGAGAGATGTCTCGCGCTCGCTCTCCGATAACAAAATTCTTGTGGCTGACTCTCAACAGATATTTAGGAATATTTATGTTAAAACATATAATAAAATTATAATTATCGTCGAACATAAACAGTCGTATGCAACTCGCCTATAATGGTAATTAAGACACTCGTATGGAAATTATAAAACTCGCATACGCTCGTTTTATAAAAAATACTCGTGTCTTAATTATAGCCATTATAGGCTCGTTGCATAATGTACTATTACAGAATGCTGAAAACCGCATCAAAATCCATCCAGTGGTTCTCGAGATTACCCGTGACATCCAAGAATCAGGCACTTTGTTTTATACTAAGTAGAGCTAATCATTATTATTCTTATTATTACACAAATATTTTTATACTTTTATTATTATTTATTTCCGGTCTGTATACCATCTCTAGATGAATACAGTATTTTTGTATTTGACTGTTGGCACAGGCTAGAGTAAGATGTGGCTTCCCACCAATGCCTCATTCATAGCTGTGATTACAATGAAGCTACTGAGGTATGGGTGGTGTTAAGTAATGACCTTTAGGACACGATCTGTGCCTGTGAATATTGTGAAAGGATGTTTATGTAGGGTTAGTACTGATGTACTGGCTCAGTAAGGAAAGCAATGGCAAATTACCTCACTCCTCACCTTGTCTAGTACGCCTCAATATGGTACTCCCCCTGGGTTTTAGTGGGTTTCCACCTACATAATCAACGGTGATACCTTTTGAGGATTCGACCAGCCTCCGAGAACCCAACAGACAGATTATTATGTTATTTATTTCCAAAATCCCTTCCCTGACCCATCCTGAAAATAAAACAAATTGCCATTGGCCGCATAAAACAAAAAAGTAAAAATTATACTTATTATTATTATTATTATTATTATTTTTATTATTATTATTATTATTCATATGATCACCATGTTATTGCGTACAATTCACCATTTCAACGGCGTTTGATGCAAGACGGAGTGGAGTTTTCTATATTGGTAGGTTGAGGAAAGAACGAACTATGGGGCAAGTCTCTAAAATAACTACTTTCTGCATACTGGAATGAAGATTATGGTGTAACCCCAGTTAATCGAGGTTGGCCTTTAGCGACTTCGATATGATCCCTGTGGAAGAGATTATAATAGGCAATACAGTGACAAATTCCTGATGCCACATCTGTCGGATCACTTCAGCCAGAGGCATCACTTTCTCAGCATAAATGTGTTGGATGTTATGCCAGTTAGGGACTGCGATGTCTATTAAAAGAGTTTTCTTCTGTACTTTATCAATAATAATGTCTGCTCTGTTTGCTGATATCTGTGATCACTGACCTGTCCCAGAGTAGCTTGTGTGTATCATTCTCCAGAACATCACCAGGAATATATTGATAAAAAGGCAGACTATTATTACCTAAGAAGTGCTTCTTTGCCAGGTTCAGGTGGATTATCTTGGCTACTTGGCCATGCCTCTTACAAATAGTACGTAGATGAAATTGTTGTATAGCCCCCTGTGATATGCTGGATGGTCTCCGATTCGCGATGGCATCTCCTACGTTTGTCATCTGGCAGTCTACCTTAATGATGTCTTTATGAAGTTCTTTGTTGCCACTGCTTGATCTTGATATTATTATTATTATTTCTTCGTTTAGGTCAGCTATAGACCACGTCATTTCAACTGCTTCCGTCTTTGGGCCAGTGTTCACGCATTCGCTGCCTGTGAAACTCCCTTCTTTCATCAGACCACTTCTTGCCGGTTTTTAATTTAGCTTTTTCTTGGAATTGGTGGTGTGCTCCAAGCTTTTCATTCAAAAGATCACATTCCATAATGTCTGCGTGGGTGATCCCTACTTCATGCAAATCCTTGTCTACCTCACAAAACCAGTGGCCCTTGGTTTTCTTCTTCTTCTTCGTATCCCTTGTGCCTTTAAGCGTCAGGGTAGCCTCGTTCTGTCCATATCTGCCACTCCGATCTATTTTCACACAATCTCTTCATTTCCAGCATTGTTTTCCCTCGCTTCTATCCAATTTTCTCAATTCTGTCATCCCAAGTGGTACGGGGTCTTCCTCTTCCTACTCTCCCTTCCACTCGCATTTCAAAAACCTGCTTCGCTTTTCTCTCTTGTTCCATCCTCCTGACATGTCCATACCACTTCAACTGACGTTCCTCAATCACCATACTTATCGCCTTCTTTTGTCCTGCTTCTTCTCTGATTCTCTCATTCCGGATCCTATCCCTTCTAGTCCTCCCCACTGCTCGCCTTGTATACTTCATTTCAGTGGCAGTGATCTTACTGAGATGCTTGTCTTGCAGTGCTAAACTCTCTGTGCCATATAGGGTGATCGGGGCCATAACCGTGTTGTAAATCTGCATTTTGGTCTTGATGCTTATCTCATTCTTCCCTACTATTGTATTATTCATCTGACAGTAGGCTGAGATGGCTTTTTTAGTTCTATTGAGTACCTCTGGCTCTATTTTCCCATCACTACTTAATATGGTGCCAAGATATTCAAAAGTTTCTACTTTTTCGAGAGGTCTTCCTCCACAAATTATGTCAAGTTGTTGTTCCTGTCTGTCCAGTTTTGAGACCCACATTACTTTGCTTTTATCTGTATTCACTACCATTCCTTTCCTTTCCAATTCTTCATACCATTCCACCACGGCCTGCTGAAGTCTTTCTGGTGTATCAGCAATCACTATTATATCATCTGCATAGAGGAGTGCTTGCAAGTATACAGGTCTTAGTCTCCACATACCAAGCTTGGTCCTATGGGTTCGCCGCTTACATATTTTTGTTATTTCATCCAGGACGATATTAAACAGTAGAGGGCTGAGGCTATCACCTTGTTTTACTCCCCTCTCCATTTGGAATTCTCCAGACATTTCACCATCTATACGAACTATTCCCACAGGTTGCTGGTATACACTCTTCACAGCATTTAACAGTCTCATTGGTACCTTCTTCGCTGCCAGTGCCTCCCATATGCTCTGCCTCGGTACAGAGTCAAAAGCTGCCATCAGGTCTAGAAACGCAAGGTACAGGTCACGGTTTTTGGCAATGCTCTTCTCTATTACTGTTCTAATTGTGTAGATGTGATCTTGTGTCTGACGTCCTGGCCTAAAAGCTGCCTGCTCCTCTTCAATGTAATTTTCCACCACCTTCCTAAGTCTCCTTTCCAGCACCCGAGTGTAGATCTTGTACGCTACAGATGATAGACAGATAGCCCTGTAATTATTACAGTCGTAGCTGTTCCCTTTCTTGTGCAACGGGATAATTAGATTTTTCTTCCATTCCTTTGGTATTCTGTTCTCTTCCCACATTCTCCTAAACAGCTTAGTAAGTTGCTTCACTATCTCAACACCTCCATATTTGATTAACTCTGGAGAAATTCCATCAGGACCTGCTGCTTTCCCAGTCTTAATTTGTTTAATTGCCATTATGACCTCGATTTCTTCTATTTTCCCTTCTATTTCTGGATTTTGCACATCTTCATGTGGTCCATAAACAATCCCATCCTCTTGCTCTGCCGCATTTCTCTGGAACTTCTCCTCATAGTGTCTTCTCCACACTTGAAGCACTTCTGCCTTCTATGATACTAAGTTATTCCCATTCTTGATTGTCCTAGTCTGCTTTCCATACTTCCCTCTTATAGACTTTATGGTTTTCCAAAAGCTTCTTGTGTTCTTCTCTCTAGCTTTGCTTTCAACCATATTCCCAAACTCTTCCCAAGATTTTCTCTTAGCTTCCTTCACTACTCTTTTCGTTTCATCCCTTCTTTTGATGTATTCTTGCCTGTTTTCTTCCGTAGGACATCCTATGTATCTTTTCCATGCTTCTTTCCTGCTCTTTACCTTCTCCTTCACTTCTTCATTCCAGCAACTTGTTCTTTTCTTTCTGGTATCTACCACTGCCTTTCCACACACTTCTTCTGCTAACTTTAGCAACACTGATTTTATGTCATTCCACATGTTATTGATTTCTTCACTTCCATTAGTTCTTATTTGCATCTTTTCCTTCACTAATTCTGCATACTGGGACCTTTTCTCTTCATTTTGAAGATCCTTCAATCGGATCACCTCAAACCTTTTGGTTCTTGGTTGGATTGGCCTCTTGAATCTGGTGTACATTACCAGTAATCTGTGATCTGTAGCTAGCTCTGCTCCTCGTATGACTTTCACATCCATGATGTTATTCGGTATGCCATGAGGGTACATAAAGTAGTCTATAACACTCCTAGCATTTCTACCTTCAGCCTCAAAAGTTATCTTATGTACTTCTTTATGGGGGAAAATGAGTTCCCCAATAACAATTGATTTTCAATGCAGAATTCTATAAGTCGCCTGCCATTTTCATTCAGCGTCCTCTCTCCACCATGATTGCCCATGCTTCCATGTGTTATTCTTTTGTCCTGGCCTGTTCTTGCATTTAGGTCCCCTCCTATCAATACATGGCATCCATTCGCAACCTCTTTGTCCACGGTCCTTTGGAGTTGAACATAAAACTCCTCTTTATCGAGTAAGTTGGTGTCTTCTGTTGGGGCGTATACTTGTATGAAGGACACTTTCATCTCTATGTCAAGGTTAATAACCATTATTCTCGACCTTAGTTTTCTTGTTAAGAAAATAGGTAAATATCCGATTGGCGATTCTCTCGGTTTTCATACGAGTTAAGTGGCCTTATAAAGATATTCTTCTCTTCCGAATTACTTGAGATATCCTTTCTACATGATGGTACAGCTCATTGTTATGCCATCTCCTGTATTGACCATCGTCTCTCAACGTCCCTAAGATCTTCCTCGGTATGTTCCTTTCCTTGGCTTCCAATTTCTCAAGCAGACCCTTCCTATTCATTGCCTGGCATTCTGCTGCGTACAGTGCCTCAGGTCGGATAACTGTAATAGTGTCTTTGTTTGGCATTGCGGGACACTGTTCGCTTGTTGTACACTCCTTCCGTTAGCTGGTAGGGCACTTCCATCTTGTTCATTCTTGATGTGAAGGCTTCCTTCTCTGATATGTTGGGCTCGATCCACTCCCCTAGGTACTTAAACTTTTGTGCCTGACGTATCTTCCCATGTTCAACATTTAATTCTTTGACTGCAGGGTTAATATTAGTTATAAACTCGGTCTCCTCAATAGAAATCTGTAAGCCTGCCTTTGCCGCTTGTATTCTGAATTGGTTGACTTGATTTGCGGCTGTGTCTAGGGAAGCAGAAAAGATTGCTAGATCATCTGCGAAAGCTAGGCAGTCAATTGTCAGGTCCAAGCTCCTGCAGCCCATTCTGACGCCATTTTCTAACACTTCTTTACCCATCTCCTTGCGCCATTTACGAATTACTTTCTCCAGTCACAGTTGAAGAGTAAAGGAGACAGTCCATCTCCCTGCCTCACAACCGTCCAGGTTTTTAAAGAGTCTGAAATTTCTCCTCTAAATTATTATTATTTTTATTATATTTACTACATCAATGGGGCTGTACGTCCTCTCCAAATTGCGACTGTGGAGAAGAGAAGCAGTCTATAGATCGCATAACGCCTGATTGTCCCCTCAGAGCCTTCAGTGGTACACTGGAAGATCCACACCGGCTATCTCAAGTGGCTTCTCCATTTGGATTTGCAGCTGTAAATTAATCATTTCAGACTACGAACTTGAGATTATGTATTACTATATATATATTTGTAAATAGCTAAATTACTTCATCATACGATAAATACATAAATTATTGTATCTACAGTAGATGCACGGCCCGGATTGCTATTAAATTATTCAGGTTTTTGGGCTATTACCGTGTGAAAATAAAATTTAAATACCAGACGTTTCGAGAGGAACCTTGCCTCCTTTTAGTTGTGTAACATCTTTCCACTCGGTTGCTGGGTATTTTTAGTGGGAGTGATTTTCGAAAAGGAACGGAAATGGGACGGAAATGTGTAAGAGGAAACATCGCATACGGTTTACTTCAAAGTTTGGAGGCCCCATTAGAGATATTCCTACAATAAATCATCTTCAAGTTGTCGTTCTTTGGTGTGAAAATATTCATTAAATTATAATTGCTGAAAACATGAATTATTAAATCTTCATACATTTGCTGTATTCTTATTTAATGCAAGCATTCGAGGTACTGTCGGCCACGGAAATGGGACGGAAATGTGTAAGAGGAAAAATCGCATACGGTTTACTTCAAGGTTTGGAGGCCCCATTAAAGACATTCCTACAAAAATTATCTTGAAGTTGTCGTTCTTTGGTGTGAAAATATTCATTATATCATATTTGCTGAAAACAATTACGATTCATTAATTAAATATTCATACTTTTGCTGTGGATTGTATATCGCATAAGGTTTACTTGCGCACCGGTCAGGATTTGGCACTGGAGTTTTACAAGTAGTTATTTCAATGACCAACAGAGTTCACTGTTAACAAGGGATTTGCGCTCCCGGCAAAACTAATAGGTTATCGGCTTTTTAATATCTCGCGAACCAATAATGCTAGGGACTTGTATGAGGTGTCCTAGGAGTAAGGGTGACGCCCCCTTTTTTCTATCCCCCTCTTAATTTAACAAAAGGACCCAAAACTAAAGGGTCATCGGCTTTTTTATATTTCGCGAACCCATATTGCTTTATGAGGTGTTGTAGGACTCCGAGTGACGCCCCTTTTTTCATGATTTTGTGATTTGCAGAGATGGGTAAATCCAGAGCAGAATATATGCGAAATTATCGACAAATGAAACATGAGAAAAAAATAAAACTGGAGAATTACAGCCGAAAAAAATTGACTTCACATATATTTCATCTCAATTTCATAGTAGGATAACATGTCAGATGTTACACATCATATGCGAGTACTGTAAGGCTCATAATGTTTTATTATTATTATTATTATTTATTTTAAAAATGAATTATTATATTCGATTCATTGGCGCTTGGGTACTTGGTATGGGGTGAGGGTAGTGCTTACAGTCTCAAAAAAGGTTGAGCTCGCCTGCCCTAATATCTGAAACAGATGTCTGTTGACAGTGCAGGAAGGTATTTGGAACACCACGTAGCTAAATGGACGATGGATTAAGGAGCAAGGAGAGGTCCAGCAGGGTTCTCCCAAGAGTATCATCTGTTGGGTATCAATCACATCCTATGGGAGTGATCTATCCTCCTGACCACACCAACATGACCAAGTATTGCCTGGTTCAGGTGCACAGCTGATTAATTGCGTCCTGTGAGACTGGTATAACGGAACCTCCTCCCTAGATGATTCCGGAAGACAGTAAACCACATTTCTCACATCATCTTGTACATTACTTCGGTCTAGGTGAGCTGTTTCCATAAGAGACCGTGGTTAGATTTTCCTTCATTTATTAGCCTACTTTTCACATTTTGCAAAAATGAGGAAAAAGTAGACTTATGAGATCGATCCGGGAAAATGTGTGTCTGTCAGTCTGGCTGTGTGTGTCCCCCCCCCCCCTATCAACTCCTAAACGGCTGCAGCAATCAAAACCAAATTTAGTATGAGTAAAGATGTGCACCGGAATATCTCACGTCCATATTTGAAAATGATGTCAGTGCTACCAACTGCTGAAAAAACGCACTAGAAATTTGAGCTCCATGTTGGATATCTTGCAAGGTATGCATGGGAGCTATTCCAAAATTGGCACACATGCAGATAATACTATTTCATTATAATTTCCAGGAGGCCAACAATGACAGTGTTGCCAAAATAATTTTAAGCCTTCTGATAGGTCCAATGTTTAAATGCATATAACTTCTACACTATTAATTGGATTTCAACCAAATTTTGTATGTAATATCTGTACATAAACATATATGACTGAGCGTATTCGTAAGAGCCAACAGGGCTGCCAACTGTTAATAATTGCTCTCTCTCTATTTTTTTTTATCCAAATACCAATATATCAGAAAGTATGCAAGCCAACAGCTTTAAACTATTCACACGTATATTCTGACATTTTAGATTAATTTGGAGTAACTTATATACGTCAGTTCTACCAACATAATTATAAGCCTGCTGATAGTACCAATTTTTAAATACATGTAACTATACTGTCAGTTGGATTTCAACCAAATTTCGTATGTGCTATGTGTACCATAACAGATATTTATTATATTTATTAAACACAATGTGTACTGAGAGAAAAAATAAAATAAAAATGAAAAGTTACATTATCGTGATTTCACCAATCTTTAGATAGCTCAATTAGTGATAAAGTCCTATTTTTCACTCCTGCAGGTGATATTTCGGGCACCGTTCATTACATAGCTTACAGATGCAGCTGTCCTTAGGATCATGGTAGGTGCTTTCTGAGCAAATCTTTCCATGAAAGCCGTGTACTGCAAATCGTGTGTACAGGTGTCGGAGTTGGAAGTTTGGTCCTTTCCAGCAGTCTGATGTCAGTACGTCTGTTTCTCTAATCCCCTCCGGTATCTGTCTTGCTTTACTGCTCCTCTCTTCGATGAAGGTTGCATATGCTTGTGTCTCCGATAAATTAAATCAGTGTTTTATGTCATCCACGAAGAGAGATTCCTGCGCAAGGATATAAGCATAACTATTTCTTGTGAATTTTGAGATGGATAACACTCTTTTGAGGAAGCTAGTTTTAACGCTTTCCAGCTTTCTTAGATTTCTGACCGTCAGGTAGTTCCAGATTAGTTGTATTCCATAGGTGGCCGTCGGCATAACTTTGATCTTGAATAGTGCCATTGCTGTTGAAACTGACAGTAGTTGTAATTTGGATGTCATATATTGCTTTTGCTGCAGCTGCTGTTCGTTCTTGTATGTGTAGTGAAAACGTAATTCCCGTAGTTTGGAGGGTGACCCCCAAGTAATTGAAATTTGTTACGAATTCTAAGGGAGAGTTGCCACACCATAACAGATATGACTGTAAGTATTGTTAAGAGAAATCAGGGCTGCCAACTGTTAATAAATGCTGTATATATTTTTTACCCTAATATCAATATACCAGAAAGTATGCAAGCCAACAGCTCTATACTTTGCACACGTATAGCACCTGACATTCTAGATTAATTTGGAGTAATTAATACAAGGCAGTGCTGCCAACATGATTCTATGCCTGCTGATATGTCCAATTTTAAAATACATGTAACTTCTACAGTAACAAATGGATTTCATCCAAAACTGGCACAACAAGATATAATATTTCAGATATTTCTGACCAGCACACGCATGGTATTGTTGGCAACATGCTTTTACGCGTGCTGATAGATCCAGTGATTAACTGCATGTAACGTCCATTGGACTTCAACCAAATTTTGTATTCTGTACCTTAAGAGATGGAACTAAGAATATATTCAGTCACCAGGGATGCCAACTGTAGTGCTCTATTAGGCTACATTATATCAGGTATATTTTGATCTAATTAGTTATTTCGATATTACCAACTTAATTTTGTCATTATTCTTGATAGGTTCATATACTGTAGAATAATCATTGGCATGAAAATTAGGCTGTATAGTTCTTCACGGAACTTCTTGTTTTTTCATAAAAAGCAATAACATTTTTCATGATAGGAGAATGTATGATATTTACCGTGTTGATTAATACAGTAGATAATTCTTAATAATACTAGGCCAATCAATACAAATTAAGAAACAAGTATTGATTTAGGTGGTATATTGGCTTTCACATACAAGAAATTAAAACTCAGCAAATTTTCTAGGTTTATGCCGTGTCTTGTGCAGGGTTTTGCCTGGGAACACCGACATAGGCTCATCAGCGAACTCTTGGTGTCCTTGCCGGAACCCCTACAGGATTAGCGAACTGCGCGCTACCTCTCTTCTTCTGCGCTTCTTTACTCCGAGTGCTAAAAGCTCAAGCAGCCTTTCACCTCCCTATAAAGGCTTCCAAAAAGATGGTATATTTGCTTTCACGGCTAAAACTCAGATATTTTTCTAGGTTTATGGCGAGTCTTGCGCGGGATTTCGCCCAGAAACACCAAGATAGGCTCATCAGGGGGGTGAAACGCTGCTTGAGATTTTAGCTCTCGCAGTGAAGAAGCGCAGGTGCGCTTCATAAGAAGGGAGGTGGTACGCAGTTCTCTACTCTAGTGGGGGTCCGGGCATGGATACCAAGAGCCCGCCGATGAGGCAGCTTGATGTTCCTAGGCGAAACCCCGCACAAGACACGGCATAAACCTAGAAAAATTGCTGAGTTTGAACTATTTAATTGTTGAACATCTATTCAATTGTTCAATTGTTGTACATGTTTCGGCTGCACAATGAAGCCTTCTTCAGCTGAAATTTCAATTTGGAATATTAATTAAGATATCGTTGTGTCAAATCTATAAATTACTGATTACTAACAACAATAATTTGCTATGACTAAACCCAGAAATAATTATTAAAAGAATTGGATATCCTTACAAAAATGAATGAAAATATATATATATTTGACAAAATGTATTTCTATATTAATGAGTAGCTCATTATAATGAGGTTCTAAAATGTAAAGACCAAATTCTCTCTTCTTTCTATTACACCATTATCCTCTAACCACAATATCCCTCACAACTCAAGAAATACACAAAGCATAGATTCCCGAAGGAGTTCAAAACATCTCTGATGTTTAAATCGTAAACCATGAATGTGCTTCTATGTTTAGATGAATACAGTATATTAAACGCTAAGGTGTATGTTCACACAATTCAAGCACTTAAGCTAGAGGGAGTGTGAAGGTGCGGTTTGTAACAAAATTTTCCAAATCTTCTCAATAGTATAGGAAGAATCATGCATTTCTTCAAAATTCAACGTAAATACATTAATTTGTTTGTAATGTGCGTTTAAACAAATAAACATGACGATAGTTCTTGCCAGAACTGTGTCACGTCGATCCTGCATAACAATAAATCAAAGCGGGTGGTATATGTACACGGGGCGCTCACAAGTAACAGATAAAGATTCAAAATCTTCCGTAACAGCAGCGGCATCAAGAGGGTAAAATTAGACTCAAAATGTCACATAGGTTTCGGTGCCCTAAAGAATAAAAATAAAATAAAATTATACATAAAATGCAAAAATCATTCAGACATAATCCGCAGCAGTGACAAAATGCACTCTGATTTCATAAATATCAACTTAAAAAAGTTGAGTTTAAAACAAATAAACAAGGTGATAGCCCCTGCCAGAACTGTGTCGCGTCGAGCTCGCATAGCAATAAAGCCGGGCAGGAGCTTTATACACATGCGAATATTTTTGCATGCGTCCACTAGTTCATACGAAATTCTTTACTACACAACTGACAGCAATGTGTAATGCATTGATTGACATGATGTTCACCCATGCTCCTACAATAATCCCTTGTCTTGCCCTCAGGTTTATCATCAATCTGAGTGGTGCCCAAGAGCTCCTGTGTAGAGCCCGGGGATTCCCACCGGATTACCATAATATTGTAACTAATGACCCTGTACTGCCAGACATGAGCTACGGTGGCCCTAGAAATTCATTGTAACTTAAGGGTGATCATACAGCTTAAGGAACCAAAACAATAGCAATATGTATAGGCCTATTACAACTGTGTCGGTCTTAAGCCTTTATAGGGCGTAACTATTTTTTACTTTTATGTGTTTCTACATTTTTATTCATTTTAATTATTATAATAATTATAAATAGAAAAGAGAAAATCGCGCAGAACATTAGGTTAATGAAAATGAAGAGAGCCTTATACAAGACACAGGGAGTCGACAACAAAAACTATCTGTCCACGTTCTCTAAACTTCGTCATTACAACCCGGTCATTAAACCTGAGGTGCTTTATGCTAGTGAGACATTGACGTTACACACTAAGGGGGACTTGGAAAAAATCCTCACAGAGGAAAGAAAAACAATAAGGACAATAATTGGACCAAAGCACACAGATGAAGGATACAGGCTTCACTCAAGAGACACCACAGAGAAATTGTCCAACCTCTCAGCAGACATCAGAAAGAGGCGACTAAACTTTTACGGCCACATCAGCAGACTCCCCAACAAAATTCATAGATACATACAGCGGCTCAAGATTACTACACCCTGGATGATGCAAGTCAAAATTGATCTAGTAAAAGCACAGGTCGACCCAGAAGACGTCATAGACAAAAGCGTCTTTCGACACAAAGTATGCAAGTGGGAAGTGTTGTCAGACAGAGCAGCACTTACAGCCCAAAGACCAAAGTTGACCGAAGAAAGGAAGATGGCCTTTAGTGCACGAATGAAAGAGTTCTGAAAAGACAGGAAGAACAAAAAGTCATGATCGCTTCGCGTGGACTAATAGGCCTGTAAAGTGTGAAATAAATAATTATAAATAATGTTATATTTTTTTCTCTAATTTTAATGTTTATATATTTATTTATTTTCAATTTATGTGTTTATGGATTTAATTTTGCTATTTTATTGCATTAATTAATTAACTAATTTCAAATTGATTTTTACAATTATTTTCATAATTTTATATACGTATATTTATTATTTAAAATTTGTATATTTCTTTTATTATTGCAATTTTATTTTTATGACTTTTAATTCTATATTTAACATATATTTTATTTTTATACCAATTGTTAACGATTTTAAAATTGTATCCATCACATAACATCAAGTAGATACGTATATATTTGATTTTTAGAAATACTGGCACTTTGGCATGAAAATTCTCCGAACTTTGGCTGAAAGATTCAACTATCAGCATCTTTAAAAGCATAAACTGTCCTTATGACAGGTGGTTAATATAGAGACCACTATCCCGAAAAGGGTTAAACCTTTTACAACAATTGTATACATTTCCAAGGAAAGACACACTTCTTGCTTAGGCGCGAAGATTTAAATTTTCTCACAATTAACACCGGTTATCAGACAGATTCTACACACACTCAAAGTACACGGGGCTACATGACCGCGTTGTCGCAGCCCCTAAACTGAGGAACCAACCATTTAAATTTTCCGAATTCAAATCGTTACTATTTTTAACCATTTTTCAAAATTTGGCCCTTGCTTTGTGCCGACCTTCGCCGTTTCGCTCATATCTCCCATGTTTAAAGGCTTTTTTGGACTGTTATTTTACAAACTGGGTGTTAAACCTTCACCATCAAAATTAATCCATCGAAACCCTTTTTGGATTTAATTAGTTTTTCTACGAAACGTTATACATTTTTTTTAGTTTGTTCAGAATAAAAATGAAATAATGGTGATTAATTAATTAATAATGTGGATATGAGTGAGATTATTTTTGCAGCTGAAGATTTAACACCCAACTCAAAGAAAGAAAAGTCCGACAATTCCCCTAAACGTGGGAGATATGAGAAAACGGCGAAGATCAACACAAACAAAGAACCAAATTTTAAAAAATGGATAACAATACAGTAGTTATGATTTGCATTTTGAAAATTTTAAACTTAATTTATGGTTGGTTCCGCAGTTTAGGGGCTGTGACAACGTGGTCATGTAGCCCCGTGTATTTTGGGTGTGTGTAGAATCTGTCTGATAACCGGTGTTAATTGTGATGGCTGTATTAGTGTGTGTTATCTGTAATTCAGGTAAGGACTGCAGACATTGAATTTTTAAGTAGTTCCTACTTTTGCCACCAAACGACACCGTCAACGACTACTAGTTCAGTCGGCTCTTGGCGACGAACTTTGGAACCTAAGAGGTTCTTTAACATGCCATAAATCTATGACATGGGACCGCCGGCTTTACTTCCCATCCGAAGGAAGGCATACTGAGGGATTTTTAACGCTCTTAAAATATCCGACGACTTCGACCGGAAACTTAATTTATAGTAGCAAGATGTGTGTGTTTCCTTAGAAATGTCTATCATTGTTGTACAAGATTTATGACAGGCACAGTTATAATATTACGAGTAAATCATTATTGTTTAGGCTTTTTAAGCTGCTTTTACCCCCTTAAGGCAATGATAGCACATTATACATTAAACTCTACTTCACCTACGGTTTTTTTTATGTCCACAGAAGTGCAAGAACAAGTTACTTCATGGAATCAAGAGATGGAGAAATATGGAATTAAAATAAGTGTGGAGTAGAGTAAGACTGTAGTGATGACAAGAAACAAGAGAGAAGGAAGACAGAATATGGAAGTCAATGGAAATCCATTGGAAATGGTAAAGAGCTTAAAGTATTTGGGAGCATACTCACAGAAGATGGTACAATAAATGAAGAAATTGGAAAGAGAATCCAATAAGCCAATGGGTTTTACTAGTGTGTGAGAGGTTTAGTATGGAACAAGGAAGTCCCAGAGAAATGCAAGAAAGTTCTATTCTCAATATATTACACACCAATTTTGACATATGCAGCAGGTACTTGGACCACAACAAAACGTGATGAAAGCCGAATCCAAGCAGCCGAGATGAAGTTCCTTAGAGGAATAATTGGGAAGACATGGAGTGATAAAGTCAGAAATGTGGACATTAGGGAGAGAACTGGGTTCCCAAAACTGCAAGACAAGATAGATACAAGTAAGCTGAAGTGGTACGGACATATGATGAGAATGGAAGAATAAAGAGTTCCAAAAAGAATATTTATGGAGAAAATACCAGGAAGAAGATACGAAGAAGGCCCAAAAAGAGGTGGATAGTTACGGTGAGGGAAAGCATAGAGAAAAGAGGAGTACAATCAAAAGAAGTACCGGTATTGAAAGAAGGAAATGAATGGTAGAGGGATAGACAACTGTGGAGGTCCTTGATTCGCAACCTGACCCAGGGAACTGGAAACGGAAAATGATGAATAAGAAGAAGGAAAAGAAGAAGAAGACTGTACTTTTCCATTCGATTTATGTTTGCTGTTTACATTGTTTTCTGCATTTCGTGCATGGTAATTAACTATAGGAGATTAAAATCCCAACGGGCCATGGAGCCAAACCTAACATATCCACTGCGGATCACTAGCCCAGCGCAGAGCCCATCGCGTGACGCTAGATTACAAGCAGGTGCGGAGAGCGGACCTAGCGCGTCATGGGAAGAGTGTAAGAAAATGTGAATCACAGTCTTCCCGCACGGTAAGAAAGGCTCTCCTTGTCATCCCGCACATCGACTAAGTCCAATATACTAGCATGTTCATCCGTAGCCAGATTTGCGCATGCGCATTTAGTTTCCTGCTTATTTAATCGTTGTCTGGCTGCGTGGCTCAGGGGTAACGTTCTCGCTTGCTGAGCCCAAGGTTGCAGGTTTGAAACCTGGCGCAGTCAGCTGGCATTTGAGGGTGCGCAAATGCGAGAGAGCCGTGTCAGTACATTTACTGACACGTTAAAGATCCCCTTCGAGGCAAAATTCCGGCACCCCGGCGTCTCTAAAAGCCAGGGTAGTTAAAAGGGACGTAAAACCAATAACATTATTATTATTATTATTATTTAATCGCCTGGATTTTCGTCATACGTTATCATACTTTTTTTTTGAGATGTGTGACCAGCAAGACAATTCCTATGCGTGGTAAGACGCAGCATTTTCTGTTTACTATCATCTCAAGAGAATTACGTGTAATTCCGCTTTTACTAATAAATTTCGGTACTGCAATAATTTCATAAAAGAACTAAACTTGCAATTGACAGCATATTCACGAGTAACATGAAATAATTTGTAGTAATCAGTTTTGGTTGCTTCATGGCGCTTATGTTATCATTTTATTTAATTCTGTGTTCAGTTGGCGGACAATGAAGTTCCGTCAACATCACGAGGCCCGAGACCTCTCGATTTCAAGTACCGTGCGGATCACGCACTAGGCGCTTGAGTAAGATAAGTAGTATAAGCTCTGTATAATTCGTTTTGCCGATGTTGAAAACTCCAAAGTAGTGTGTTTGTAGCGGTTCAAGGCCCGCCTCCACCTCCCCACCTCACAAGATGGCGGCGGTGCGATATCTCTCGAACGCATGGTCAGATTTTGACGAATGAGGTGTCATTGAACTCGGGCTGACACTCCCTTTCCAATGGACGACATATTTCAACCCCAAAAATAAAACCTACACCTACTAGAGGGTGAAATTGTAATATTTTAGAGAATCTCTCTTTCCAATTGCAACATGTGAGAGTTTGAATGCCGATATGGAATGTAACGTTGTTCTGCAAACCAATAATCAAAGAGGGGCATGTTAGGCCTTGAGGTGAGAGCCCCTGTTATTGTTGACGAGCCCCCTGCTGTCGGGCCCGTGTTGATGGGGTATTGTGGACGAGTCCTTGTGGACGAGTCCTTGTGGACAGGTCCTTGTGGACGGGTCCTTGTTGACAGGTCATTGTGGATGAGTCCTTGTGGACGAGTCCTTATCCCTTTGGACTGATCCCTTTGGACGGGTCCCTTTGGCCTGGTTCCTACGGACTAGCCCATGGTCCCTAATGCTATGATGAAATTAAACGTTGTTCTACATGAAACGCATGTGAAGAGCCGATTGCTACTATGAATTAACATGTTTGTTTTTTGTTTTTACGCATGCGCACTTGTTATTTTTTGTAAGCGGGCGGGCTTTTTGAATAATGATTTATTGATGAGTTATTTTTAAAAAAATTACCAAAAGATCCAAAACTAATATCTCATGAATCAATAAGGCTAGGGACTTGTATGAGAGGTCGTTGGACTTGAGGTGACATTTTGTTTTTGAATATATTATTTATTTATGTCAAAAGGACCTAACTGCACTTTTGTTAATATCTCGCTAACTAATAATCAGAGAGGGTCAAGTGTGGTGTCATAGGACTCAGGACGGTCAACCCTTTTCCATGACCAACGAATTTAACCAAAAGATCTAAGGTCATTAGATTTTTAATATCTCATGAATCAATAAGGCTAGGGACCTGTATGAGAGGTCGTTGGACTTGAGGTGACATTCTGTTTTTGAATATATTATTTATTTATGTCAAAAGGGTCTAACTACACTTTTGTTGATATGTCGCTAACTAATAATCAGAGAGGGTCAAGTGAGGTGTCATAGCACTCAGGATGGTCAACCCTTCTCCATGATCAACGAATTTACCCAAAAGATTCAAAACAGCAAGGTCATTGACCTATGATTTTATAAACTAATAATCAGAGAGGCTCAAGTGAGGTGTCATGGGACTCAGGATGGTCAACCATTTTCCATGACCAACGAATTTACCCAAAAGATTCAAAAAACAGCAAGGTCATTGACCTAATATTTTATAAACTAATAATCGAATATCTACATGTGAGGTGTTATAGGACTTAGAATGGTCAACCCTTTCCCATGGCCAATAAATTTACCCAAAATACCCAATACATCAAGGTCATCGACCTGAGATTTTATAAACTAATAATCGGATACGAACATGTGAGATGTTTACCATGTGTGTGATGAAACATAGCTAGGTAGAGAAAGAATTAGTGTAGGCTACATGTATGCTGATTGACAAGTCTTTTACCATTGAAACTTGTTTTTCAGATCAAACTGCAGTATAGAGAGAGTATAGGTTGTAGGTATGGGTTAATAAATGACGAACGGTGTACACACAAACTCTGATTTATCGATTCAAGAATTAAGAGTAGACTATATTTAATTGATTGGTTAAAGAGGATTGCTAAAACACAAAAATGCTCAGTGGTTACCGGGGCAAGATGGTCGCTACACACACACACAACAAGCTTTAAATACACACATCAAAAAAGTTTTGCATCACCTCGGTTCCAAGAGTTCCGGAACCGTTAAATACAAAGGGAATAGAGATCAACACAAACAACGTTTCAGCTCGTTTTATTGCTCATGAGACCCACACATTGCATGTTGTACCATCATACAGCTAGACTTTCAGCATTTGTGGTCCAGATTGCAGTACACACCACTACCTCTAATACCCAGTAGCACGTCCTCTTGCATTGATGCATGCCTGTATTCGCCGTGGCATACTATCCACAAGTTCATCAAGACACTGTTGGTCCAAATTGTCCCACTCCTCAACGACAATTCGGCGTAAATCTCTCAGAGTGGTTGGTGGGTCAAGACGTCCATAAACAGCCCTTTTCAACATATCCCAGGCATGTTCGATAGGGTTCATGTCTGGCAAACATGCTGGCCACTGTAGTCGAGCGATGTTGTTATCTTGAAGGAACGCATTCACAAGATGTGCACGATGAGGTCGAGAATTGTCGTCCATGAAGACAAATGCCTCTCCAATATTCTGCCGATATGGTTGCACTATGGGTCGGAGGATGTCATTCAGGTATCGTAAAGCCGTTTCGGAGCCTTCCATGACCACCAGTGGCGTACGTCGGCCCCACATAATGCCACCCCAAAACATCAGGGAACCACCACCTTGCTGCACTCGCTGGACAGTGTGTCTAAGACGTTCAGCCTGACCAGGGTGCCTCCAAACACGTCTCCGACGATTGTCTGGTTGAAGGCATATGCGACACTCATCGGTGAAGAGAACGTGATGCCAATTCCGTGGGGTCCATTCAGCATGTTGTTGGGCCCATCTGTACCGCGCTGCATGGTGTCGGGGTTGCAAAGCTGGACCTCGCCATGGACGTCGGGAGTGAAGTTGCGCATCATGCAGCCTATTGCGCACAGTTTGAGTTGAAACACGACGTCCTGTGGCTGAACGAAACGCATTATTCAACATAGTGGCATTGCTGTCAGGGTTCCTCCGAGCGGCAATCCGTAAGTAGCGGTCATCCACTACAGTAGTAGCCCTTGGGCGGCCTGAGCGAGGCCTGTCATCGACAGTTCCTGTATCTCTGTACCTCCTCCATGTCCGAACAACATCGCTTTGGTTCACTCTGAGACGCCTGGAAACTTCCCTTGTTGAGAGCCCTTCTTGACACAAAGTAACAATGCGGACGCGATCGAACTGCGGTATTGACCTTCTAGGCATGGTAGAACTACAGACAACATGAGCAGCGTACCTTCGTCCTGGTGGAATGACTGGAACTGATCGGCTGTCGTACCCCCTCCGTCTAATAGGCCCTGCTCATGCATGGTTGTTTACATCTTAGAGCAGTTTTAGTGACATCTATGAACAGTCAAAGGGACTGTATCTTGGATACAATATACACAGTCAACGTCTATATGCCGGAGATCTGGGAACCGAGGTGATGCAAAACTTTTTTTGATGTGTGTACTTGAGGCTAATAATCTATACACACACACTCGCTTGTTCTAAACTAAACTGTGTTGCTGTCAGTGCTCAGACAGTAGGCTGATGACAAAAAATGCATTGCTAACAGAAATATAATCATTTCCGGTTGTATAATGTTACCAGCTATCCATTTTGTGTTGCAGTGTTAAGCACTTTTAGCTCTTGTACTGGTGGCCTTAACTCAATTTCCAGGTCTGATGCCTAGAACGAGTCAAACTAAGAAACAAGGGCAAGGTGGTGTAGTGGTTAAGCTGTTAGCCTTTTCACCAGGGTTCGATTTCAGTTTAATATGCATGTCATAAACATATTAAACAAAACAAAACAGAGATAACGTTCAAAACTGTTTACATTTGTGTCTTTCCAAATTATTACTTGGATTACAAATACAAAGCTAAACTGGGTTTGATATACATTAATGCTGTCTATCACACACTAGACTGTAAGAAAGCCAAAAGAGCAAAAGCGTAGGTAGAGCAGTGGTAAAATTGCTATATGTAGAGAACTACCTAGCGGTTTTATGAACTGGCAAAAGCTAAATATCGCATAAACAGTGTAGGATACAATCCAGCAATCAAATTTGTATCTTGTGGAACAGAAAAAATGCACTTTTACCTTGATGGATAGCAAATGAGTGCAGATGAATGACCTATGCATTAGCCTACCATAGGGTTATAACCACGAGGTGGAGGTGTGACTTCTATATTTTATTGTTTAGAGACATGGCTTTTTTGTAACCAGTAGATTTAGTATTTTGTAAATATTCATTTTTGTAATTGTAAAAATAGTGGAAACATTTTTTGTAATAGTAAATGTTAAATGTATAACTAAAAGTTATTTGGGATAAGTGTGCATGTCAAGGATAAATAGCGTGCTTGTATTTGTTTTTCAAAGACAGGTATGGTTGTGTGAATGTATGACTATAGATAGAATGATAGAGAGAGAGAGAGAAAGTGTGTGTGTGTGTGTGTGTGTGTGTGTGTGTGGGTAGCATTGATTGTTCAACCAAAGCAAACACGGCAAGGTAGGATGGTGGGGTAATTAATGTATATAGCAAATGGTAAATAGTATACTGTAGTTTTTTTTTACACTTGTGTTTCTTTTAAATGCAGCGGTAGATAGGTGTTATTTTGTAAAACAGTCTTACCTACAGTAGTAGTATTAGTAGTAGTAGTAGTAGTAGTAGTCCTATACGTTTTTGGAAACAAACAGAAAGAGAATGCACTATTGCCATGGCCAAGCACTTCCATTAAAATAATTTCAAGAAAATTTTAATCAGCAAATGTGTGTTTTACAAAACTAAACTTTCAGCATGGACTAAATCATAAACGTGTCGTCTGTGATATGGAAAAAATAGGAAATCCATGTTTCCATATCAACACAATTTAAAAACTTAAAACTGACCTTTAAAAAATTTAAAAGGGAAATTGACAAATGTGTAAACAACAACAAAATGGAAAATTCTTGTTTCCGTATCATGAAATCCAAAAACTTTAAACTGACATTTTCAAATCGTGTACATGGAAAATTGACAAATGGCAATGTGTGAAATGTGAAAATGAAAAACAAATGAACAAATGGCTATCATTATTTAAAAAAAATACCGTCGTGTTCTATCGTTAAAGTGTGAATCAAACCACATCTACTTATTTGAATCACCCGAGACTGAGTAGACCTGTTTTAGTTCTAATATACTTTTAAAATTTTATGTTAAAGCTCGAATTGAACTCAAGAGCTTTAGAGTGCCAGCTAACTATTATAACCGTTACGTCACAAAGACAACTTAACACTACTCTTAATGAACCATAATAATAAAAAGAATAATAAATATTGATTTTTTTTAAGAATGAACATGGTGACACTGTTTCTGTTGCACTGTCTGCTAGCTACTAGCCACCAGCTGGGGTCTTAGAAAACGATACAGTTGACATTTTGCAATGAGATGTGACATGTTTCAAAGTATAGTATTATGGGTTGCTGTTGAGTAAAAACTAATCCTGTAATAGGAAGCAAGGGTTCGAACCCCTTACCTAACATTACTATTGCCTGAACATGGCTTGACGACACTGTATTATTATGATACTCGGTACACAAACCATAGATAGAGTGTATTGTTTAAGATCACTTTCTTTCTGAACATAGGTGGAGATTGTTGATGGTTAACAATGACATTAATATAGTAGGACGTGGGTATAGCAATTAAGAAAAAACAGACAATACCCATACAATATTTTTATTCATTTAATATAAGTACTTGTACAATAGTTACATTCAAAATACATTTCTTTTTTCTCTATTACTATTTAGTCCTTTTTGATTCTCTTGCATATGAAGGGTAGATAACCTTGTAGTTCAGCCCCTTAAAACAACAACAACAACAACAACAACACAACCTTTTTGCATAGTTTGTGATGTTGATAACTCTTGAGACGTGGAAGATGGATTAAACATAACTTTTACAGCAGGGGTTAAATGTTGCTCAATAAACACTGCACTATTTTGAGTAGCAACATTTTTTTCTTGTACTAGCTTTTTAGCATTGTCATGATTAATTGTTGACACCAACAGTGTTTCATTTGGTGCACTACATAGATGATCACTCACACTTAAAACCTTACCATTTCTACTTTTTAGATTGCCTCGACATCTTTTTGACCTCTCTTTTGAGCATCGCCAAATTATTATTCCTTTTACATTTTGACGATTATAGTTATAAGAGTAGCCTTTATAGAGTACACGTTGTTTACCTTTGTTAGTTGTAGTAAGTTCCATAGTAGCAACTAACCTGTTAGTATGATTTGCTCACTACAAAGGTTATAACTGTTCTGATAATAAAATCATTTAGCTTTGGCTTTTATATTTAACTAGCTGAAGTACCCGTGCTTCGCTACGCGTCATAAATAAATTAAAATGTGAAAGTGACAGTTAAAACAGGGGATAGGCGAGGTGCTGCGCAGAGGGAGATTAAGGATGGAACATTTTGTCCAACTACACCGTTCGGCGTTGACCGTGTTTTATAGCACAAATTTAGGTTTTACTCGCTAACCGTTGGAGATACCTTTCGGATAGAAATTGTAATTTTAAACCTCGTATATGCCATCAAAAGTTTGCTATTTCTTAGCGTTCACTTTTTATTTGAAATGGAAATATGAAAGTTTGAAAGCAAAGGGTGTAGTGACGTCACTAAAATGGTCGCCATAGTGCAAAGTATTGAAATCAAAAGTAGCCTATATGTTAACCAGTTAAATCAGCTACTTTCATGTAAAATTCATGTAAGTCGGACCAGTGGTTCTTGCGTGATTGAGTAATACACAGACACACACCATCTCATTTTTAGCCTCGCTTCGCTCGCGTCATAGTCGTGTCATATTGTTATTCAATGACATGCAGGTTTAACCCCGTTAACACCCCTTTAGAACCTGAATATCCAAAAATCCCTCCTTAGTAGACATTTTCGACACACAACAAACATATCCCCTTCTTCTAACTTCAATAGTTTTGATTGGTCGATGAGAGTGAACATCCAAATATCCTTCCTTAGTGGACGTTTTTATTCCAGAATTTCACCCCTTCCTATATGCCCCTTAAATTGGATTTAAAAAAAAGAAAACGGTCGAACATCTACTTATTTTAATTATTTATTCATTTATTAATTTTTAAGGTGATTGGAACTCGGAGAAAATCAAACTCCTCGTCTATGTCGTTTAAGAGATACACGCTCCGTTCGGAATCTTTCAACCCCCACTTTTCATCCCTTTCACCTCATAATATACACCACATCGAAAAACCATTAGACATGCGTCAGCTTATTTTAAATGATTAGTATATATGCCAAGTATCACATCCCCAAATGAAACCACTCATGAGATATTGTTATTCAATGAAATGCACGTTTACCCCCTTAACACCTCATTAGAACCTGAATATCCAAAACTCTTTCGACGTTTTCGACATACCACGAACTTATCCCCAAAATTTCATGTTTCTAACTTCAATAATTTTTGCTGGGCGATGATGAGTGAGTGAGTCAGTCAGGACATTTTCTTTCATTAATATTTGAGAATTTCACCCCTCCCCAAGAACCCCTTAAATTGGATTTATGAAAAAAAAAAACGGTCGAACACCTATTTACTTATTTAAAGCTGTTTTCCCCCTGAGTTTGATAAGTGAGTAAGTAAGTCAATCAGTTAGGACACCTTCTTTCCTGTTCCCCCCCCCCCGAATTTCACTCCTCCCCATGGGCCCCTTAAATTGGATTTATGAAGAAATTGTCGAACACCTATTTACTTATTTTTAAGCTGCTTTTTCCGCTGAATTTCAAACTTATCGCCTATGTTGAATAAGAGATACTGTACACGCTCCGTTAAGAATCCTTCAACCCCCAATTTTCTCCCCGTTCACCTCATAATATACACCATATCGATAAACCCTTAGACATATGTCTGCTTATTTTAAATGATTAGTTTGTATGCCGAATATCACATCCCCAAATGAAACAACTCGTGAAATATTGTTATTCAATGAAATGCAAGTTTAACCCCCTTAACACCCCTTCAGAACATGAATATCCAAAAATCCATCCTTAGTGGACTTTTTCGACAAACAACGAACATATCCCCAAAATTTCAAGTTTCTAACTGCAATAGGTTTGCTGGGGGATGATGAGTGAATATCCAAAAATCCTTCCTTAGTGGACTTCTTTCCCCAGAATTTCATCCCTCTCCATGAGCCCCTTAAATTGGATTATGAAAAAACGATCGAACACTTATCTACTACTTTTTCAATCTGATTTTTCTCCCTGAGATTCTTACTTTTTGCCTCTGTCTTTTAAGAGATACTTGCTCCGTTAAGAATCCTTCAACACTCACTTTTCACACATACACCTCATAATATACACCACATCGAAAAACCCTCAGACATGTGTCTTCTTATTCTTAATGATGAGTTTATATGCCTAGTATCCCATCCCAATGGAAATCATTCGGGAGATATTGTTATTCAATTAAATGCAAGTGTACCCCCATAACACCCCTTTAGAACCTGAATATCCAAAATTCTTTCCTTAGTGGACGTTTTCAACATACAACGAACATAGCCCCTTAATGTCATGTTTCTAACTTCAATAATTTTGGCTGGGGGATGATGAGTGAGTAAGTCAGGACATTTTCTTTCAATTATTTTTCAGAATTTCACCCCTCTCATGAACCCCTTAAATTGGATTTATGAAAAAAAAACGGTCGAACACCTATTTACTTATTTTTGAGCTGTTCTTCCCCCCTGAGTTTGATGAGTGAGTGAGTTAGGACACTTTCTTTCCTGTTTTCCCCCCAGAATTTCACCTCTCTCCAAGGGCCCCTTAAATTGGATTTATGAAAAAACGGTCGAACACCTATTTACTTATATTTTAAGCTGTTTTTTCCCGCCGAATTTCAAACTTCTCGCCTATGTAGTTTAAGAGATACACGCTCCGTTAAGAATCCCTCAACCCCCAATTTTCACCCCTTTCACCTCGTAATATACACCTCATCGATAAACCCTTAGACATATGTCTGATTCTTTTAATGATTAGCTTATATACCGAATATCACATCCCCAAAGAAACAACTCATGAGATATCGTTATTCAATGAAATGCACGTTTACCCCCTTAACACCTCTTTAAAACCCGAATAAGAAAAATCATTCATTAGTTGACGTTTTCGATATACAGCGAACATATTCCCAAAATTTCATGTTTCTAACATTAATAGTTTTCGCTAGGCGTGACGAGTGAGTGAGTCAGACAGGACATTTTCTTTCAATTATTTTTACCAGAATATCACCCCTCCCCATGGGCCCCTTAAATTGGATTGATGAAAAAACGCTTGAACACCTATTAACTTATTTTTTAAGCTGTCTTTTTCCCCTGAGTTTGATGATTGAGTGAGTTAGTCAGTCAGTTAGGACACTTTCTCTCCTTTTTCCCCCCAGAATTTCACCCCACCCCATTGGCTCCTTAAATTAATTTATGAAAAAACGGTGGAACACCGACTTACTTATTTTTTAAGCTGATTTTTTTTCGCCAAGTTTCAAATTTCTCGCCTATGTCGTTTAGGAGATAGGCCTACACGCTTCGTTAGGAATCCTTCAACCCCCAATTTTCACCCCTTTCACCTCATAATAATACACCACATCGAAATACCCTTAGACACATGTCTGCTTATTTTTAATGATTAGTTTATATGCCGAGTATCACATCCACAAATGAAACCACTCGTGAGATATTGTTATTCAATAAAATGCAGGTTTAACCCCCTTAAGACCCCTTTAGAGGCTGAATATTCAAAAATCCTCCCTTAGTGTATGGTTTTGACATACAACGAACATATCCCGAAAATGACATGTTTCCAACTTCAATATTTTTGGCTGGGCGATGATGAGTGGGTGAGTGAGTCAGGACATTTTCTTTCAATTTTGTTCTTCAGAATTTCACCCCTCCCGATGAACCCCTTAATTTGGTTTATCAAAAAAACTGTCGAACACATATAAGTTATACTTATTTTTAAGCAGTTTTTCCCCCTGAGTTTGAAGAGCGAGTGAGTCAATCGGTTAGGACACTTTCTTTCCTGTTTTGTTTTTACACAGAATTTCACCCCTCGCCATAGGCCCCTTAAATTGGATTTATGAAAAAAAAAAAGGTCAAACACCTATTTTCTTATTTTTTATGCTGATTTTTTCCCGCTGAGTTTCAAACTCCTCGCCTATGTCGTTTATGAGATACAGGCTCCGTTATGAATCTTTCAACCCCCACTTTTCACCCCTTTCACCTCATAATATACACCACATCGAAAAACCCTCAGACACATGTCTTCTTATTTTTAATGATGAGTTTATATGCCGAGTATCATATCCCCCAGTGAAACCAATCGGGAGATATTGCTATTCGATGAAATGCACGTCTACCCCCTTAACACCCCTTTAGAACCTGAATATCCAAAAATCCTTTCTTAGTGGGCGTTTGCGGCCCTTGAGTAAGCTGCATACCAAATTTCATTCCAATCCGTTGGGTGGTTTCTGAGATTTCGTGATGAATGTGTGAGTGAGTGAGTGAGTGAGTGAGTGAGTGGTATTTGACAAATATCTAGTAGATAGTGTCAAGTCTTTGTTATGCTATACTCGGTTGACAGTGCTGTGTGAGCAGTTGAGTAACTAACGGGATTTCAAGTAATGATCCTCATTTTCTATACCGGTAGTGCAGAGCGCAATTGGCATCCAGACGGCCGTGTCTCGACTTGAGCTATGTTGCCATGGAAACTATCTGCCTTGCCATTCCTTCATGAGTATATTTTATGATTTGATTAGCCTGTTTTTGAGTGAAAAAGGGCCGAAATCAGAAGAATGAGAAAGACTATCGAAAATTCATGTAGCCAGCGGTTCCTTCTGGGTCCTAAACTATGTGTATGCAAAATATGGTTGAGATTGGTGGAATGGTGTAGATTTGTATACGGAACCAACATATATACATACATTCATACATACAGACTTTCACTTTTATATATTAGATATGTACAGTTTGAAGTGATAGCAAAAGTGAGAGCAAAATGGTAGCATAGTGGTAGAAAATATAACATGTATTGTTAAGAAATAGTTTAAGCGGTTATGTGGATCCATTACATAATAATTTTAGCACGACGAAGCTCATTTTCTATATCCAATAGTTCTTCCTCATATTCAGTATAACCAGCCTGTTTATAGACATGCAGTTGCTGCAGCCGCCGAATTAGCTTACTTGGATTGTTCCAGTAGACAAATTTAACAAATGATTTTTTAGGTGTAAACAAAGCATTACCATTATCATTATTATCATCAACATCATCATCATAACCATTATCGTTATCATCATCATTATCATCATCATCATGATCATTATAATCCTCATCACTATTACTGTATAGTCCTTTTTGATCCTTTTGCAATACCACATTTTGCACAGTTTGTGTTGCCTTTGATAATGTTGGGAGTTTTTCAGACATTGACAACTGTCCTAACACGACTTTCTGAGGAGATGATACATGCTTCTTAACAAACAATGCACTATCTTGAGCTGCAATATCTTTTTCTGGGACTAGTGTTGTAGCATTTTGAAGAGTTTTTTTAAACAGCAACGATGTTGTATTTGGTACACTACATTGATGATCACTCACACTTAAGACATCACTATTTTTACTTTTCAGCTCACCTCGACACTGTTTTGAACGATGTTTTGAACAACGCCAAATAACAGTTCCATTTTTATTGGTTCGTTTTACAATATATGTATATCCTTTATAGAATGCGTATGGCATACCATTGCTATTTGTTGATACTTCCATGTCAATTGTCAAGCATGAACTAATCTCTAGCAAAGTTCACTCGATAATATAAATAATAGTTTAAAGTGAGAGGAAAAGTGGGTGCAAAAGTGGGTGCAAGAGTGGGTGCAAGAGTGGGTGCAAGAGTGGGTGCAAGAGTGGGTGAAAGAGTGGGTGCAAGAGTGGGTGCAAGAGTGGGTGTAAAAGTGGGTGCCACTTATATAAGGCTTGAATTTTACTAGAATGTGATTTGAGTAAATGTAATGTCTAAACCCAAGTAGTGAATAGTCAGTTGGTTTTGATCTATGCAAGCGTAAACATGTCACATACACTGGTGATGGATACTCAAGGCTTTAAGGTCAACGAAAACAAGTACTGTATATATTTAAAGAGGTGGCTAGCATTGATTGCACAACACGCGGGTTACCATATCTTCTTTTCGGACTAGTGTTTTAACATTTGATGTATTTTTTTAAACAGCAACGATGTTTTATCTCGTACACTACATTGATGATCACTCACACTTAAGACATCACTATTTTTACTTTTTAGTTCACTTTGACACTGTTTTGAACGATGTTTTGAACAACGCCAAATAACAGTTCCATTTTTATTAGTTCGTTTTGCAATATACGTATAACCTTTATAGAATGCGTATGGCATACCATTGCTATTTGTTGATACTTCCATGTCAATTGTCAAGCATGAACTACTCTCTAGCAAAATTCACTCGATAATATAAATAATAGTTTAAAGTGAGAGGAAAAGTGGGTGCAAAAGTGGGTGCAAGAGTGGGTGCAAGAGTGGGTGTAAGAGTGGGTGCAAGAGTGGGTGCAAGAGTGGGTGCAAGAGTGGGTGTAAAAGGGAGTGCAAGAGTGGGTGCAAAAGTGGGTGCCGCTTATAGTAGGCATGAATTTTACTAGAATGTTATTTGAGTAAATGTAATTTCTAAACCCAAGTAGTGAATAGTCAGTTGGTTTTGATCCATGCATGCGTAAACATGTCACATACACTGGTGATGGATATTCAAGGCTTTAAGGTCAACGAAAACAAGTACAGTATATATTTAAAGAGGTGGCTATCATTGATTGCACAACACGCGGGTTACCATATCTTTTTTTCGGACTAGTGTTTTAACATTTGAAGTATTTTTTTAAACAGCAACGATGTCTTATCTGTAACACTACATTGATGATCACTCACACTTAAGACCTCACTATTTTTACTTTTTAGTTCACTTTGACACTGTTTTGAACGATGTTTTGAACAACGTCAAATAACAGTTCCATTTTATTGGTTCGTTTTGCAATATACGTATAACCTTTATAGTATGCATATGGCTTACCATAACTATTCGTTGATACTTCCATATCAATTTTCAAGCATGAAATAATCTCCAATAAATTTCGCTCGATAATAGAAATAATAGTTTAAAGTGAGTGCAAATGTGGGTGCAAAAGTGAGTGCAAAAGTGAATAGCCTAACCAAACCTAACCTACAACGTGTGTTCAAAAAGTTTCAAAATGGCCGCCGTAGCTTCACTTAACCTAACCTAACCTAACCTAACTTAACTTAAACCTACGAGGAGTGATCAAAAAATTTTCAAAATAGTGGTCATAGCTTAACTGAACCTTGCCTAACCTAACCTAAACCTACGAAGTGTGATCATAAAGTTCCAAGATGGCGGTCGTAGCTTAACTCAACCTAACCTAACCCTACGAGGTGTGATCAAAACGTTCCAAAAATGGCTGCCGTAGCTTAACTTAACCTTTGAGTCTTTTTTTACGGGTCCCGGAGGACGGGTCCTTGTTGACGGGTCCCTGTGGCGGGTCACCTTGACATAATTTGGAAAAAATGCAAGGGCCAGTCCATAGGGATTAGTCCAAAGGACCCGCCACAGGGACCCGTCAACAAGGACCCGTCCTCCGGGACCCGTAAAAAAATGACTCAAAGGTTAAGTTAAGCTACGGCAGCCATTTTTGGAACGTTTTGATCACACCTCGTAGGGTTAGGTTAGGTTGAGTTAAGCTACGACCGCCATCTTGGAACTTTATGATCACACTTCGTAGGTTTAGGTTTGGTTAGGCAAGGTTCAGTTAAGCTATGACCACAATTTTGAAAATTTTTTGATCACTCCTCGTAGGTTTAAGTTAAGTTAGGTTAGGTTAGGTTAGGTTAAGTGAAGCTACGGCCGCCATTTGAAACTTTTTGAACACACGTTGTAGTTTAGGTTAGGTTAGGCTATTCACTTTTGCACTCACTTTTGCACCCACATTTGCACTCACTTTAAACTATTATTTCTATTATCGAGCGAAATTTATTGGAGAGTATTTCATGCTTGAAAATTGATATGGAAGTATCAACGAATAGTTATGGTAAGCCATATGCATACTATAAAGGTTATACGTATATTGCAAAACGAACCAATAAAATGGAACTGTTATTTGACGTTGTTCAAAACATCGTTCAAAACAGTGTCAAAGTGAACTAAAAAGTAACAAGAAGTTCCGTTAAGAACTATACAGCCTACTTTTCATGCCAATGATTATTCTACAGAATATGAACCTATCTAGAATAATGACGAAATTAAGTTGGTAATATCGAAATATCTAATTATTTCAAAATTTACCTGGTATAATGTAGCCTAATAGAGCACTACAGTTGGCAGCCCTGGTGACTGAATATATTCTTATTTCCATCTCTTAAGGTACAGAATACAAAATTTGGTTGAAGTCCAATGGACGTTACTTGCAGTTAGACTCTGGATCTATCAGCACGCGTAAAAGCATGTTGCCAACAATACCATGCGTGTGCTGGTCAGAAATAATCTGAAATATTATGATATATTGTTGTGCCAATTTTGGATGAAATCCATTTGTTAGTATAGAAGTTACATGTATTTTAAAATTGGACATATCAGCAGGCATAGAATCATGTTGTCAGCACTGCCTTGTATTAATTACTCCAAATTAATCTAGAATGTCAGGTGGTATACGAGTGCAAAGTATAGAGCTGTTGGCTTGCATACTTTCTGATATATTGATATTAGGGTAAAAAATATAGACAGCATTTATTAACAGTTGGCAGCCCTGATTGCACTGAAGAATACTTATAGTCATATCTGATATGTTACACATAGCACATGCGAAATTTGGATGAAATCCTACTGATAGTATAGAAGTTACATGTATTTAAAAATTGGCCCTATCAGCAGGCTTAGAATCATGTTGGTAGAACTGACGTATATAAGTTACTCCAAAATTAATCAAACATGTCAGGTACTATACGTGTGCATAGTTTAAAGCTGTCGGCTTGGACACATTCTGATATATTGGTATTTGATCAAAAAATAGAGAGAGCAATTATTAACAGTTGGCAGCCCTGGTGGCTCTTAATAATACGCTCAGTCATATCTGTTTATGTACAGATATTACATACAAAATTTGGTTGAAATCCAGTTGATAGTGTAGAAGTTATATGCATTTAAACATTGGACATATCAGAAGGCTTAAAATTAGTTTGGCAACACTGTCATGGTTGGCCTCCTGGAAATTAAACTGAAATAGTATTATCTACATGTGTGCCAATTTTGGAATAGCTCCTATGCATACCTTGCAAGATATCCAACATGGAGCTCAAATTTCTAGTGCGTTTTTTCAGCAGTTGGTAGCACTGACATCATTTTCAAATATAGACGTGAGCTATTCCGGTGCACATCTTTACTCATACTAAATTTGGTTTTGATTGCTGCAGCCGTTTAGGAGTTGATAGGGGGGACACACACACAGCCAGACAGACAGACAGAAGGACAGACAGACAGACAGACAGACAGACATTTGCCCGATCTCATAAGACTACTTTTTCCTCATTTTTGCAAAATGTGAAAAGTAGGCTAAAAATAGTGAGGTCATAAGTGTGAGTGATCATCAATGTAGTGTGACAGATAAGACATCGTTGCTGTTTAAAAAAAATACTTCAAATGTTAAAACACTAGTCCGAAAAAAAGATATGGTAACCCGCGTGTTGTGCAATCAATGATAGCCACCTCTTTAAATATATACTGTACTTGTTTTCGTTGACCTTAAAGCCTTGAGTATCCATCACCAGTGTATGTGACATGTTTACGCATGCATAGATCAAAACCAACTGACTATTCACTACTTGGGTTTAGAAATTACATTTACTCAAATCACATTCTAGTAAAATTCATGCCTACTATAAGCGGCACCCACTTTTGCACCCACTCTTGCACTCCCTTTTACACCCACTCTTGCACCCGCTCTTGCACCCACTCTTGCACCCACTCTTACACCCACTCTTGCACCCACTCTTGCACCCACTTTTGCACCCACTTTTCCTCTCACTTTAAACTATTATTTATATTATCGAGTGAATTTTGCTAGAGAGTAGTTCATGCTTGACAATTGACATGGAAGTATCAACAAATAGCAATGGTATGCCATACGCATTCTATAAAGGTTATACGTATATTGCAAAACGAACCAATAAAAATGGAACTGTTATTTGGCGTTGTTCAAAACATCGTTCAAAACAGTGTCAAAGTGAACTAAAAAGTAAAAATAGTGATGTCTTAAGTGTGAGTGATCATCAATGTAGTGTACCAGATAAAACATCGTTGCTGTTTAAAAAAATACATCAAATGTTAAAACACTAGTCCGAAAAAAAGATATGGTAACCCGCGTGTTGTGCAATCAATGATAGCCACCTCTTTAAATATATACTGTACTTGTTTTCGTTGACCTTAAAGCCTTGAGTATCCATCACCAGTGTATGTGACATGTTTACGCTTGCATAGATCAAAACCAACTGACTATTCACTACTTGGGTTTAGAAATTACATTTACTCAAATCACATTCTAGTAAAATTCATGCCTACTATAAGCGGCACCCACTTTTACACCCACTCTGGCACCCACTCTTGCACCCACTCTTTCACCCACTCTTGCACCCATTCTTGCACCCAGTCTTGCACCCACTCTTGCACCCACTCTTGCACCCACTTTTCCTCTCACTTTAAACTATTATTTATATTATCGAGTGAACTTTGCTAGAGATTAGTTCATGCTTGACAATTGACATGGAAGTATCAACAAATAGCAATGGTATGCCATACGCATTCTATAAAGGATATACATATATTGTAAAACGAACCAATAAAAATGGAACTGTTATTTGGCGTTGTTCAAAACATCGTTCAAAACAGTGTCGAGGTGAGCTGAAAAATAAAAATAGTGATGTCTTAAGTGTGAGTGATCATCAATGTAGTGTACCAGATAAAACATCGTTGCTGTTGAAAAAAACTCTTCAAAATGCTAAAACACTTGTCCCAGAAAAAGATATTGCAGCTCAAGATAGTGCATTGTTTGTTAAGAAGCATGTATCATCTCCTCAGAAAGTCGTGTTAGGACAGTTGTCAATGTCTGAAAAACTCCCAACATTATCAAAGGCAACACAAACTGTGCAAAATGTGGTATTGCAAAAGGATCAAAAAGGACTATACAGTAATAGTGATGAGGATTATAATGATCATGATGATGATGATAATGATGATGATAATGATAATGGTTATGATGATGATGTTGATGATAATAATGATAATGGCAATGCTTTGTTTACCCCTAAAAAATCATTTGTTAAATTTGTCTACTGGAACAATCCAAGTAAGCTAATCCGGCGGCTTCAGCAACTGCATGTCTATAAACAGGCTGGTTATACTGAATATGAGGAAGAACTATTGGATATAGAAAATGAGCTTCGTCGTGCTAAAATTATTATGTAATGGATCCACATAACCGATTAAACTATTTCTTAACAACACATGTTATATTTTCTACCACTATGCTACCATTTTGCTCTCACTTTTGCTATCACTTCAAACTGTACATATTAAATATAAAAGCCAAAGCTAAATGATTTTATTATCAGAACAGTTATAACCTTTGTAGTGAGCAAATCATACTAACAGGTTAGTTGCTACTATGGAACTTACTACAACTAACAAAGGTAAACAACGTGTACTCTATAAAGGCTACTCTTATAACTATAATCGTCAAAATGTAAAAGGAATAATATTTTGGCGATGCTCAAAAGAGAGGTCAAAAAGATGTCGAGGCAATCTAAAAAGTAGAAATGGTAAGGTTTTAAGTGTGAGTGATCATCTATGTAGTGCACCAAATGAAACACTGTTGGTGTCAACAATTAATCATGACAATGCTAAAAAGCTAGTACAAGAAAAAAAAGTCCTCTCGGCACGCCGGAAGGCGGAGGTAGATTTCACCGGACAAACTTGGAGATAGGCGAAAATAGGCAGAATATGCAGGTTTTCGTAGAAGGATCAGACCTCATTTATCGCGTGAAAGTATTTTATAATTGGAGATTAATTAACTTTGTTTGTCTTCATTTTAAACATATTTTAAACATTTTATTGTCTTACGGGGACGGTAACCTTCTAGTCATTTGGAGTCCATTTTTAGCCTATTTTCAATTTTGAAAAAATAGGCTTATGAGATCACCTTTTGTCCGTGTGTGTGTGTGTGTGTGTGTGTGTGTGAGGTGTGGGTGTGTGTCCCCCCCTAATAAAATCTAAACGGCTGGAGCGATTTCAGTGAAACTCGGTAAGTTCATAGCACTATTCCCGGCGACGTCGACCGTGCCCATCGAATTTTGTTACGTCTCACCAATCCAGCATGGCGGCTGTGAGAAAATATTTCACTAGCATTCAGTATCTCCGAAACTAAAACGGATATCGCCCTGAAATTGTGTACGGTGATAAAGGGTACTACTAGAAGTTCACCTATGAAACTTTCAAAAACCTGGTTACTACATAACCAACATGGCGGCCAAGCGAAGTGGAGACATTTAAATAGACTTTTCTCGCGATTTAACTATCCAAACGTAATGAAACTTGGTACAGCAAATATTTATACACATTGCAATGCACTGGAATCTAATTTAGTTCAATTGTTTACATAACCTCAAAATGGCACCTGTGCGAAATATTTCACTGACATTCTATATCCCCGAAACTATTACAGATATCACCCTGCAATTTTGTACGGTGATAAAGGGTACTGATACAAGTTTACCTATGTATAATTCATAAACCAGTAAAGTACAAAACGAACATGGCGACCAAGCGAATTTGACATATTTTAATAGACTTTTCTCGTGAGTTAACTCTCTGAGCGCAGTGAAATGTGGTACAGTAAATGATTTTGCAGATTGTAATGTACTGCCATCTAATTTAATTCAATTGTTTACATAACCTCAAGATGGCGGCTGTGCGAAATTTTAAAATTAAGTTTTTATTTCTTGTGTCGTAATCATGCGATCGAAGTGAAAGTTTGAATAATGAACCTAGGCAATAAGTGACCTTGAATGGTACATAACTCTATGGCCTATACATATAACAATCCTAAATGGCAAGCTTCCGTAATATTTAGACGGTTCTGAATATATATGAATCTTTTACAGCAACCAAACTGAAATTTTTATGTTCATAGAGACTATGAACATATGTTCACCTATAGGACTTTCAGTAACCTCGTGAGCACGAATCCAACATGGCGGCGACGCGAAGTATAAATATTTAAATGGACGTTTCTCGCGAATTAACTATCCGAGTGCCGTGGAACGTTGCACGTTTTAAATGCTTACACAAATGTTGATCCACTGGCATCTAATTTATTTCAATTGTTTGCATAATCACAAGATGGCTGCTGTGCGTAATTTTAAAATCTCGTTTTTACTTCTTGTGTTCTTATCATGCGCTTGAAGTTTGAATACCACACTTACACAATAATCTTAATATAATAGTACAAAAATAAAAATCCAACCTGGCGACCGTCTGAAATATTTAGACGGTTTTCAATATCTACGAATCTGTTACAGCAATTAAACTGAAATGTTGTATGTTGATAGAGGCAATTAACATGAGCAGGATATATGAAAATAGGCTGTACAGTTCTTCACGGAACTACTTGTTATACTTGTGGTCACACTGTCCTTATGCAAGGTTTCGACACTGATGTGTAACTATGTAACGGTCTGTTACTTCTTCACGCAAAATTATATCTCCCGCAGAGATGTTGGTTGGTTCCTCAGTTTAGGGGCTGCGACAACGCGGTCATATAACCCCGTGTACTTTGGGTGAGTGTAGAATCTGTCTGATAAACGGTGTGAATTGTGATGGCTGTATTAGTCTGTAATTCAGGTAAGGAATGCAGACGCTAAATTTCAAGCAGTAGTTCCTAATGTTGCTACCAGATACTAACGTCAACGCCACCCAGCTGTGAACTTGGCTACTGGATGCCTCCTCAATCAGCAACTCGCAACGAACGTTGGAACTTCCCCTCCAAAGGAAAGTTTACTGAGGGATTTTTAGCGCTCTTGAAAATCCGACGACTTTGGCCGGCTTTGAACCCGCGACCTTGGGCATAGAAGTTCAGCATGCTACCAGTTACGTCACCGAAGCCGCTTCACACTTCTGTCCGTTAGGTAGTCAGCCCGAAGGCTGGTTGGATCCTCAAAAAGCACCGCCGTTACGTTATGTGAGTAGATACCCACAAAAACCCAAGGCAGCGCTATAATGAGGCGTTCTAGGCAAGAAGAGGAGTGAGGTAGTTTGCCATTGCTTTCCTCACTGAGTCAGAACAGTAGTCCTAACCCTATGAGTAGAACCTTTCACAGCATCCACAGGCACTGAATGTGCCCTGAATGTCATTACTAAGCACCACCCATACCTCAGTAGCTTCCATATAATCACAGCCATGAGTGAGACTGAGACATCGGTGAAAAGCCAGGAAATCTGAATCTGATCTCGCGCAAGTGCGTTGTCATGGCAACGTCTGATGGCTCATCCCTCATCAATTTAGTAGTGTTGCCATGTCAACCACTAATAGCTCTTGGCATTTTCTTAAATTTCCGAAATCATTTTTCTCATCCCTTGGCGCAATGGTGGCTCATATCAAAAATTCTTTCAGACAAACGTTTTAGGTAATTATTAGGGGAATATTGTCCATTTTGTACGGTTTTGATATTGTGCCTATTAACAGAGATATGATTAATGTTTCCCGAAAAAAAACACTTTTTCCCACCCCTTTGGTCAATGGTTGGTGCTATCAAAAAACGTTTCAAACATAAATTTCTGAGCTTTATCCGACACATTGAACGGATTCGATATTTCACATATTAAGAGAGTTATAGCAATATTTCATTTTTTCGAAAAAAAAAAAAGTCCCCCATTTTCATCCCCTTCGACCGATTTAGCCCAGTAACGAACTCGTCCGAGATTTTATGGGTATACATATTCGGTAAAAAATTCAAAGTGATTGGTGCAAAATTACGGCAGTTATCGTGTCCACAAGAAACTGATATACATATATATACATATATTACATAAATTATATATAAACTTTTGAACTGACGGTGGTTTTGGGGTCTGGGGGATGTGAAACGCGAAGATATGTCGAAATTTTCCGGAAGTCGAAACATGGTACCCATTGCAATAGTTAGCTTTCTAATGAAATCTACCTAAAATACTGCCGTCAACGACACCTAGCTGTGAACTTGGCTACTAGATGCCACCGGAACCATCAACTCGCAACGAACGTTGGAACTTCCCCTCCGAAGGAAAGCAAATTCAGGTTTTTTAGCGCTCTTAGTAAATCCGACGACTTCAGCCGGGTTTGAACCCGCGACCTTGGGCATAGAAGTTCAGCATGCTACCAGTTCCGATACCGAAGTCGCTTCCCACTGACATATGAAAACTGAATGTGATCTCGTGCAGTGGCGTTGTCATAGCAACTGCTGATGGTCATCCCTTATCAATTAAAAGTAAAGTTGTCATGGCAACCTCTCTTGGCACTTGGCATTTTCTTATAATTTAAATCATTTTGTTCACCCCGTGGCGTAATGGTGGGTCATATCAAAAATTCTTTCAGACAAAAGTTTTAGGTAATTATTGGAGGAATATTGTCCATTTTGTGCGGTTTTGATATTGTGCCTATTAACAGAGATATGATTAATGTTTCCCGAAAAACCCACTTTTTCCCACCCCTTTGGTCAATGGTTGGTGCTATCAAAAAACTTATTTGACATAAATTTTTGGCACTTATCCGACACATATTATGAACTTTGAAGGGATTCGATATTTCATGTATTAAGAGAGTTATAGCGATATTTCACGTTTTCGAAAAAAGCCCCCCATTTTTACCCCCTTTGACCGATTCTGCCCATTAACGAACTCGACCGAGATTTTATAGGGATACATATTATGTAAAAAATTCAAAGTGATTGGTGCAAAATTACGGCAGTTATCGTGTCCACAAAAAACTGATATATATATATATATATATATATATATATATATATATATAGATAGATAGATAGATACATATATACATAAATTATATATAAACTTTTGAACTGAAGGTGGTTTTGGGGTCTGGGGGATGTGAAACGCGAAGATATGTCGAAATTTTCCGGAAGTCGAAACATGGGACCCATTGCAATAATTAGCTTTCTAAAGAAATCTACCTAAAATGTTGCTACTCAAAATAGTGCAGTGTTTATTGAGCAACATTTAACCCCTGCTGTAAAAGTTATGTTTAATCCATCTTCCACATCTCAAGAGTTATCAACATCACAAACTATGCAAAAAGGTTGTGTTGTTGTTGTTGTTGTTGTTGTTTTAAGGGGCTGAACTACAAGGTTATCTACCCTTCATATGCAAGAGAATCAAAAAGGACTAAATAGTAATAGAGAAAAAAGAAATGTATTTTGAATGTAACTATTGTACAAGTACTTATATTAAATGAATAAAAATATTGTATGGGTATTGTCTGTTTTTTCTTAATTGCTATACCCACGTCGTACTATATTGGTCTGTTATTAGAAAACTAGACCCAACAAATTCAACACCAATCAGATCGAAAACTGCCACTAAGCTAAATGACTTTGCCAATCATCTAATCTCAAATTCCATGAGCCCAAAAGATAAGCAGACAAGAATGGAAATCAAATCTCAGCTGAAAATCAAGAAAAGAGCAGCCCAGAATTCTTCAAAACTCTCCACTCTATTCACTGTAGAGGAAGTCAGAGTCGCCATCACAAACATGAAACTTGGGAAAGCAGCTGGATTCGACGGAATCTATCCTGAATTCCTCGCTCACTGTGGACCAGCTACAATTAAATGGCTTACTAACTTCTTTTCAGATATCCTTAATACTGGAAATCTCCCTGTATTATTCAAGAAAACAAAAATATTAGCGATCCTCAAACCGAACAAAGATCCGACAAAAGTCGAAAGTTATCGCCCCATAGCTCTACTAAGTGTCACTTACAAACTACTTGAGCGACTCATCTACAACAGAATTTTTGATACTATTAACAACCACATCCCCATAGAACAAGCTGGATTCAGACCTGGCAGAAGCTGTAATGATCAAGTGTTTGCATTAACAACTCATATTGAAAATGGGTACGAGGAGAAATCTGTAAGCCTAGCTGCTTTCTTGGATCTATCTGCCGCTTATGATACAGTATGGCGAGAAGGCCTCCTTCTGAAATTTGTGAGCATCATTCCGTGTCTCAAACTCACAAACCTAATTAACAACATGCTGTGCAATAGACTTTTCCAGGTTTACTCTGGCAATGATAGAAGTAAGTTCTTCAAATTAAATGACGGATTACCCCAAGGATCTGTCCTAGCTCCTCTCCTTTTCAGCTTGTACATATACGACCTGCAAGAAACTTCTTCAAGGAAATTCATATATGCTGATGACATCTGTTTGGTAACCCAGAACTCCAACTTCACCGATGCTGAAAATACACTAACTGCCGACTTGGAAGTCTTGGACACATATTTCAAGAAATGGTGCCTACGCCTAAATTATCAGAAAACTGTTGTATCCGCATTTCACTTACGCAATAGGTTCTCTAATTACAAACCAGAAGTCAAATTCAGAGGACAAACTTTGCAGTTCTGCAGCATGCCTAAGTACCTTGGGATAACACTTGATAGGTCCTTGACCTTCAAACAACATCTCACGAACGTGGCCGCAAAGGTGAAGACCCGTAACAGCATCATTCAGAAGCTTGTTGGTACCTCCTGGGGTTCCAGCGCTCAAACTTTACGATCAACTGCTCTGGCACTGTCATACTCCGTTGCTGAATACTGCTGCCCATCTTGGCTAAACAGTGTCCACTCCAAGAAGATAGATGTGCAACTTAACCAGACAATGCGACTGATTACGGGCTGTATACGTAGCACACCCACTATATGGTTACCTGTTCTAAGTAACATCCAACCTCCAGCTCTTCGAAGATCAGAGGCTCTCCTGAAGATCTGGAAAACCATTCAGAAGAACCCCCAGCTACCCATACAAACTGATGTAGCAAAAGCAGGCAATCAACGGTTGAAGTCAAGAAAACCACCTTGGCGCTCTGCAGTACTCCTTGAAGACTCTTCATTTAACATCTCAGAAGCATGGAAAACTATGTGGGAAGAATCATCAGTATTCAATGCACATCTGATTGAAAACCCTTCCTACCGGGTAGAAGGTTTTAAACTCCCCAGACGCCAATGGAGAATTATTAACCGGATCCGTACAGGACAAGGCAAATGTGGATTCCTGCTTCACAAATGGGGTTGGGTTACTTCTGCTAACTGCGATTGTGGAGCTACCTTGCAAACCATCGGACATATTGTTGGTGAATGTCCGCAACGAGCGTTCCAAGGATCAGTAGGTGACATTCATCATGCATCTTCTGAGGCACTTCAGTGGATTGATGGCCTGGACATAGAAGTTTAGAACTTGTGTTTATGACTTTGTATATAACTGTATATTGTACCCGTTCGTCCTGGGGATGCGATGACCCATCTGCTATAACATCACATCCCTGGAGTTCCAGGACAGAGCGGAGTTAAATGAACCTCTAGTCAAATAAGGAATGTGTCGGAAATTCAGCTGAGTTCGTGAAAAAGCAGTGGGTTTCACGAGACAAAGTATCTCTAGGGTCGTTACGGGCTTAAGTTAATAAAAATAATTCAAATATAAATGGGCGCCATCAACTGAATTCCTAGCAAAACCACTTCCTTTCCGGATAAGCCTTACTCAAGACAAGGAAAGAAAAAGGAACATCACACCATCATCAGATCACAACTAAGATAAAAACAAATTTATATTACTTTGATAGTCAGACAGACATTTTAAATATAAATCCTACCTAAGAGTATGGTCGAATGCAAAGTTAAATAGTCATTGTCCAAAAAATCGAACCATCTCCTTTCTAATGCAAAATTATTTCAATCCACATAACAAGAAAAATGTATAAAGTTCTCTTGGGTTCTCAGGATCACTGTCGCACTATGTCTTTCGTCACTGACATTTGTGAAGCCTGAGACCTAATTCTCTTTAATTTAACATCAATGTGGATTTAATTAAGTTACTAATCTGCCTAAACATACACATATAATAATCACTCATGTTAAATATCACATACATTATGGTTTGCATGGTATAATTTGAACGTAGAACATGTTAATCAAATGTTCCTAAACATTGAATAATTAATTTACATTATTTACATCGTCATCAATCTCTTATCTGTGAATTACAGAAAATTCAAATTCTCATTGGTCATCCTCATCATTATTATCAAATTAAATAATTTCTCACATTAATTCTCACTTCAAAATTCCAAATATTCCTGTCAGAATCGTTAATTCATCACCATTACATCATTTAAATTCACATTTTAAGTTGCAATTCCTTCGAATTATCTCTCAATTAAATTTATTTAATTCCATAAACATTCATTAATCATCAGCTTCTTTAATTAATCATCACCTTCTAATTCAGTTATTCATCATCATTACAATCGTCTAATAATTCATTTCAATCAGTTTAATCAATTCAATCTTTAATTCATCCACTTATTTAATTCATCGATTTATTTCAAAATTTAATTTATCAACTTATTTAAATTTCAATCATCTGGTTATTTAGATTATTATTTCATCTAGTCATTCTGATTTTTATTTCATTAGGTCAGATCGTTAATATGCTTAAATCTCAGATTATTATTTCATTAATTATTATTTTCAGAAAATCTTGTATTATCAACTTCATTTATTTGTTTAATTTCCTAACAACTTGTTTAATATGGTTTATAGAACGTTGTCTTACAGTTTTATTACTTCCAAGTTATATCTCGTATTTAATTATCATGCCAAAAATATTATTGTCTCCACGACATCACGTTGGATCTAACTATCCACAACGACATTATATTTCTTCAATATTCCAAATATCACATTTGAATATAAGAATTGCTACAAAAACTCCATAAATATTCAGCACATACAGCATGAATCTCAACAAATACGCTAGACTGGGTACAACGACCTCATGTCCGCTACAAAATACATTATCAACGTTGCAACTATCAAATGGCAAATTCCACAAAATGCCTATCACAAACTTCATTTAACCACGTTGCATGATCTACAAAAATATATAAATGGCTTCAAATTATTAACGCACATAATCTCCAATGACTGTAATTACTCTGATCACTTCTAGACAACTTCTTAAACAATTGGAAAAACATTACTTCAGTAATTTATGATCTGCTTTCAAATAGCATAAATTCTCTTTCACAAGTTTCATAATTCACATCGTAGAAAAACACCAATGTGCTATAATCTCTCACATCAAAATCTGCAATACTGATCTGCCTTAAAATAATTATGACCATTAATGATTAATCTTACAAGATTAAATTACTTTAAATCCTTCTCAAAGGTATCAAATACAATTATAAAAATCATCAAAGCATCAGCTGTGACAGCTGTTAAATCTGAAATTACTCTCAAAAGAGTATAGCAACAAAATATTGGATTGGCAAACAAGAATTACTAAATGCAATCCTGTTGACATTTATCGTTACTTTATTTAACAAAATTTCGACTGATATGTGACTAGTAGTTCCTTGTTTAATTCACTTACATCTCGTGTACATTCGGATGATAAAATGAGTTCCTCAATGGCGAGTAAGATGTGTAACCACCGTGCAATCGTATAAATACGAAGGACCTCGCCCCGTCGACTTGGATGATAGTTCCCTGAACGGTGGGTAAGGTGAGTAGCCACCATACAATCGTATAAATACGAAGGACCCCACCTCGTGGACTATATGAATGAATGTACTAGAAAGGAATCAACAAGTTTCTAGTTGTCATATAAAAGCGACGTTCATTCACTAAAGTGAATAACTTCTTAATATCTCCAAACAATCCAATGGAAAAAATCCCTACTGATGAATAATACACACTCGCTAGTATGCAATGAACTGACGAAGTAGTTTCTGATAATCAATTGCAGATCACGAGTTCGAAATACTCGCTACTCAAAAAAAACTATCCATGAAAAATATCCTAGCTGGAAAAATGTCTATAAGACCAAACATCTTCTTAATAAAGCCAAACAACGGTGAGAATATCGAATAATGATGCCTGCCATATCATATGGTCACTCCATATTCTAGCAAATTCGAAGTATATAAATTCAAACCATGTCTTAATAATCAAATCACTCCTATTAGAAAAATATACATGTGTGCCCAGTATTCATGAAAATAATCGAATCAGGTAGATAGAACTCTTACAATACCTTTCATTATCAGTTGTAATATAATTTCCAAGATCGTCGATTTTCCCTACCTAAAGATTTCTCGTAAGATCGGCGTGAATATCATTTCATCCATGAAATGACGATTTCCTTCGAAATCCCAAGCGAATCAGCTGTTGGACTCCTCTCGTCAGGAACCGAATCCATCGCTCTGTGGTGCCATCTTGTCTCTATTCACGTTTACTCGATCATGTTGAACCTCGAATTACCCATAGCGGATATCGTCCAACTCCTTCTCGAAAAGTTCATGGTAACAGCGGACCCCCTACTCTTCTTCTAATATACGCCACTGTTCCGATAAATGTTCCGTTTGAGAATTGTAAGTCCACTCTCAACTTACTGCAAAGTTCTACTTGAGTAAAATAAAATTTTTACTAGATAGTGTTCATGATTACGATACACCCTGTATCTGTCTGTAATATGTAATCCATGAAAATTGTATAAGATAAAAATCTTATATATGCACGCTGTAATGTTCATCAGAGCCTATGCTAAACATTCAGTTTACTTGAAATAGTAAAAAGTCGTTTGAATGTATTATATAACAGCATGGTTATAAGGTTAATTGTGAAAGCCTGTGTTCGAACAGCGTCGAAATGAAGCTTGAAATAAAGTCTTCATATGCGATCAGTGTGGTTTTGAAATACCCCGGCTATCTACAATTGTCTTCTCGGCTAGGTCGCCTGTATCAACGACCCGCGCGGCCTCTGTTGCTCGGTGATGCGAGAAATGTCGCCTACACTTGCCGTGACGGTTTACGTGTGTTGCGTGACCTTCAATGCCCGTCTCGCTGTGCTATGGAGCTGCTCTGTACTGCTCGCCTCATTGAGCCCAACTGAACTGCTTAGCCCTGTGTTCCAGCTTATGAGCTCCGTGCGGCACGTGGCTAATTCTCCCCACCACGGTGCTCCTACGTCACGAAGATAGTCTCGAACCCGACTCCTCTCGGCTGTTCTGTTATACAATAACTTATTTCCATAAAATTATTTCCACATATAATGCATGTCATATATACTCTTCTAAGTTGTTTTAACTTATTATAATCCCATATATATTTCAATAAAGTTTCATATCTTTATTAATAATTCTATCTTCTTACAGATTTCAATGCCTCCTTGATTCTTGACCTCCTACGTCATCTTGGCTTTCTTCTTGACGCGATCGATGCGCTATCATATCAGCTTGCCTTCCAAAACCTCAACTACAGCTTAATGTCAGCTGGCGTAGCCGATAGCCTAAAATAGGTATCGGGTACATCTCTCCCGTACATCTCCTATTTTTTTTTATCAGGATTGAGAAAAAAATACACTCTCAGGCATTCAATATATTATACATGTACACGATAGCTCTATAATTCCTTTACTCAGCATGATGGTTCTTTCTGACTCTCTATAATGATGACTTCCAATGATTAACACCTTGATTCTGTGTTATTCTGACGTTTATTCCTTCTGTCTTCACTCGTGCTGGCTCGATTGACATCTCTCACTGTCTCCTCGAGTGGTGCACTAGGCTGTCTATCCTCTTGTCTTGACCTTTCATGTCCACGATTATCCCTTCTGTCGTTAGGATCGTTTCTTCGGCCTTCCTGTCGGTCGTTTCCATTAAACTGTTGCCCTTGGCTCCAGTTATTCCTTCCCCGATATCTGTTATTATACCGATTCCTGTCCTGATACCTGGAATTTTGGTTATAATTCCTATATCGGCTATCTCTCGCTTCTTGATCGTATGGCCTTTCATATGGTCCTCTATATCGATCATTTCCTCTTGCGTTACGGATATTTCCTCGATTCCCATCGTTCCGTCGGTTTTCCCAGGAATCCCTTCTGTCCGTTTGAGCTGCATTGTCCACGACTACCGCGTTTATTTCTTGCGTGTTTCTGTTGTCGTTCCTATTACTTCTCGGTGTAACCTGTGCGCTCGTATAATCCAATCGCCTCAATATGTCATCATAATGTTCCAGCGTATTGGCTCCCGATGCTATCAAAGATCGCTGTACCTCTATCGGTAACTGTCGCGCTATAGCTTGCAAAAGCTCTTCTTCTGGCAATGGAGGAATAAGGAACTGTAATTTAGCCAGTTGTGACGTGAAGTAGTTGGCGTAATGCGTCGGATGTGACGTAGAATAGCGTTTAGAGTACATCTCCGCTCTTACGTTGAGTTGATCCTCGGCACTCCAGAATCTCCTCAAGAAAGCCATGGCGAATTGCTCCATGTTCGCAAAGTTGCTTCTGAACGCTCTAAACCACGTAAGTGCAGATCCATCTAAGGCGCGTTCTACTATCCTTAGCTCTCTTTCTTTGGCTACCCTGTGTTCCGCCATGTAGTCTCGAATATCTCGCAGAAATTCTACTGGTGTAACTCCTGTATTTCCCGAAAACTTTCTCGGTTTGTCATCTAGGTTCCTTATAATTGTGACTGGACCTGAGTATCGTTCACTTGGACTCGACGTACTCCTACTCGAACTTGGATTCTCCTGCGGGGTTGAACTGACCCTTTCGAATGTCACATTCGGTTGCATTTGACGGTCTTCTACCATGCTCGTGTCTTGATTCGTCATACTGCGGTCTATCGCTGTCTGATTTATCAATGTTTCCCCTGATGTCACATTATGACTGGTAAAACTGTTAACTATGGATTCTAGTTTCGTCATCCTGTCTTCTGCTAATCTCTTGACCTGAGTCTTCAACTCATCTAACGATGTAACGTCCTGCGTCTTGTTACTTTCGTCTATATCGTTCCTCAACTTGTCAATCTTTCCTTCGCACGTGTTCTTCACTAACGCGACTTGTTCTTTCAACAGATCAACATCTGTTCTAAATAGTGTTGAATCTAATTTCATCGCTTCCTTGCTTTCCGTAAACCTAGCTTCTAAGTTTGCCATACCTGCGATTAATTTTTCATCTAACCCGTCACGTTTCTCTTTTGCTTCGGCATCGACCTCATTATATCGTTCTTCCACGATTGCTCCGACTCTATTTTTAAATAAAGCTAAGTTTTCGTTAACCTTTTGCTCTATATCGTCGTCTATCTTCCTAATATCCTTCTGCAATTGATTTTCTAACGACTTTATATTAGAATTGACCTCTCCCAAGACTTCATCTTTAATGGTCCCAATTACTGTCTTCAAATCTTTTATTTCGTTACCTAGATTCGTTTCTAGACTCTTAATCTTAGTCTCGAAAGATATTTCGGTAGACCAATCTTGAATTTTTCCTACATCTGCCACTAAACCATCGATGTCGAATCTCAACTTCGATACATCTGACTTAATGTCTTTCTGTATGGTCATAACATCTGTTCTTAAAGTAAAAATATTTTCTTCCCCTCTACTTTCTAACTCGATAATATTTTTCCTTAATATCTGAACATTTTCCTCTCCTTTCATGTTTACTGCAATTATGTCTAATTGTAAAGTTTTCAACATCTCATTATTCTTCAAAGTTAAACTATTCTCTAATCTGGTTAACTTATTTTCTAATTCAGTATTAGTTTCTTCACTACGAGACTGTAATTTCTCTTCCAATGATTTGAAATTGTCTTCACTATTTGACTGTAGCCTAGTCTCTAATAACATCAACTCATCTTTGCTATTTGACTGTAATAGTTTTAAATTTTCTTCACTAGTTGACTGCAATAATTTTATATTAGCTTCGTTACTAATCTGTAATGATTTTAAATTCTCTTCAGTACTAGTTTGCAATGCCTGTACATTCTCTTTACATTTAGCTTCTAATCTAGCTTCTGAATTATTAATTTGTTCTTTAACTTCAGTTTCCATCTTAGAAATGGTTTCTGCAATTCCAGACATACCCGTCTGTAACTCTCCTAACACCTTCGCTAAATCCTCTGGCAACATAATTATATTTCAATATAGAATTATATAGAGACGTTAGACAACAACACATCACAATGTCTCAATTCCTGCATTCACTTGGGTATAGGGAAAAATATCTTATAACTAACATGATATTACTAATACGATTAACATGAACACTGGATTGGGCACACAAGTACATTGTCTGACTAAGTATAATAAATTTTGTAACACACTTAAATGAACTTGAGATCAATCTCTCAGTAATCTAAATCTGATGTGATTCCATAGAATTAACAAAATCGAAAAGCCCCACTAGTTGGATAAAGCCAATTCTCCCTCTCTCTCTGTACCCGTTCGTCCTGGGGATGCGATGACCCATCTGCTATAACATCACATCCCTGGAGTTCCAGGACAGAGCGGAGTTAAATGAACCTCTAGTCAAATAAGGAATGTGTCGGAAATTCAGCTGAGTTCGTGAAAAAGCAGTGGGTTTCACGAGACAAAGTATCTCTAGGGTCGTTACGGGCTTAAGTTAATAAAAATAATTCAAATATAAATGGGCGCCATCAACTGAATTCCTAGCAAAACCACTTCCTTTCCGGATAAGCCTTACTCAAGACAAGGAAAGAAAAAGGAACATCACACCATCATCAGATCACAACTAAGATAAAAACAAATTTATTTTACTTTGATAGTCAGACAGACATTTTAAATATAAATCCTACCTAAGAGTATGGTCGAATGCAAAGTTAAATAGTCATTGTCCAAAAAATCGAACCATCTCCTTTCTAATGCAAAATTATTTCAATCCACATAACAAGAAAAATGTATAAAGTTCTCTTGGGTTCTCAGGATCACTGTCGCACTATGTCTTTCGTCACTGACATTTGTGAAGCCTGAGACCTAATTCTCTTTAATTTAACATCAATGTGGATTTAATTAAGTTACTAATCTGCCTAAACATACACATATAATAATCACTCATGTTAAATATCACATAAATTATGGTTTGCATGGTATAATTTGAACGTAGAACATGTTAATCAAATGTTCCTAAACATTGAATAATTAATTTACATTATTTACATCGTCATCAATCTCTTATCTGTGAATTACAGAAAATTCAAATTCTCATTGGTCATCCTCATCATTATTATCAAATTAAATATTTCTCACATTAATTCTCACTTCAAAATTCCAAATATTCCTGTCAGAATCGTTAATTCATCACCATTACATCATTTAAATTCACATTTTAAGTTGCAATTCCTTCGAATTATCTCTCAATTAAATTTATTTAATTCCATAAACATTCATTAATCATCAGCTTCTTTAATTAATCATCACCTTCTAATTCAGTTATTCATCATCATTACAATCGTCTAATAATTCATTTCAATCAGTTTAATCAATTCAATCTTTAATTCATCCACTTATTTAATTCATCGATTTATTTCAAAATTTAATTTATCAACTTATTTAAATTTCAATCATCTGGTTATTTAGATTATTATTTCATCTAGTCATTCTGATTTTTATTTCATTAGGTCAGATCGTTAATATGCTTAAATCTCAGATTATTATTTCATTAATTATTATTTTCAGAAAATCTTGTATTATCAACTTCATTTATTTGTTTAATTTCCTAACAACTTGTTTAATATGGTTTATAGAACGTTGTCTTACAGTTTTATTACTTCCAAGTTATATCTCGTATTTAATTATCATGCCAAAAATATTATTGTCTCCACGACATCACGTTGGATCTAACTATCCACAACGACATTATATTTCTTCAATATTCCAAATATCACATTTGAATATAAGAATTGCTACAAAAACTCCATAAATATTCAGCACATACAGCATGAATCTCAACAAATACGCTAGACTGGGTACAACGACCTCATGTCCGCTACAAAATACATTATCAACGTTGCAACTATCAAATGGCAAATTCCACAAAATGCCTATCACAAACTTCATTTAACCACGTTGCATGATCTACAAAAATATATAAATGGCTTCAAATTATTAACGCACATAATCTCCAATGACTGTAATTACTCTGATCACTTCTAGACAACTTCTTAAACAATTGGAAAAACATTACTTCAGTAATTTATGATCTGCTTTCAAATAGCATAAATTCTCTTTCACAAGTTTCATAATTCACATCGTAGAAAAACACCAATGTGCTATAATCTCTCACATCAAAATCTGCAATACTGATCTGCCTTAAAATAATTATGACCATTAATGATTAATCTTACAAGATTAAATTACTTTAAATCCTTCTCAAAGGTATCAAATACAATTATAAAAATCATCAAAGCATCAGCTGTGACAGCTGTTAAATCTGAAATTACTCTCAAAAGAGTATAGCAACAAAATATTGGATTGGCAAACAAGAATTACTAAATGCAATCCTGTTGACATTTATCGTTACTTTATTTAACAAAATTTCGACTGATATGTGACTAGTAGTTCCTTGTTTAATTCACTTACATCTCGTGTACATTCGGATGATAAAATGAGTTCCTCAATGGCGAGTAAGATGTGTAACCACCGTGCAATCGTATAAATACGAAGGACCTCGCCCCGTCGACTTGGATGATAGTTCCCTGAACGGTGGGTAAGGTGAGTAGCCACCATACAATCGTATAAATACGAAGGACCCCACCTCGTGGACTATATGAATGAATGTACTAGAAAGGAATCAACAAGTTTCTAGTTGTCATATAAAAGCGACGTTCATTCACTAAAGTGAATAACTTCTTAATATCTCCAAACAATCCAATGGAAAAAATCCCTACTGATGAATAATACACACTCGCTAGTATGCAATGAACTGACGAAGTAGTTTCTGATAATCAATTGCAGATCACGAGTTCGAAATACTCGCTACTCAAAAAAAACTATCCATGAAAAATATCCTAGCTGGAAAAATGTCTATAAGACCAAACATCTTCTTAATAAAGCCAAACAACGGTGAGAATATCGAATAATGATGCCTGCCATATCATATGGTCACTCCATATTCTAGCAAATTCGAAGTATATAAATTCAAACCATGTCTTAATAATCAAATCACTCCTATTAGAAAAATATACATGTGTGCCCAGTATTCATGAAAATAATCGAATCAGGTAGACAGAACTCTTACAATACCTTTCATTATCAGTTGTAATATAATTTCCAAGATCGTCGATTTTCCCTACCTAAAGATTTCTCGTAAGATCGGCGTGAATATCATTTCATCCATGAAATGACGATTTCCTTCGAAATCCCAAGCGAATCAGCTGTTGGACTCCTCTCGTCAGGAACCGAATCCATCGCTCTGTGGTGCCATCTTGTTTCTATTCACGTTTACTCGATCATGTTGAACCTCGAATTACCCATAGCGGATATCGTCCAACTCCTTCTCGAAAAGTTCATGGTAACAGCGGACCCCCTACTCTTCTTCTAATATACGCCACTGTTCCGATAAATGTTCCGTTTGAGAATTGTAAGTCCACTCTCAACTTACTGCAAAGTTCTACTTGAGTAAAATAAAATTTTTACTAGATAGTGTTCATGATCACGATACACCCTGTATCTGTCTGTAATATGTAATCCATGAAAATTGTATAAGATAAAAATCTTATATATGCACGCTGTAATGTTCATCAGAGCCTATGCTAAACATTCAGTTTACTTGAAATAGTAAAAAGTCGTTTGAATGTATTATATAACAGCATGGTTATAAGGTTAATTGTGAAAGCCTGTGTTCGAACAGCGTCGAAATGAAGCTTGAAATAAAGTCTTCATATGCGATCAGTGTGGTTTTGAAATACCCCGGCTATCTACAATTGTCTTCTCGGCTAGGTCGCCTGTATCAACGACCCGCGCGGCCTCTGTTGCTCGGTGATGCGAGAAATGTCGCCTACACTTGCCGTGACGGTTTACGTGTGTTGCGTGACTTTCAATGCCCGTCTCGCTGTGCTATGGAGCTGCTCTGTACTGCTCGCCTCATTGAGCCCAACTGAACTGCTTAGCCCTGTGTTCCAGCTTATGAGCTCCGTGCGGCACGTGGCTAATTCTCCCCACCACGGTGCTCCTACGTCACGAAGATAGTCTCGAACCCGACTCCTCTCGGCTGTTCTGTTATACAATAACTTATTTCCATAAAATTATTTCCACATATAATGCATGTCATATATACTCTTCTAAGTTGTTTTAACTTATTATAATCCCATATATATTTCAATAAAGTTTCATATCTTTATTAATAATTCTATCTTCTTACAGATTTCAATGCCTCCTTGATTCTTGACCTCCTACGTCATCTTGGCTTTCTTCTTGACGCGATCGATGCGCTATCATATCAGCTTGCCTTCCAAAACCTCAACTACAGCTTAATGTCAGCTGGCGTAGCCGATAGCCTAAAATAGGTATCGGGTACAATATATAACTTGATATGTAGTGTATGAACTTTTATTTCAACTCTGTATCATCATACGATAAATAAATAACTATATTAATGTCATTGTTAACCATCAACAATCTCCACCTATGTTCAGAAAGAAAGTGATCTTAAACAATACACTCTATCTATGGTTTGTGTACCGAGTATCATAATAATACAGTGTCGTCAAGCCATGTTCAGGCAATAGTAATGTTAGGTAAGGGGTTCGAACCCTTGCTTCCTAGTACAGGACTAGTTTTTACTCAACAGCAACCCATAATACTATACTTTGAAACATGTCACATCTCATTGCAAAATGTCAACTGTATCGTTTTCTAAGACCCCAGCTGGTGGCTAGTAGCTAGCAGACAGTGCAACAGAAACAGTGTCACCATGTTCATTCTAAAAAAAAATCAATATTTATTATTCTTTTTATTATTATGGTTCATTAAGAGTAGTGTAAAGTTGTCTTTGTGACGTAACGGTTATAATAGTTAGCTGGCACTCTAAAGCTCTTGAGTTCAATTCGAGCTTTAACATAAAATTTTAAAAGTATATTAGAACTAAAACAGGTCTACTCAGTCTCGGGTGATTCAAATAAGTAGATGTGGTTTGATTCACACTTTAACGATAGAACACGACGGTTTTTTTATTTTTTTTAAATAATGATAGCCATTTGTTCATTTGTTTTTCATTTTCACATTTCACACATTGCCATTTGTCAATTTTCCATGTACACGATTTGAAAATGTCAGTTTAAAGTTTTTGGATTTCATGATACGGAAACAAGAATTTTCCATTTTGTTGTTGTTTACACATTTGTCAATTTCCCTTTTAAATTTTTTAAAGGTCAGTTTTAAGTTTTTAAATTGTGTTGATATGGAAACATGGATTTCCTATTTTTTTCCATATCACAGACGACACGTTTATGATTTAGTCCATGCTGAAAGTTTAGTTTTGTAAAACACACATTTGCTGATTAAAATTTTCTTGAAATTATTTTAATGGAAGTGCTTGGCCATGGCAATAGTGCATTCTCTTTCTGTTTGTTTCCAAAAACGTATAGGACTACTACTACTACTACTACTACTAATACTACTACTGTAGGTAAGACTGTTTTACAAAATAACACCTATCTACCGCTGCATTTAAAAGAAACACAAGTGTTAAAAAAAAACTACAGTATACTATTTACCATTTGCTATATACATTAATTACCCCACCATCCTACCTTGCCGTGTTTGCTTTGGTTGAACAATCAATGCTACCCACACACACACACACACACACACACTTTCTCTCTCTCTCTCTATCATTCTATCTATAGTCATACATTCACACAACCATACCTGTCTTTGAAAAACAAATACAAGCACGCTATTTATCCTTGACATGCACACTTATCCCAAATAACTTTTAGTTATACATTTAACATTTACTATTACAAAAAAATGTTTCCACTATTTTTACAATTACAAAAATGCATATTTACAAAATACTAAATCTACTGGTTACAAAAAAGCCATGTCTCTAAACAATAAAATATAGAAGTCACACCTCCACCTCGTGGTTATAACCCTATGGTAGGCTAATGCATAGGTCATTCATCTGCACTCATTTGCTATCCATCAAGGTAAAAGTGCATTTTTTCTGTTCCACAAGATACAAATTTGATTGCTGGATTGTATCCTACACTGTTTATGCGATATTTAGCTTTTGCCAGTTCATAAAACCGCTAGGTAGTTCTCTACATATAGCAATTTTACCACTGCTCTACCTACGCTTTTGCTCTTTTGGCTTTCTTACAGTCTAGTGTGTGATAGACAGCATTAATGTATATCAAACCCAGTTCACCTTTGTATTTGTAATCCAAGTAATAATTTGGAAAGACACAAATGTAATCAGTTTTGAACGTTATCTCTGTTTTGTTTTGTTTAATATGTTTATGACATGCATATTAACCTGAAATCGAACCCTGGTGATAAGGCTAACAGCTTAACCACTACACCACCTTGCCCTTGTTTCTTAGTTTGACTCGTTCTAGGCATCAGACCTGGAAATTGAGTTAAGACCACCAGTACAAGAGCTAAAAGTGCTTAACACTGCAACACAAAATGGATAGCTGGTAACATTATACATCCGGAAATGATTATATTTCTGTTAGCAATGCATTTTTTGTCATCAGCCTACTGTCTGAGCACTGACAGCAACACAGTTTGGTTTAGAACAAGCGAGTGTGTGTGTATAGATTATTAGCCTCAAGTATTTAAAGCTTGTTGTGTGTGTGTGTAGCGACCATCTTAACCCGGTAACCACTGAGCATTTTTTTGTTTTAGCTATCCTCTTTAACCAATCAATTAAATATAGTCTACTCTTAATTCTTGAATCGATAAATCAGAGTTTGTGTGTACACCGTTCGTCATTTATTAACCCATACCTACAACCTATACTCTCTCTATACTGCAGTTTGATCTGAAAAACAAGTTTCAATGGTAAAAGACTTGTCAATCACCATACATGTAGCCTACACTAATTCTTTCTCTACCTAGCTATGTTTCATCACACACATGGTAAACATCTCACATGTTCGTATCCGATTATTAGTTTATAAAATCTCAGGTCGATGACCTTGATGTATTGGGTATTTTGGGTAAATTCATTGGCCATGGGAAAGGGTTGACCATTCTAAGTCCTATAACACCTCACATGTAGATATTCGATTATTAGTTTATAAAATATTAGGTCAATGACCTTGCTGTTTTTTGAATCTTTTGGGTAAATTCGTTGGTCAATGAAAAGGGTTGACCATTCTGAGTCCCATGACACCTCACTTGAGCCTCTCTGATTATTAGTTTATAAAATCATAGGTCAATGACCTTGCTGTTTTGAATCTTTTGGGTAAATTCGTTGATCATGGAAAAGGGTTGACCATCCTGAGTGCTATGACACCTCACTTGACCCTCTCTGATTATTAGTTAGCGACATATCAACAAAAGTGTAGTTAGACCCTTTTGACATAAATAAATAATATATTCAAAAACAGAATGTCACCTCAAGTCCAACGACCTCTCATACAGGTCCCTAGCCTTATTGATTCATGAGATATTAAAAATCTAATGACCTTAGATCTTTTGGTTAAATTCGTTGGTCATGGAAAAGGGTTGACCGTCCTGAGTCCTATGACACCACACTTGACCCTCTCTGATTATTAGTTAGCGAGATATTAACAAAAGTGCAGTTAGGTCCTTTTGACATAAATAAATAATATATTCAAAAACAAAATGTCACCTCAAGTCCAACGACCTCTCATACAAGTCCCTAGCCTTATTGATTCATGAGATATTAGTTTTGGATCTTTTGGTAATTTTTTTAAAAATAACTCATCAATAAATCATTATTCAAAAAGCCCGCCCGCTTACAAAAAAAACAAGTGCGCATGCGTAAAAACAAAAAACAAACATGTTAATTCATAGTAGCAATCGGCTCTTCACATGCGTTTCATGTAGATCAACGTTTAATTTCATCATAGCATTAGGGACCATGGGCTAGTCCGTAGGAACCAGGCCAAAGGGACCCGTCCAAAGGGATCAGTCCAAAGGGATAAGGACTCGTCCACAAGGACTTGTCCACAAGGACTCATCCACAATGACCTGTCAACAAGGACCCGTCCACAAGGACCTGTCCACAAGGACTTGTCCACAAGGACTCGTCCACAATAACCCATCAACACGGGTCCGACAGCAGGGGGCTCGTCAACAATAACAGGGGCTCTCACCTCAAGGCCTAACATGCCCCTCTTTGATTATTGGTTTGCAGAACAACGTTACATTCCATATCGGCATTCAAACTCTCACATGTTGCAATTGGAAAGAGAGATTCTCTAAAAAATTAAAATTTCACCCCCTAGTAGGGGTAGGTTTTATTTTTGGGGTTGAAATATGTTGTCCATTGGAAAGGGGGTGTCAGCCCGAGTTCAATGACACCTCATTTGTCAAAATCCGACGATAAGTTCGAGAGATATCGCACCACCGCCATCTTGTGTGGAGGGTGTGGAGGTGGAGGTGCTAGAACCGATCAAAACACACTACTCTCCAATTATTTGGCCTATGACTTTTAAAAAATTCCACGCAAATATGGTGCTCTTTTTGGTGCATTAAGCAGTGAACGTGCTAAGTTAAAGAGGGCACTTGGTAATCACAACCCATGAATCTGGCCTGTGCCGGCTACCACACTGTGATTATTGCCTGCTATAGGTTTGATAGTTAGTTAATTATTGTTGTTTTAAGGGGTGGAACTACGAGGTCACCTGCCCTTATAGGTTTTCAATTGATTCCAAATAATCGAGCAATGAATACAGTATATAGTAATAACAGCGTAAACAGACCAGCGAACGCATGAAGGAGTATTGGGTGCAGAGAAAACTTCGCACCAAGAAAAAGAAATAATGTTGTAGCGTGATCCTAAGTGGTCCATTCGAGTGTAAAAAAAAAACCAATATAGGGCTCGTCATTACCTTACAAAACACATGCCACGCGTTATTTTGTCACCTTCCTAGTCTACGATAGGCTACTTATTGAGATTCCTGTCCTAATGGATCTAGGCTCGAAAAACTCGGCAAATAATGTTTATTCTGACTCAAGGGCTAATTCGACGCACATAGAGCAAAGTGAAGACAACTACGATTCCAATATCAGTCATTTATTATTATTATTATGACAAACTTAAAGAGTGTTGGTCAGAGCCTCAGCTAATTCTGATGTGATTGTTCTCAATATATAATTCACTTCTCCAATGGCTTTGTTCCCATAAAAAGGGCATTAATTTAAGTCCTAGAGTACCTTTTAAATTATATTGGTGATGGAGCGAATATTATATGTGTCCACCTCGTGCTGTAGCGGCTAGCGTTCTTAGCTGTTGCCCCGAAGATACGTGTTCGATTCCCGGCTCTGCCAAGAAATTGAATTCTGATCTGAAGGTTGGAACGGGATCCACTCAGCTTCGTGAGACAAAACTGAAAAGTGGTGGATTCGATTCCCACCTCAGCCATCCTGGAAGTGGTTTTCCGTGGTTTCCGCACTTTTACTCCAGGAGAATGCCGGGACGGTGGCCATGGCCACTTCCTTCCCAATGCCGGGCCCCGTGGTGTTGCGGTAATGCGTCTGCCTCGCACCCGGAGGCCCTGTGTTCGATTCTCGGCTCCCACAGAGATTTTTGTCCGACAAAGTGGTTAGCATGCTAGGCTTTGGCCCGAAGAGTCCCGGGTTCGATTCCCGGCCGAGCTAAGAGGATGTTAATCCCCTGAGTTTAACTCCTCTGGCTCGGGTACTGTGTGTTTGTGACGTCTTCTAGAACGAAATACAGAAAATCGAGTACCGGTAACCTAAAAAGTAAAACAAAAAGTAAAGCTAAATAAATAGATCACAAACTAATACAGCCATCACAATAACACAGGTTACCAATTCATACTCACCCAGGTACACGCGGCTAAATAAACAGGGTGTTCAAGCCCCTAAATGACACAACAACAACAACAGCGAATATTATATGAATTAATGCGGAGTGAGTGTTGTGGGCAGTGTGTATGTCTGGTAGGGAGATATATTAGTCACTGAATGAGCCATTTCCGAGTTGTGGATCGATGCAGCTCTTCTAAAAACACGGCACAATCGACGTTGCTTAGTTTATAATTAAATGCACTTTACTTGAGTACCAGGATAATGGAACGCAATGCCATTCAATACCAATTCAACGATGCGCATTTCATTCGCTGAATGATTCGTCAAGTATTGCCAATTACCAGAATGGTGTGTTCATATGAAGACCGTTTATTCCGTTACCTTCATTGAGTGCGCTGAACTCGGGTTGAGTGGTGATTCAATAAATTATCAGCAAACCGAATTGAATACAAATAGCAATGGAGCATCCCAGCTGTACCGGTATTCGACCATTTCACAGTCATAAGTAGATCGAGGGAATTGAAGCACTGCAACGTGAAAAAGTGCAACGGAGCCGTTTTCACCAATGATATTTATCTATTTAACTTTGCAGGAGCATTTCATCAAACAGAAAGGATCGTTAACTTACCACTAACAAGCAATTACTTTAAATGGCCAAATCTAACCACTCAACTCTCTAAAGCATCATGGGGCGTGGTGACGCAGCGGTCAAGTTGTTTGCCTCTCTCCAAGGCAGATCGGTTTCGATTCCCGGTCAATGCATGTGAGATTTTCGAAGTGAAGTGCCATGTCCTGTGGCTCGGATTCCACGTAAAAACGAGATCCCGTGGCTCATGATCGCAAGATTAACGGTCACGGTAAAATATAAGCTTTCTTTTCTCAAAAGCATCGTTAATGTGGAGTGAAACAGCTAAATTCCGGTTTGTTCCCAGCTTTTACACCAACTTTCATCCATACTAATATAAAATATGTTTATGACAATGAAATTATAAAAGATCATACTTATTACTAATATCAAGTAATAAGAATACGGAAATTTAAAAAAAACTTTACGAGCCTTACAGTAGTCGCATATGATGTGTAACATCTGACATAGAAGAAATCTCACATGAAATTGTTGATGCACCGGTATTGTATGTCTACCCCTTATTATTCACGTTATCCTACGGGGTCGGATTGAGATGCGATGGAAGTATTTGTGGCGGATGGTTTTACGGCCGGATGCCCTTCCTGACACCAACCTCACGAGGGGAGTTAATGAGAGATGAAATGAATGATGGTGAATGAAACTGGGTAAGGATGTGGAAGGAAGCGGCCGTGGCCTGTCAGAAGGTACCGTGCCAGCATTTTCCTGGAGTTGAAAATGGGAAACCAGGGAAAACCATTTCAAGGACGGCAAATTGTTGATACACCGGTATTTTATAATATTTTGGCACAAATATTAATCTATTTTAAAAGGGAGTGTTTTACAGATATTGTAATTTATAATACGGAACTCATTTTATTAGAGGTTTTGTAGCTTCTACCAGCACTAGCCTAAATAAAGAATACGATATGGATCAACTAGATTAATAGACGCGACACCGCTCATAACTTTCAATTCCCTATAAATAGGCCAACTTGCGAGTAAATGCAATGTGCACAGCAGTACAGTAGATCATGAAAGGCTTGCTCAGTTCCCGGACATCTTGATTCACAGACCAACATGTAATTTCATATGGATTCTGTTAAAATGAGTCATATTGATAGGATAAATATCATTTAAAACGATAATCTGGTAACAAATATATCTAACCCGTCCGGGATTCAAGCCCGAGATCTCTAGATTCAAAGTCAATGACACCTAACCCCACCGCTATTTTGACCACACGATTTTTAGCCTACTTTTCACATTTTTTAAAATGAGGAAAAAGTAGACTTATGAGATCGGGCAAATGTCTGTCTGTATGTCTGTCTGGCTGTGTGTGTGTGTCCCCTATCAACTCCTAAACGGCTGGAGCAATCGAAACAAAATTTCGTAGGAGTAAAGATCTATACCTGAATATCTCACAGCCATATTTGAATATGATGTCAGTGCTACCAACTGCTGAAAAATCGCAATTGAAATTTGAGCTCCATGTTGGATATCTTGAAAGATATGAATGGGAGCTATGTCAAAATTGGCACACGCATAGATAATAATATTTCAGTTTAATTTCCAGGAAGCCATATATGGCAGTGTTGTCAAAATGATCATAAGCCTGCTGATAAGTCCAATTTTTAAATGCATATAACTTCTACACTGTCAATTGGAATTCAACCAAATTTTGTATGTGCTATGTGTACATAAACATATATGACTGAGCGTATTCTTAAGAGCCTCCATGACTGCCAACTGTTAATAAATGCTCTCAATTTTTTAAAATCCAAATACCCATATATCAGAAAGTATGCAAGCCGACAGCTTTAAACTATGCACACGTTTAGTACCTGCCATTCTATATAAATTTGGAGCAACTTATATACGTCAGTGCTACCAATATGATTCTAAGCTTGGTGGTAGGTCCAACTTTAAATACATGTAAATTCTATACTATCATTTGCAAATCAACCAAATTTCGTATGTGCTATGTGTACCATGACATATATGACTATGCGTTTTCTTAAGAGCAACCAGGGCTGCCAACTGTTAATAAATGCTATCTATATTTTTGTTACCCTAATATCAATATATCTGAAAGTATGCAAGCCAATAGCTCTAAACTTTGCACACGTATATTAGTACCTGGCGTTCTAGATTAATTTAGAGTAACTATTATATGTCAGTGCTGCCAACATGATTCTAAGCCTGCTGATAGGTCCAATTTTAAAATGCATGAAACTTCTATACCTACTAATGTGTTTCATTCAAAATTGGCACAACAATAGATCGTATTATTTCAGATTATTTCTGACTAATACATGCATGACATTGTTGCCAACGTGATTTTACGCGCGCTGTTAGATCCAATGTTGAACTTTATGTAACGTCCATGCTATCCATTGTACTGTGCCCAACTCTAGGAATGGGTATTCCAAGATTCAGACACCTAGATATCAAGGGAAAGGCTGTAGCCGCTTTTGAAAGTTCAGATATTTGAATATCGCGCTACATTGCTTCGAGAAGCATTTAGAAGAATTTTACCGATAGTTGGATGTCAAGTGACGTAGCGAGTAATAGCAGAGGTGGAGGCTATTTATTGATTAAATAGTTAACTATGGAGTAGAGACTTGAGACTGGGATCAGATTACTGGCACTGCCAAATGAAAGAGAACGCAATTAGTATCAAGTAAATCGGACCAGGGATTCAAGAGATATGAGGATTTCCAGATATCAGGCGATGACGCGTGACCCTGACCGTTTTGAATAAAAGCCAGCTGGAGCAGGCATGGTTAGCTCATTCTAACACAAGCACTTGGCAAGCAAGTTGCGTCTACGCTGAGCCAAGGCACATGGTTGCCGTATCTACGCAGAAGTTCTTTTCAAATCGTGATAGTCACGAGAAGTGCTGCGCAAACGAGTTGGAACTTAGTAAGTTTCTGGTGAGGAGAATCACTGAGGTGATTGATTTCTACAGACATTGGTGGAAATATTTATATTTCCAAAAGGACATATGCTAGACTTTGTCTAGAAAATAGTATTTTGTCACAGTCCAGTAGTAACTTAATACTTGGATGTTTAAATCCATTTCAGTCAGTTTTTCATTATTTGTAACTAGTTAACCACTTCGATCTGTCAGTACACTGAAGACTAGTCTATAACGGTGGCGTTCATTAGTCTACGCAAGGGAAACTGCAGGTTGTCTAGCGCATGGCAGATGGTGATATACAAACCATGCCCAGGGAACGATCTTCAGAACAGCCGTTAATTGCTTAGACTGTCAATGTTTTTCTTGTACTGATGAGATTACAGTGAGTTATGTTACAACTGACATATTTAAGAAGAGATCACTTAGATCTGACCCTATTTAAACAAACTGTTATGGCTTTGAAAGAAGCCCATATTAAAATGGAACCACAGTTTATTCAAACGTCGAAAGATACTACCACTATGTCTGACTAGACGAATTGTGGGTCTACAATGGCGGCCGATACAAGGATTATACGTGCTTGTCCGATAGGGCATGTCTATGGATAAATCTGGTACAGACCAGGTTTACTACACTTCAAGACCATCAAGAAATGTAAGCCACATTTGAATTATATTACGCCTAGCTAATTGGAACAAACTATTTTTTTTCTGCAGATGACCAACACATTTTTTTCTTCGTATTTAAAGCTTCCAATGATTTACGCAAGACTTGTTAGAGTTATTCTGAGTATTTTCAGCACTCAGAACCGTTTATGATCGATGACCGAGCATTTCGAGCATTTATTTGAATTTTTCATATTTTAAGGAAACCACGGAAAACCCCCGATGTAACTGTAAAAGTTAAATTTATTTTTGTTGAGGAATGGATATTTTTTCCATATTCGAAGGTTCGAACATGTGGATTCTCACATAATGAGATGATAATTAAACATATTTAAAATAATAATAATAATAATAATCCACTAATAATAATAATAATAATTTTTATATTTTTTCTAAATAATTCTTGGATATTATATTTTCTAATAATCATATGTATTGAGAAAGAGCCTATGGAGTAGTTTAAACATTTCTAGTTTGGAACAGGAGATTTTCCGAAGGAGAGTGGTTAGCGCAAGCCCGCATTCAACCAACATGTCAGTTCTGGTTGAACAGTTGATATTTGCAATGAGCAAAGTACATGTTTCAGATAACACGGAGAGGCATGAAACGGGAAGCAAATGATATTTGTATCAAATAGGATATTTTTGTATTTATATAAAATCATGACGTAAATACACTCGAAAGTGAAATAAAGATTTTCATAAGTATGGTAAATTCACGGGTTGAACTGAATGGTAAAATAAAATAAACTTGTAAGTTTATTAATCTTCCAGTGTTGATAACAAGCAGAGGCTTGATTTATTGTATAAATTTTGGGAAGATAATTTATGTGTGTGGAGTAGTTGAAATGCCATTCCCAGGTGCGCATGTTAAGTCGCAGGAATGAAGGTTTTTTCGAGCATCAATCAAATAGCAGGTTCGATGGCTCAGGTTTATAGTAGGAGTATTGGAGCCACACATTTCGTCGTATGAATAACCCGAAGGTTATTTCTGTGAAACCATCAGTTCTTATTTCAACCTTGTTTACGAATTCCATTTAGACTTTGATTTTGCTAGAACCCGGATTTGTCATGATAGTAGTTTATTCTTCTTCAGAGGAAGACCTTTGCCGTTGGTGTTGTAATATTGTGTTCTTACACAAATAATAGAATGGGCCACTGCCAATTAAAAATAATTCTTTAACCACGAATAATTTGAAGGATATTTTCAATCCTCGTGCCATGAACTAAATGAATTCATTATAAAACTACAATTCTAATTTCCGCATTCTGTCGAAGAATTGCAAGTTGTGAAAGTTGCTAAAAATGGCCATGAATATAAATATTTTTATAATAATGATTCCAAGTGGATAATTGAATAGTTGAATGGTTCAACCATTTATTGATCAAGCTGATGATTCAGAAATCATATATTTTGTTTGGAACTTGAAGTTCATAATCGAGTCACTTCTCGAATGTTTAATGTCAGAAGAACAATTAATTGTTGTTGTGCTTCGCACAAGTTCTTCGATGCTATGCTCAAGGTCAAATACTTTTCAGATGTTATTAATATGTGTTAATAATTTGTGTTGCTTCTATGATGATAATATTTTCGACGATATATTTTTGAAACTGGAAAAACAAGAAAAAGTTTAAAAATTCTATAAACATTTATTCTACGAGTGTTAATATCATGTAAATAGTCAAACAATGATCTACGTTATTTCCAGTATGGACAATTAATTTTGAACTGGAATTAAATATTAATAATTTTGGAACACAGTCCACAGGACTATTAATCGGACTTGTGTTTCCAAAAAGATTGTCAAATGTGTTTGGAAAATTTCTGTATATTGTGTGTAAATAAGGGTGTGGATCGCCACACGTGGATGATGCTGCTTTGAGCATTCTTACAGTCAGATTTTAACTTCAAAATAAACTGAGATAATTTTACCAGATGTGTTACTCCCAATTAAATCTCCTTCTATCCTTATTGTTGCATTGAGCCAAAAATCAGTAAAGCATTTTTTTAATTTGATGTCGTTTTTGCAATTTGCTTTAACCCATCTGGCGCTCCGGGATATTTTGACTCTCGTGCTGACTGATTATTGGTAAAATGCATATGTGGTCGTGCGGACTCCGGTCTAAACGGGCACATAAAATAAGACATCGAGAGAGAAATGGCTTCGAACGTGGGTCCCGATTTAGACATGGTCAATCGCATGCCGATTTAAATTGTGATAATTTTTATAGAAATATTTTGGGAGTTGAGAGATGTCTGGTTTGGATGAATAAATTAGTAGGAAACCCAATTAGTGGGGAAAATTAAAAATTTAACTTGGTTAATAATTAGAATGGGTTTGATTATTTTTGATAATGGCTTAACCATTAGGGCGTCAAGTAAATTCAGTAGTAAACGTTCGATGACTGGATATACACATTATTAGAATCCAGGTGGAGGATATTTGAGAACTTGCATATTTTTCTTGTGATATTGTGGTAAATGTAATTCGTAAAAGTAGAGAATTTTGTTTTTCCATCACGTCGACATTAGGACAAATCTCATTTTATTATAGTGTTCCAATTAGCTATTCATATTTCTTGTTCTAGTTATAAGCTTGTGTTTGCCACTGTTGTATACCCCTAAGTTTTGAATAATAATTGAAATTATGGAAGAAATGATGAGGATGATGAGGAGTTTGGAGGAGAGTTCAAAAGAGGCTGGACGGCGTGTAGCCGCTATTATGAAAGAAAATACAGAGGCTTTAGAAAAGAAACTTAAAGAAAATTCTGATTCTTTAGAAAATAAACTTAAAGAAAATTCTGATTCTTTAGAAAATAAACTTAAAGAAAATTCTGATTGTTTAGAAAATAAACTTAAAGAAAGTTCTGATTCTTTAAAAAGTAATTTGAAAGAAAATTTAAATAGTAAATTTAATTCAATGGAAAGTAAATTTAAAGAAAATTCTGAAATTTTGAAAATGACACTTGAGAGTAAAATGAATAAATTATGCGATAAAACACATGAGCTCGAAACTTCATTAGCTACTAACGCAAGTTTAATGGACGAAAAATTTCGCGATGCCGATCTTCGATCCCAAAGCTTAGCTGATAGGATAGAACATGGTCTTAGGAAAGTTGGTGAAGACATGGTCAACCTGGAAGTCAGAGTGAAGAAGGAGAGTAACGAGATGGGGATTCTAGTTGTTCAACGTTTAACGGAACAATTCAAAGAACTTGTCATGGGAGAAATAAGAGAAGGTGTGATTAATGAGTTGCAAACTGAAATCAAGACCACAGTTGTCAATGAAATTAAAGACACACTCAAGCTGGAGAATCAAGAAGGAATCAAGGAGATTAGGGAATCTTTGTCATCCCACATTGAAGTAATTGCCAAAGATATCCAAGCAACTCAGAAGGACATATCAGATATGACAGGGTCATTGAAAAGTCATGAGGCTGTTATGAACCAGATATCCATTGATGTTAAAGACAATTGTAAAGAAACTGAAGCAATTAAGAAGATGGCAGAAGAAAACCAGAAGGAACTTGAGGCTATGAAAACTCAAATAAAGGATGAGAAACAGTCTGATCATCTGTTGAAAATGCCAAATGTAAGGGGAAAGGAACAGATACAGATAAATCTAGGAGGAGCTAGAGAGACTGATAGACAGGATGAGGTCAGGACAGTATTTAAATCCAACCCCATAACTGTTTTTAAGAATATAGAGGATAAGCCTTCTAAATTTTCAGGGCGAGATTCTGTGACACCCGTGGAATTTTTGAGAGAAGCAGGTGATTACCTGAAAGATTCTAAGATCCCTAAAGAAAGACAGATCCGAGTGATAGGGAAGTTCTTGGAAGGTCCTGCACTTCTTTGGTTTAGAGCATTTAGATCCACTCTAACCACTTTTGAGGAGTTTTCTCGTGGGCTATTGAAGAAGTTTTGGTCCCCGGAAACCCAACAGCAAGTCAGAGCAGAGTTATATTCGAAGAGATTCTCGACGTCACAACCTACTCGATACTCTACGTACTTTTCTGGACAGCTGTCTAAACTCCAACATTTAGATCCGCCGATGCCAGATAACGAGTTGATTACTGCATTGATACGTCAATTTCCAGCAGACGTCCAGAGGACTTTGATCGCTGCTGATATCTATAATATGGAACAATTTGATGAAGTATTACAGAAGCTGGATCATACGAACGCTCAATTCTTCCATCAGAAGGGAGTAAAGAATAACAACGCTGTGTATGCTGTTATGGCTGGCAGTTATTCTCAAACACCTCGAGAGATTCGAGAGGAGCGAGAAGAGAAATCGCCGAGGGAAGATCCAAATAAAGGAGGATGGAACCAGTACAGTAACAGATACAGTTACAAGCCATATGCGAGACCGGATGGTGGTAATCGATACAATACTCGATGGAGAAGACCACGAGATACTCAAGGAAGGTACCAGGAGAGAAGATATTATGGTAGAAACAACTACAATAATAGAGGGAATGTAGATACTCGTCAGTCCAATGAAGAGTTTAACAAGGAGACGAGGAAAAATTTGGAAGCAAGACACCAAGATAACTTGCTATTTTTGGAGCAGAGGCCCAACGAACCAGGTCCATCGGGAACACAACAATCCCGGGGGAATGGTAATAAAAAAAAAACTTCGAATTCACAGTAGAAGATAGAATTTTGAATACTTTCACTTCCAGAATTATTAAATGGCAAGCAGAGGATGATGACTTAATTCAACAGAATGACGAACGAAAAGAAATGGGTACAAGAATTAGAATGCCGATCATATCATGCGAAGTATTCGGTATGCCTGTCGATACTTTGATCGATACTGGGGCTATGCTTTGTCTGGTGAGTGAGAAGCTTTATATTCTGTGGAAGCTCAAAGAGAATTTAGAGGAAATTCCAGTATCAGGAATTAAGATCCAAGGAATAATACCCAATAAAATATCTCTGTGTAAAACACAATTATACTTATGCATTACGATTGGAGGACATGATTTTCGACATGTATTTGTTGTAATGAAGGACATGGCTTTTGACATGATATTGGGAGCAGATTTCATTCAGAAATATCAAGCAGTGATAGATATGAAGACAGAGACGATCAGATTCAAGAATACCGAAGAGATTAACTTCGAGGGAAAAGAAGAGGAAGACATCGAGGGAGATGCTCAATGGTCTCTGATTTTTCATGAAGCTCAAGGAAGAGAAGTCTACACTGAGAAGGAGTCCCCAGAGCTAGGGAAGATTTTGGAAGAGTATCAAGATATTTTTGATATTAAGCCTGGTGAAATTGAATATTTTGAATATTGTGGAAGTAAACAATAATGGAAGCTATGAAGTAGCCAATACACGAACTGGTAACATCGTGGGAACTTACAATGCATCGAATTTGAAGATCTATTATTCAAGAACCAGATGATTTAATGTGTAGATAGGAAAAATAAGAATTTTTCAATTTTTATTTTTTGCTAGGTGTGGGGTGGATGTGCCCAACTCTAGGAATGGGTATTCCAAGATTCAGACACCTAGATATCAAGGGAAAGGCTGTAGCCGCTTTTGAAAGTTCAGATATTTGAATATCGCGCTACATTGCTTCGAGAAGCATTTAGAAGAATTTTACCGATAGTTGGATGTCAAGTGACGTAGCGAGTAATAGCAGAGGTGGAGGCTATTTATTGATTAAATAGTTAACTATGGAGTAGAGACTTGAGACTGGGATCAGATTACTGGCACTGCCAAATGAAAGAGAACGCAATTAGTATCAAGTAAATCGGACCAGGGATTCAAGAGATATGAGGATTTCCAGATATCAGGTGATGACGCGTGACCCTGACCGTTTTGAATAAAAGCCAGCTGGAGCAGGCATGGTTAGCTCATTCTAACACAAGCACTTGGCAAGCAAGTTGCGTCTACGCTGAGCCAAGGCACATGGTTGCCGTATCTACGCAGAAGTTCTTTTCAAATCGTGATAGTCACGAGAAGTGCTGCGCAAACGAGTTGGAACTTAGTAAGTTTCTGGTGAGGAGAATCACTGAGGTGATTGATTTCTACAGACATTGGTGGAAATATTTATATTTCCAAAAGGACATATGCTAGACTTTGTCTAGAAAATAGTATTTTGTCACAGTCCAGTAGTAACTTAATACTTGGATGTTTAAATCCATTTCAGTCAGTTTTTCATTATTTGTAACTAGTTAACCACTTCGATCTGTCAGTACACTGAAGACTAGTCTATAAAGGTGGCGTTCATGAGTCTACGCAAGGGAAACTGCAGGTTGTCTAGCGCATGGCAGATGGTGATGTACAAACCATGCCCAGGGAACGATCTTCAGAACAGCCGTTAATTGCTTAGACTGTCAATGTTTTTCTTGTACTGATGAGATTACAGTGAGTTATGTTACAACTGACATATTTAAGAAGAGATCACTTAGATCTGACCCTATTTAAACAAACTGTTATGGCTTTGATAGAAGCCCATATTAAAATGGAACCACAGTTTATTCAAACGTCGAAAGATACTACCACTATGTCTGACTAGACGAATTGTGGGTCTACAATGGCGGCCGATACAAGGATTATACGTGCTTGTCCGATAGGGCATGTCTATGGATAAATCTGGTACAGACCAGGTTTACTACACTTCAAGACCATCAAGAAATGTAAGCCACATTTGAATTATATTATGCCTAGCTAATAGGAACAAACTATTTTTTTCTGCAGATGACCAACACATTTTTTTCTTCGTATTTAAAGCTTGCAATGATTTACGCAAGACTTGTTAGAGTTATTCTGAGTATTTTCAGCACCCAGAACAGTTTAGGATCGATGACCGAGCATTTCGAGCATTTATTTGAATTTTTCATATTTTAAGGAAACCACGGAAAACCCCCGATGTAACTGTAAAAGTTAAATTTATTTTTGTTGAGGAATGGATATTTTTTCCATATTCGAAGGTTCGAACATGTGGATTCTCACGTAATGAGATGATAATTAAACATATTTAAAATAATAATAATAATAATAATCCACTAATAATAATAATAATAATTTTTATAATTTTTCTAAATAATTCTTGGATATTATATTTTCTAATAATCATATGTATTGAGAAAGAGCCTATGGAGTAGTTTAAACATTTCTAGTTTGGAACTCGAGATTTTCCGAAGGAGAGTGGTTAGCGCAAGCCCGCATTCAACCAACATGTCAGTTCTGGTTGAACAGTTGATATTTGCAATGAGCAAAGTATATGTTTCAGATAACACGGAGAGGCATGAAACGGGAAGCAAATGATATTTGTATCAAATAGGATATTTTTGTATTTATATAAAATCATGACGTAAATACACTCGAAAGTGAAATAAAGATTTTCATAAGTATGGTAAATTCACGGGTTGAACTGAATGGTAAAATAAAATAAACTTGTAAGTTTATTAATCTTCCAGTGTTGATAACAAGCAGAGGCTTGATTTATTGTATAAATTTTGGGAAGATAATTTATGTGTGTGGAGTAGTTGAAATGCCATTCCCAGGTGCGCATGTTAAGTCGCAGGAATGAAGGTTTTTTCGAGCATCAATCAAATAGCAGGTTCGATGGCTCAGGTTTATAGTAGGAGTATTGGAGCCACACATTTCGTCGTATGAATAACCCGAAGGTTATTTCTGTGAAACCATCAGTTCTTATTTCAACCTTGTTTACGAATTCCATTTAGACTTTGATTTTGCTAGAACCCGGATTTGTCATGATAGTAGTTTATTCTTCTTCAGAGGAAGACCTTTGCCGTTGGTGTTGTAATATTGTGTTCTTACACAAATAATAGAATGGGCCACTGCCAATTAAAAATAATTCTTTAACCACGAATAATTTGAAGGATATTTTCAATCCTCGTGCCATGAACTAAATGAATTCATTATAAAACTACAGTTCTAATTTCCGCATTCTGTCGAAGAATTGCAAGTTGTGAAAGTTGCTAAAAATGGCCATGAATATAAATATTTTTATAATAATGATTCCAAGTGGATAATTGAATAGTTGAATGGTTCAACCATTTATTGATCAAGCTGATGATTCAGAAATCATATATTTTGTTTGGAACTTGAAGTTCATAATCGAGTCACTTCTCGAATGTTTAATGTCAGAAGAACAATTAATTGTTGTTGTGCTTCGAACAAGTTCTTCGATGCTATGCTCAAGGTCAAATACTTTTCAGATGTTATTAATATGTGTTAATAATTTGTGTTGCTTCTATGATGATAATATTTTCGACGATATATTTTTGAAACTGGAAAAACAAGAAAAAGTTTAAAAATTCTATAAACATTTATTCTACGAGTGTTAATATCATGTAAATAGTCAAACAATGATCTACGTTATTTCCAGTATGGACAATTAATTTTGAACTGGAATTAAATATTAATAATTTTGGAACACAGTCCACAGGACTATTAATCGGACTTGTGTTTCCAAAAAGATTGTCAAATGTGTTTGGAAAATTTCTGTATATTGTGTGTAAATAAGGGTGTGGATCGCCACACGTGGATGATGCTGCTTTGAGCATTCTTACAGTCAGATTTTAACTTCAAAATAAACTGAGATAATTTTACCAGATGTGTTACTCCCAATTAAATCTCCTTCTATCCTTATTGTTGCATTGAGCCAAAAATCAGTAAAGCATTTTTTTTAATTTGATGTCGTTTTTGCGATTTGCTTTAACCCATCTGGCGCTCCGGGATATTTTGACTCTCGTGCTGACTGATTATTGGTAAAATGCATATGTGGTCGTGCGGACTCCGGTCTAAACGGGCACAGTACTTCAGCCAAATTTTTTTTTCTGTTCCGAAAGAGATGGAACTAAGAATATATTCAGTCACCAGGGCTGACAACTGTAGTGATCAATTAGGCTACTTTAGGCTACATTATGCCATATACAGTATTTCGAACTAATTTGAAATTTCTATATTACCAACTTAATTTCGTCATTATTCTAGATAGATCCATATAGATTAATCATTGGCATTAATTATAAATTTTAAGAAAAGTAGGCTCTTTAGTTCGTCACGGAACTTCTTGTTAGGTACAAGATGGTGACTTATTTTCACGTGCCAATAATGCTGCATCACGGATTTAAGTTTCATTTATATTTTGCTTGTTTCGATAATGTTCCTGCGTGAAATTGAGTTTAAAATGCCTTATGAATAGACCCTCTTGTGATTAAAGAGAATGTATTCAGCAATAGTTCATGAAGGCTTGCTCAGTTTCTCGTACAAACACAACGATTATATTATATTGATGATTGCATTACCGTTATGTGCGTTAATATTTGAATAGCCATTTTGCAGAAACAATGCCGACAACTTACAATGTTTGATATTAAAGCATTTTATCATTTAAATACTAATACGAAGACTTGAACATATGCCATGTGCTTTGTTTCACTAGACACCTGAGTTCACATGAGCGTTTACCGTCAGAATGAAAGTGTTCAGCAATGCGATCCAGCTGGCAGTGCGTCTTACACACTTCCATTCGATCCACCACTGCCAGCTAGATCGTCCGATCCACTTCCGCCCCTTTTTTCAAAATCACTCCCACAAATATCCAGCAACCCAGTGAAAAGTTGTTACACATCAACAAAAAAAACATCCAGAAGTGGGATTTGAACTCCTTCCAGCTTTGCATAACAAACTACAAGCCTGCAACGTAATTACTTACGCTACGGAAACATCGAGGAATGTGGGTCCTGTTTATCTCAATAAACAATATATATACACAACTGCCAGTTCTCCGAAATAGGCTACGTTGTTCATACCATTTTAAGCTTTTGCCATGAATAACATCTTCTGTATTTCGTTTCCTTTATAATTATGTTCCATAAAATCTCAAAGAATCATCGCGAACGACGATCAGTGCTACACGCTTCTTATTCTGTCCGTCATGTTTCTCCAGGCAGAAACCCAGTCCACGCAAGCGCGAGCGCCGTAAAGCGTTTTTAAATATTTTCGCTTTCATTTTCGTAGTCATTTTACCCTCTAGGTAGGCTTTTCCCATGGACTCAGCGAGGGATGCCACCTTTACCTTTACCGCCTCTATGGGCAGTGTCCGAATTGTTTCGTGGAATGCATGCACGATAACCATGCATTAACTCTCTTATATATGTTAAATTGGAATTAAGTAACTAATCGTTTATTTATTTATTTATGTACTGCTCGATTCCAAGCTCTGTGAACTTGCGGGATGCAGGGCAAAGGCAGGGTAGGAGCAGGCGATAATTGGGAAGCCTGTCGACAGCCCGCCGTGTTACCTGACATTCTGGTCTATTCCAATACTGCTAACATAGGGTCTTTTCTGAAACCAGTGTAGTGTAACGAATAAGTCAGTGAGTCACCGACCAATGTATTTGGTTCGGTACTATGCACGGACCGAGAAACCTCATCACTCGTCAAGACCATTTCTCATAGTCCGTGATGCACATGCCTCTCAGGTTCACGCAGCTTAGACTCGAGCAGTACTGTGAATGGTTCCAGCATCCGTTATGAATGGCTGTGGTGAGTACTGCTCGGTTCCAAGCTCTGTGAACTTACGGGATGAAGGGCAGAGGGAGGGTAGGAGCAGGCGAGAATTGAGAAGCCTGTCGACAGCCCGCCGTGTTACCTGACATTCTCATCTATTCCAATACTGCTAACATGGGTCTTTTCTGAAATCAGTGTGGCGTTCGGAATGAGTGACTGAGTCACCGACTAATGTATTTGCTTCTGTTACTACGCAAGGACCGAGAAACCGCATCACTCGTCAGCTCCACTACTCATAGTCTGTGATGAACATTCCTCTCAGGTCCACGCAGCTTAGACTCGAGCAGTATGGTACTAATTATCTACATATTTATACAAAAATGTACATAACAATCATAAATGAACATCAAGGCTCAAAAACCAGCAAAACGCTGGAGCTGATGTTTTCATGAACTCTTCCCAGTCGCCTGCAAAGCTACGCTCTGGGCACTCCCGACTGATGTAGTTCATCGTCAGTTCTAGAGCTCCGAAGTCACAAACTGGTGATTATAGCCACCCCCATTTGTGTAGCATTTCTTTGCTCCTTCCATGACCAGTTAGAGCACGATTTATTTGGCACCACGTAGCTCTTCGTAGATCAGTTCCTGGGATATGCTGGGAAGGATCGTCTAAGTGGATTTGGTGAGGTGAAGAAAAATCTCTCCACATCTTCTTCCAGATTGTGTTGATGTTGTAAGGCCCTGGCTGCTTAATAATGTCATCACCCCAAATATGATTCCTGGATTTCAGGCGCAAGGGTTGAGGAATAGTCAGTACTGAGTGAACCGGAATGTGCTTGAAGTCAAAACTGATGTAAGTTTTCCAAGCGTGGGCAGCTGCTTGTTGTCGTCTCAGTCGTGGAGGAGGAATGCCTGCCAGGACGTGCAACCATGGTGCAGGGGTTGATAATAATGTGTCCGTTATGAGCCTTAAGGACTCATTGAGCTGAGTATCCACTCTGTGGGCATGAGTACTTCTATACCATACCAGTGTACAATATTCGGAAACAGAGTAGACCAGCGCAAGGCTTGCTATACGAAGAGTACTTGCATGAATACCCCATGTTGTGCCAGCCAGTTTGCCGATGATATTGTTCCTGGTCTTAAGTTTTCCTGCAGTATTCTCAAGGTGTTTACTGTAGGTCAGAGAACGGTCCAGAGTTACTCCTAGGTATTTGGGGTTCGGATTGTTTCTCAGCCTCTAATCGTTAATAAAACGTTGGTGAAAACGGCTCTAAGGATACATGACAAAGCACGCATCGCTCGTATAAGCCACACAGAGATGGCTTGGAGCGGTGGCGTTAGCTCTCATTATCTCTTGCTCCTCGTTGGTCCCACATTGGACAAGTGCAGCAACTTCGTATTTTGGCGCCTATTTGATATGATTAAGATGATAATTGTTGTTTTAAGGGGCCTAACATCTAGGTTATCGGCCTCTAATGCTTTAGGTGATCGTGAAGATGATAATGAAATGGAAACGATAACTAAAACTAACTAATAACTTATATACTAGAAGAAGAAATGAAAAACAAAAGGGGAATAAGGCAAATAAAGGACAGGAGGAAAATAAATGTCCTCAAACCTCGAAGAATGCGGATTGAGGGACTTGGAAGGAAGGAGAGCCATGAAATGCAGATAGGAAAGTGAAAGAGGAGAGAATCCCCCACAGAGGTAATGGATAAAAGGGGGGGGGGGGGAGGGGAAACCAGACTCAGCTCAGGAATCCCTCGGGGTCGCCAACTCCCGAACTCACCAGCCGTGAGCCCCTGAGGGTGTAACAATATGCAGGGTGTACCAGAAGTGGTGGGGCTACATACACCCTGCCTCGTTGAGGGCCTTGAGCAGAAGGCAGGAGATAACATGAAAAGAAAAAGAAGGCTGACCCCTAGCGGAAGGAGGGTATCAGAAAAGATGAGACAAGGGCCAATTAGGGCGGGAAAGAAAGAGAGTCCCTAGGCCTCGGATACCTAATACCGTCGGAGTCGGAAGAGAACGAGAGTTGACCAAGTGAGGTCGACGGGAAAGAAGATGGAGAGGAGCCTGGCACAAGTAAGTGGAAGCAATGCTGGATTCAGCTGGGGCCCCGTGGTCGCCAACCCACGTCCCACTAGTTGTGAGCCCCTGGGGGAGCGCCGATTTGAAAGAGATAGATAAAGTGAGTCACTATTTAATCGAACTGGGGGATGTATGTTATGTTCCGATGTCGGTTCAAGGCGGAACCGTATCAGACATTCAACCCCAGTTCGACCTGGTCAGCAAGAACCTCGCTTCCTCACTATAAAACCTGTGGGCTTAGGTCATAAAGGGTCAGTCAGCAGACACTGCATCGGTGAAAACCAGACAATCACAGAGGTTGATTGCTTGCCGATCGGGGGATCAAGCCAGTAGGGTCGTCAGACGCTGGTTGACCAAGGGGCAGAGAGATGAGGAGATACTCGAGAGCGCCATCACCCTCAGAGCTGAGGAAACAGGTGTGAACCAATTTTTCGATTTTACTTCAGGATTAAATTATAATCAATTGTAATCCGTGTGGGAGTTACTTTACTGAATATACTGGGCGTTGAACTTTCAATCTCTTTCATTGAGGAGGATTCCCGTAATCTTGGAATCACATCCCACTCTCATTTCTCTACTTGTATAACAGGGGCTTTACTGTAACTTAATTCCGATCAGAAGCTACCGGATAGGACACTATAACGACCCTGTTACAAAATATTGCAGAAACCTTGATCGGCCTATGGTTTATCACTTTATAGGGCAAAACTATCTCTTATTTTTAAGTGTTTTACATTTTAATTTATTTTTTATTACAGTGCACTCCCGTTAATTCACGGTAATTAATGCACGAACTTCCGTGAATTATCGAAAACCGCGAATTATCCGCCGTTATTTTTGTTAAGCCTAGGAAAAACAAAACTATTGGTTAAAATATGTGGATTATGCCTACTTTAATATTTAACAAAAAGCCGTAATCACTTTTTGTTTCTTAGATCGTTTATTCTAATTTTCGATTGCACATTTCCGAAGAAAATATTATATGAGAACGAAAATTCATCTCGTTTTTCTGTATAAGAGATAAGTATGACTAGAGACACTAGCTTGACTGTGAAAAACTTTCTGGATTTCCGTTGCATCACTCCCGCACTCTATATCAACTGGATCTCCGTTTTCCTCACCTACAATCAAATTCCGTCATAATCGTCTTTATCGACGTCTAACTTGCCCGTTCGAAATATCGTCGTTACAAAAGTCGGCAAGCGCTTGCTTTAGTACGAGCGGAGTAGCGGTACATTTCTCCCGACTTGTTGACTGCATGAAGAGCATCGAACAAACACGCTCTCGGTGTCTTGCACATTTGCGCCTTTGCGCAATAATCGCTGTTTTCAATACGCTGTCCGCGCATCCACCCTTCACAACTCGCAGATCAGCGACCTTGGATTGTGGCTGTTGGGAAAGGGAGGGTTAGTTCCGAGTGAAATTGCATTCCTTGCATTGTTTGGGCTTCGAAGACAAAGGAAATCTGTGCTATACCACTCGCGGCGACATGCTCGTAAGTTTTGAAGATTGCGCAAGTAGGCCTACTGTTACATCGCAGAGAAACGCTGTTCAGTCTTCTCGAATCTCAATGATTTCGTCTTTACGCATTGTGTCGCATCAAAATTATTTTAAACGACAGAGAGATTGCTTTACGTAGCGTGATGATTAGTTGCTGTGAGAATTCCCATTTAAAAAAATACTCGTGGAGAGCCGCGAATTAACCGCAAAACGAATTATCCGCACGCGAATTATAGGGAGTGCACTGTATAATTATTAATAATGTTATTTTTTGATTCTCTAATATTAATATTTATATAATTCTTATATTTTCAATTTATGTTCTTATAGATTTAATTTTGATATTTTCTATTGAATGAATGAATTAATTAACCAATTTCCAATTGATTTTACAATTATTTTCATAAGTTTTTATAGTTATGTTTATTATCTTAATTTTTATATTTCATTTATAATTGTAATCTTATTTTTATTGTTGTTATTTCTATATTTATATTTTGTTTTTACACTTTAATTGTTAATGTTTTGAGTTTTAACTTTTTAATGTTATCCAACACATTACGTCAAGTAGATACGTATATGATATTTGATTTTTAGAATTACTAGAACTTCGGCATGAAAATTCTCCGAAATTTGGCTTAAAGATTCAACTATCAGCATCGTTGTACCATCATGTGCGGATATAACATTATTGTAAATAACTTAACCCACACACTCGTGTTGACTGACTGAAAAGCATTTAAATTTAGTTTTCAAATTTATCCTAGTATGCAAACTACTATACAAACGTTATACCTCAAAGCAAGGTATTTTGACCATATCCATTTACAGACCTTCCATTTCACATCAACGACGTAAGCCTATGAATCACACTGAATACAATAAAATATAATCTCTATAGATATAAAAATGAAAGTTTGTCTGTTTTTTCTGATTTTCCGCGGAAATTTGAGTTATTAACGCGTTTCAGACTGGTTTATGACGGTTGCGCGCAAAAACAAAATTTTTGTCTGTCTGTCTGTTTGTCTGTGTACAACTTTGCACGCGTTTCACTCGAGAACGGCTGAGTGGATCAACGTAAGATTTGGTACAGATGTCCATCACAGGCACGAAAGTAATCATTGATGTAACTCTTCTCCATACCTCTCATAAAAGAGGGCATATCCCCTTAAAATGCATGCTGAAATGGGCGTAGAAAGACGAGACAAAGCTCATTTTCAGCGTCTCAATGTGAGAAACAAAACTCGGGAGCCCTACGGGCCCCGAAAACCACATTTTAAGGTCCTAAAACCAACAGTTCTTAAGATATACCCAGAAAACTAATTTCATTTATTAAGCTATTGAAAGAATGCAAGCTGGTAACAATGGCAACACAATCTCAGAAGTCCATCTACTGTATTTCAGTAAGACGCAATGCCATTCCATTTATTACATTACTGTGAACGTTCGCAAATGGCTATAAGGTTATCACGGAACCAACTTAAGCTGTAAAATTGATCAATACGTATATAATGCGCTTAAGGGAGTCAAGGGGTACTTTTGATTTTTTTCACGTGATTTACATGGGCGGGTGTGGAAAGGTCTATTATATCCCTATCCCTATATTATTTAATTATTATTTTGATTATTATATTATGGCATACAAGGACGAGACAAAACTCATTTTCAGCTCCTCGGTGGCTCGGAGGCTACTATGTTTTAAGGCTCTAAAACCACGTTTCTGAGATATTCCCAGAAAACTAATTTCATTTAATAAACTAATAAATAGATGACGAATACAGAAGAAGACCAAATCAGGAACTATGTAGATATACTGAGAAAATCACAGATGTGGCCAGGAAGAGACGTCTGCCTTTCTACGGACATGCCTCATGGATGAACCCAACAAGACTAACCAACCGGCTTCACAACTACTGGGGGAATTAAAGAGCGTGACACCGTCGCTATCAGTAGTTAACAAGGATATCCAAGAACTGAAGATAATGAAAAGTGATATTAGAAGCCGATCACATCTCAGAAGGATACTTAAACAGAAGAGTTTTCAGGACAGACCACCCTTTAAGAAAACCGGCATCATCAGGACAAAGAGGGAAATGAGAAACATAGCCAGAGAATGCGCGAATATCGGGCAAACATCACGTCCCTCGCCAAGCTGAAAAGTTGAATGTCGTGGTCCTTAGCTGGCCCATCCGAAAGAAGAAGAACAAGAAGGAACTAATGAAGTAATGCAAGCCGGTAACCATGACAACAGTAGGCATATCACAAGAGGTAACATCCAACTTTCCATCTATTTCTGTCAGAAGCAATGCCACTCAATTTATTAAATTTCTGTGAAAGTTAGCAAATGGCTCGGTTATCGTGGAATCAAAATAGACTGTAAAATTCATCAATGCGATTAAGGGGGTCAAGGTGTACCCTACAATTTTTACACGTGACTTACACGTGCGATATGCGAGATGTTGTACAGAAGGTCTATTATATCTCCAAACAGCATCATTATTTTCAAAAATTCCTGGATTTGAATAGTGTCTTTGCAGCTTTTTGGGAATTTGGGCCATTGGAGGCTAAAAATCCCGAATTTTCATGCACCACAAGCCTTTATAATTTATTAAAGGATTCTTCCTGAGGATGGGGACTTTCCACAACGGTGAGGGTCAGTTTTAATTTGACATATATTGTGTTTCGTCTGCGAGGTTTTCAATATTATTTTCACGTCAGGAAGTACGTTAGGTGAATTTAGTTTGAGAGCCCATTTTAACTAATCATATTTTTGTCGACAAACGGGTTCATCGTAAAGATGATTTTGTTTGATACTGTGTGGTTGATATATCTTTATGTTTATGTACGCCTATAATTCATGGTCGGGTGCTTGGAGCATCGTAAAATTAGGTATTTTAACAATGAGTCAACACACAAATCATTTATAAAACTCGTCAACGTTCTTCTCATAGAAGGGTGGGTATAAGGAACAACTTTTCAAAATACATGCAAAAATAGGCGAAAAATAAAAAAATCCTAGAAGGACGACAAAAGCATATGTTGCGCTTCTCAATGTGTGACACAAAACTAGGGAGTCTAAAAATGGTCTATTTATGGCCCTTAAATTAACAGTGTCTGCGATATACCCAGAAAACTAACTTCGTTCTGATAAACTTATGAAGGAATGACAAGCTCCTAACCATTGCAACAGTAGCTCAATTGATAACGTCTGGTTATTAATACCGAAGACCGTTCGAAGAGTGGGTACTTCTGCTAGTCTATATATCATACTAATATATAAAAATGAGATGGTGTGTGTCTGCCTGTCTGTCTGTTACTCAATAACGCAAGAACCACTGGTCCGATTTAAATGAAATTTTGCATGGATGTAGATAATTTACAAGGTTTACATATAGGATACTTTTGATTTCTAAATGTTGTACTATTAAAAAATGGCGACCATTTTAGTGACGTCACTAGACCCTTTGGTTTCAAAATTTCATATTCCATATCAAATAAAAAGAGAACGGTAGGAAATAGCAAACTTTTGATGGCACACACGAGCCTTGAAATTTAATTTCCTATCCGAAAGGTCCTTATCACTTTTCGTTAGCGAGTTAAACCGACATTTGTGACGTCACTATGCCCTTTGGTTTCAAAATTTCATATTTCCTTTTCAAATAAAAAGAGAACGCTAAGAAATAGCACACTTTTGATGGTATACATGAGCTTTAACATTTAATTTTCTATCCGAAGGGTCCTTATCACTTTTCGTGTATCTCCAACGGTTAGCGAGTAAAACCAACATTTGTGACGTCACTACACCCTTTGGTTTCAAAATTTCATATTTCCTTTTCAAATAAAAAGAGAACGCTAAGAAATAGCACACTTTTGATGGTATACATGAGCTTTAACATTTAATTTTCTATCCGAAAGGTCCTTATCACTTTTCGTATATCTCCAACGGTTAGCGAGTAAAACCAAAATCTGTGCAATAAAACACGGTCAACACCGAGCGGTGCAGTAGATCTCTCTATATAGAAAAATGAAAATGTGTGTGTTTTTCTCTGAATTTCTACGGAAATTTGAGTTGTTTACGCGTGTCTGACTGTTTTATGATGAATGCGCGCGAAAATAAATTTTTTGTCTGTCTGTCTGTCTGTTTGTTTGTGGACAAATTTGTTCCCTTATAACTCGAGAACGGCTGGGTGTATCAACGTAAAATTTGGTACATATATCCATCAGAGGCACGACACTAATCATTGATGTAACTCTTCTCCGTACCTCTCATAAAAGGGGGCCTACCCCCTTAAAATTCATGCTGAAATAGTCGTAGAAGGACGAGACAATACTCATTTTCAGCCCCTTAATGTGAGAGACAAAACTCGAGTCCCCGAAAACCACATTTTAAGGACCGAAGACCAACCGTTTTTAAGATATTCCCAGCAAACTAATTTAATTTAATAAACTAATGAACGAATGCAAGCCAGTAACCATGCCAACGGATTCTCATTGCTGTAAGACGCAATGCAATTCCATTAATTACATTAGTGTGAAAGTTTGCAAACGGCTAGAAGCTTATCACGGAACCAAATTAAGCCGTAAAATTCATCAATACGTATAATGCGCTTAAGGGGATCAAGGGGTACTCTAGAATTTTTTCACGCGATTTACACCTGTGGGTGTGGTACGGCAGGTCTGTTATATTCCTATCCCCATATTATTCATTCATTCATTTCGTATAGGCCATCTATGAACCGCGTCATTCCAACTGTCTCCTACTGGCTTTGATGTTTGCCCGGTACGCCCGCATTCGTTCTTGGTGGACTTCTTTCCGTTCCTGGGTCCAAATCTTTCCCGTTTTCAGCTTCGGTTTTTCTTGGAAACCTTTGCAAGCTTGAAGTTTCCTTTTGAGTGGGGCGCGCTCCTGAATGTCTGTTGGTGTAATCCCCACTTCTTTCAGATCTTTATCCAGTTCAATGAACCAGGCCCATTTTGTTTTCCTCTCCTGGAAGTAAGTTATGTTGCGGTTGGTCAGTCTCGCTGGGCTCATTCGTTTCACATGCCCAATAAATGGTAACCTTCTCTTCCGGATGACGTTGCTTATCTTCTCCACATGAGTATATAGGTCATGGTTATGCCATCTTCTGTATTCCCCATTGTCTTTGATGGAACCCAATATCTTTCTCAAAATTTTCCTTTCTTTGGCCTCCAGTTTCTCGACCAAGCCTTTTTTGTTCATCGTGAGGCATTCAGAAGCATGCAAGACCTCCAGACGGATGACACTGCAGTAATGTTTTAGTTTTGCGTTGAAGGATATTGACCTTTTCTTATAGATGTCCTTAGTTAAATGGTAGACCATTTCCATTTTGCTCATGCGTGATGTGAATGCTTCTTTCTCTGATAATATCCCTTCCCTGACCCGTCCTGAAAAGAAAAGTACATGGCCATTGGCTGAATTAAAAATATAAAAAATAGGTGTTATAATTTCTCCCTATATTATATTATTATTAGTATTATATTATGGCGTACAACGACGAGATAAATCCCCTCGGTGCCAGCAACAAAACTCGGGGGCCCTAAAGGGTCCTCGAAAACTACATTATAAGGCTCTAAATCCAACAGTTTCTGAAATATTCCCAGAAAACTAATTTAATTTAATTTAACAAAATAATGAAGGAATGCAACCGGTAACCATGAGAACATTATCTCAAGGGGTGGCATACAACTTTCCTTCTATTCCTGTAAGAAGCAATGTCACTCCATTTATTACATTTTTGTGAAAGTTTGAAAATGGCTATAAGGTTATCACGGAACTAACGTAGACCGTATAATTCATCAATGCAATTAAGGGGGTGAAGGGGTAACCTAGAATTTTTTCATGCAATTTTCACGTTCGACATATAGTACAGAAGGTCTATTATATCTCCAAACAGCAACATTATTTCCAATCATTCCTGAATTGAACCAGCATTTTTTGCGGCTTTTAGGAATTTGGGCTATTTGAGGCTAAAGAACCTGAATTTGCATGCACCACAAGCCTTTATAATTTATGAAAGGGGTCTCCCTGTGTATGGGCACCTAGCACAACGTACAGGGTCAGTTTTTATGGGACGTGTATTGCGTTTCGTCTACAAGGCTTTCAAATCGTAAGGATGATTTTATTTGATACTGTGTGGTAGATATACCCATATTTGGATATCTGGGTAATATGTTTTAGACAATAGAATTGTCTGTCTGTCTTTCTGTGTATCTTTATGTACGCCTATACCTCGTGTTCGGATGCTTGGTGCATCGTAAAATTAGGTATCAGAGTCAATACACCAATCATTTATAAAACTCTTCACCGTACTTTTCATACATTAGAAGGTTGGATATAGAGAAAAACTTCTCAATATATGCTAAAATAGGCGAAATATAAAAATTATCCTAGAAGGAAGACCAAAGCATATGTTGCGCTTCTCAATGTGAGACCCAAAATTCGGGAATCTATAAAGGTTCTCCGAAAACTACATTTTAAGGGCCTTAAATTAACAGTGTGTGTGTGATATTCCCAGTAAACTAACTTCGTTCTGATAAACTTGAAGGAATGACAAACTGCTAACCATTGCAACAGTAGCTCAATTGATAATGTATGGTGTTAACAACGAACACCGTTAGAAGAACGGGTACTTCTGCTAGTATGATATAAACTGAGCTGACTGAGCCAACCTCACAAGTTGTCTGTTCTCTCATAATAATTAACCAACTACGTTGGACAGGACATGCAGTTCTCATGCCTGAGTCCCGCCTCCCAAAACAAATCTTATATCGCATATTGCCAGCTGAATATCGGTCTGAGAAAGCAAGGTGGGCAACAAAAACGCTATCATGATGCTCTGAAGACCAACAATAAGAAATGTCAAATTGATACAGTAATCTGAGAGGCTGTCTCATCCAACCGATCAGAATGGCACCGCAACGTCCATCAAGGCCACTTGCTCTTCGAACAAGAGAGTAGAAGGCTTCAGGCTGAAGAACGAAAAGCCTGAAAAGAACGCATGAATCGCAGAATGATCAACCTCCAAGATCCATTCGCTGCTCAAGACCCTGTGTGCCAATAATGTGGAAGAGTCTGTGGTTTTCAAATTGGACTGTACAGTCACCAAAGAACTCATGCATTATGATTAATATTGGTTTACAGCGAAGATTTCTATTACCTTGGAAGACAATCATACTTGTATCACGAGTGATAGCCTAAATAAATAGTTGCCTGCTAGAATCTTCATGGCAGCTGGAGGCTGGAACTTCGCAATCGTCACACTGTCTTGTATAGAGCCACTGTTAATCTCCAACGTTGGCATTACAAGACAAGAGAAGTGACATCCACTATGCAGCAGCCTTACCGGTGAACATACCATTACGTGTAACAGCGTCTTATTGCATTCCCTACACTAGGCAGAAGTCTTCTTCAGGCTCATAATTAATGCTGATGTTCTCTCAACATGAAATGGAGGACGACCCCGAACATTCCACAATAAATTGTTGTTTTTTTGTACTCTGAGACTCCATCACCATCATTAGTCATTTCACTTGGAATTCATTCCTCTCCTGGGATATAAGGTGATATCCAATCAGATGAAATATTAGTCAAAGCAATGATTACTTGGAAATACGTCTTGATACATAATTTCTATTTCGTGAAATCTACCGATCCACCATACAGAAAGAGTGATTGTTATATTATTTCTGCTAATAATAATAATAATAATAATAATACATCCGATTAGGGACAGTCAACATCTTAACCCTGACGGACAAGACTGAGGAGCTAGTGGAATTGATGATAGAGGAGGATATAGCCATCCTCGGTCTCAGTTAAACGAAATGGAAAGAAAAAGGGGAAAGGAAACTAAAGGAAGGATATAGGCTGCTTTACAGTGCAGGACAGGAGGCAAAAAATGGAGTAGGAATGATTATAAGAAAGGATGTCTTAGAGTATGTGGAGGGAATTCCTGCAAGAGGTGGAAAAATATATAGAGGATAAGGAAATATTAGTAATGGGAGATTTGAATTCGCAAGTGGGAAGAGACAGACAAGGAAGAGAGGAGATTTTGGGAACGTATGGCTATGGCAGTAAGAATCCAGAAGGGGATTTCTTAATGGACTTCTGTCAGCGGAACCAATTAATTATAGGGAATACGTGGTTCAGAAAAAACAAGTAGTTCCGTGAAGAACTATACAGCCTATTTTCATATATCCTACTTATGTTAACTGCCACTATCAACATACAAAATTTCAGTTCGATTGCTGTAATAGATTCGTAGATATTGAGAACCGACTAAATATTTCGGATGGTCGCCATGTTGGATTTTATATATGTAGGTCCTAAAGTTATGTACTGTTACATGAAGATTATTGTGTACGTGTAGCATTCAAACTTCAATCGCTTGATTAGGACACAAGAAGTAAAAACGAGATTTTAAAAATTCGCACAGCTGCCATCTTGTGGTTATGGAAACCATTGAAATAAATTAGATGCCAGTGGATTAATATTCGTATAAGGATTCACTGTTCCAAGTTTCACTGCACTCGGATGGTTAAATTGCGAGAAACGTTCATGTGAATATTTATACTTCGCATCGCCGCCATGTTGGATTTGTGATCACCAGGTTATTTAAAGTCCTACAGGTGAACTTAAGTTCATAGCCCCTATGAACATAAAAAATCAGTTTGATTGCTATAATAGATTCGTAGATATTCAGAGCCGTCTAAATATTTCGGATGGTCGACATGTTGGATTGTTAAATGTATAGGCCATAGAGTCATGTACCATTAAAGGAAAATTATTGCGTAGGTTTATTATTCAAACTCTCTCTTCGATCACATGATTACGACACAAGAAATAAAAACTAAATTTTCGAAATTCGCACAGCCGCCATCTTGCCAGTGTATTACAATGTGTATAAACATTTACTGTACCAGATTTCATTGCGTTTGGAACATTAAATCGCGAGAAAGGTCTATCTAAAATTTTCAAATTCGATTGGCCGCCATGTTCGTTTTGTAATTAACCGGTTTTTGAAAGACTTATAGACGAACTTCCAGTAGTGCCCTTTAACTCCGTACAAAATTTCAGGGTGATACCGCTAATAGTTTCAGAGATATAGAATACCGGTGAAATATTTCGCTCATCCGCCATCTTGTGGTTATGTAAACAATTGAACCAAGTTAGATGTCGGTGCATTACAATGTGTATAAACATATACTGTACCAAGTTTTATTGCGTTTGGTTGGTTAAATCGCGAGAAACGTCTATTTAAAAGAGGAAAATTCGCGTGGCCGCCATGTTGGTTTTGTAGTTACCAGTTTTTCAAAGGTTACATAGGTGAACTTCTAGTAGTTCCCTTTATCACCGTAATAAATTCCTAGGTGATATCGGGAATAGTTTCGGAGATATTGAATGGTGGTGAAATATTTCGCACAGCCGCCAAGTTGGATTGATGATGCGTAACAAAATTTGACGGGCACGGTCGGGGTCGCCCGGAATAGTGCTATGGACTTACCGAGTTTCATTGAAATCGCTCCAGCCGTTTAGATTTTATTAGGGGGACACACATACACACCTCACACACACACACACACACACACGGACAAAAGGTGATCTCATAAGCCTATTTTTTTTCAAAATTGAAAATAGGCTAAAAATAGTCATAAGATAACGAGGTATGGATGGGGAGATAGAAGAACGAAAACTCTGAAAGACTATGATTTAGTCGAAAAAGGACATCGGAAAGAGCTAACGGATGTCACAGCCATGCCAGAGGAAGCCATTGGAGGAAACCATAGGGCAGTGGTAGTAAAATTAAAAGTGGAAAAAGTTATGAGATTACCAGAAAAAAGGGAAAGAAAAATTAAGATCTGGAGACTAAAGGAAAAGGAGGTTGCAGAAGAGTTTAAGAAAGAATTGCAAGAACAGATACCAAGGACGGATATTACCCATGTGGAACAAGAATGGGAAAAGTTCAAGAGTGCATTTGTAATCAGTGCAGAGAAAACATGTGGTAGAGCATCAGAAAAGTTACGGGAAAAAGCGACAAAATGGTGGAATGATAGAGTGAAAGAAAAGGTAAGGGAGAAAAAGAAATCTTGGAAGGAATAGAAAACATAAAAAGACTGAAGAAAGTAGAGCAAAATATATAGAAGCAAACAGAGATTGCAAGAAAGTAATTGCAGAGGAAAGGAAGAAAAGCTGGGAAGAATTCACTCAGGAAAGAAAGGAGGATTTAAATTGTGGAAAGAAATTGCTGTTTGGATTTATAAAAAGTAGAAGAAATGAAAAGGTGAACACTGGGTTCATGAAAAACAAAGAAGGTGAAATATTGACAAAACCAGAAGAGATAACGGACAGATGGAAATAATATTTCAGCGTGCTGTTGAATGTCAGACGCCAGACATGCGGAGAAGTTACACAAACAGCCAAAACGGTGGAGGAAAAAATACAAGAAGAACCAGACATTACTATGGTAGAAGTGGAATGGGCAGTTAGGAAGATGAAGATGGGGAAAGCTGTGGGAATCAACGAATTGGCAATAGAAATGATCAAGGCGGCAGGACCAGTTGGACTGCAGTGGACATACATACTTCTCAGGAGTGTGTGAAGGGAGAAGAAAGTTCCTGAAGACTGGAAAAAGGGAATAATATTGCCAATATTCAAGAAAGGAGACAGGAAGGTGTGTGGTAACTACCGAGGAACCACCATCATCTCGAATGTTGCCAAAGTAATGGAAAGAATCCTAGGAATAAGAATTAAATTGTTGTTGTTTTAAGGGGCCTAACATCTAGGTTATCGGCCGGAATAAGATTTACAGTAAAGGTAGAAAACCAAATATAGGAGGAGCAGTTTGGATTTAGAGGGGGCAGGTCAACAGTGGAACCCATTTTCATTCTGAGACAGAACATTGAAAAGAGTTGGGAATGTGGGGAGGATATGGTAATGACGTTTATTGATCAAGAAAAGGCCTATGATTGCATCCCTAGAATAAAAGTTTGGGAAAGCTTAACAAATAGGGGGATAGGCAAGGAACTGAGAGACATTATAAAAGGAATGTGCATGGATTGCTACAGTAGTGTGAAGACTAGAGTCGGTACATCGGAATGGTTTAAAATTGTCAATGGACTAAAGCAAGGAAGTGTGGTTGTCACCATTATTGTTCTTAATGGTGATGGATGACATCATGATGGCAGCAATAATATACTACAGTAGGGCAAAGATGAAGGTAATGTTGTTTGCAGACGATGTTGTGATCTGGGGCGAGGATGAGATGGAGGTACAAAGACAGTTAGACGTAATAAATGAACAGATTGAGCAATGGGGATTGAAGATAAATGTGGAGAAGAGTAAAACAGTGGTGGTGAGCAGAGGTAAGAAAGAAGGAAAAGGAGTAATCAAAGTAGGAGATAAGGAATTGGAAGTGGTGAAACACTTCAAATACTTGGGAAGTGAACTGACTGAAAATGGAAGACTAGATTTGGAAATTAGCAGAAGAAAACTGCTCGGGAGTGCTTTCTACCAACAGGTACGGGGACTAGTATGGAACAAGGATATACCAATTAAGACTAAAGAAGTTATGTACAAAGCATATTATGTTCCAATAATGACATATGCAGCAGAAACTTGGACAATGGCTAAGAGGGATTAGAGCAGAGTACAGGCAGCTGAGATGAGATTCCTGCGAAATATGGTCCAGAAAACGAGGAGAGACAGAGTGAGAAATGAAGATATACGGAAAGAACTGGGAGTACAGAAACTAAATTACAAACTGGAGCAAAACAGATTGAGATGGTTTGGACATGTCAAACGGATGAATGAAGTAAGGCTACCAAGACTAGCACTGGAACGACGGATGACAGGGAAGAGAGGACGAGGAAGACCAAGAATGCGTTGGATGGACTCGGTGAAGAATAGCATTAGTAAACGGAATCTGGATTGGAACACCGTGTCGGAAGAGGAATGGTAGAACGACAGAACAAAGTGGAGAGGAACCATATTTGCCCCCACCCAGTGTCGGCTGGAAAAGGGAAATGAAGATGAATAATAATAATAATAATATCATATGGTCTCTGGTGCCGGGGGCAAGCTTTGTTATTTGACACCCAGAGGGTGGCTTACTTGTCGAATTTTGCTGTACCTTGAAGCAATATGAAAGTCAAGGAGGTTAGATAGCTAAGCTCCTTGAAACTATAGCGCTTTCTAGTAGAGAAATGAGGAACTTCGTGTAGGCGGAAAATCCCGAGATTAATGTTGCCTTTATGAACACGGCCCACTGAATTCAAATGGGTTCTCTAACATGCCAACATCGTATGATATGCGTATCGTGATTTTTGCCGCCTTTCAAAAATCACTTACCAAGGCCAGGAGCGTACCTGCAAGCTTGGGGGGTTAGTAATCCTACACGATAACCACTCACCCACTGTGGCAGGCATTATTTCTGCTGAGTTAAATCTGATAACTCAATTTAGTTTTTAATTAAATTGGAAAAGACACCTTAAGTCAATAAAATGTAATATTTGAGTACTCTGCACCGGTCTCAGTTATATTATAACCCTCTCCAGCAGACAGTACATGATACGAATGAAGTTACATGATTGCATAATAGAAACTACGAGTTCAAAAATATTTCCAAAACGTTAACTATGTAAAATGATTTAAAATGTTGGTTGGTTCCTCGGTTTTGGGGCTGCGACAACGCGGTCATGTAGCCCCGTGTACTTTGGGTGTGTGTAGAATCCGTCTGATTATCGGTGTTAATTGTGATTACTGTATTAGTGTGTGTTATCTGTTTTCAATTCAAGTGAGGACTGCAGACATTGATTTTTTCAAGTAGTTCCTACTTTTGACGCCAAACGCCACAGTCAACGACTACTAGATCAGAACTTGATTACCAGATGCCACTTCAGTCGGCTCCTGGCGATAAACGTCGGAACCTAAGAGCGTTTGTCGAATGTTTAACCTATATATAATTTAGCTTCACATAGGTGTAATTAGTGGAAGGTTCTTTAACATTCCATAAATCTATGACATGGGACCGCCGGCTTTACTGCCCCTCCGAAGGAAGGCATACTGAGGGATTTTAACGCTCTTAAAAATCTGACGACTTCGGCCGGGTTTGAACCCGCGATCTTGGGCATAGAAACTCAGCATGCTACCAACTAAGCCAACGAAGCCGCTATTAAAAATGAGGCAGGGAAATCAAAAACCCACTAACTCCAGTAAACCAAATTTTACAGGAGAGAGAAAAACTGATTATCTTCCTCACTGATCTTAAATCCAATGGGTCTATGTGCTCATGTTAAGTAAAAGTATATTCTTTATCAATTAAATACTGAACCCATGTGCCATCAGGTCCATGGATGGTCGAATCCATGCATTTGAGGAAAAAATCAAAGAAACGTACAGTTTCTAATGTAACTTAAAGAAAGATCCAGCTAGGAGGCCAGTATAAGGTTGTGCAACTAACGAGGACCAGGTGTTCGAGAGGATGATATCATCCCTCTTGACATTCTGAAGGGAGCGAGTCACGAGTATTAATAACCGAGTGGAAATTTCCCAGGATTAGACAAGGAAGCCTGAATCGGAATTCGAGCTGACGTTGCTGGAAAATGACAACACCGCTTATGCGCCAGAAGAGGAATAATTAAATTTAACCCGTTTACAAGTATAATAATGAGTAAACAAGTACAGTACAGTGAATCATTTTGAATGAGAGATTTTTCAGTAAAGAGAAACCATTTAATAATTGCGCAGAAAAAAACTGCTAACGCAAGACGACGTCATTGGGGAATTACCGAAGCCTGTGTGGAGGGGAGAGAGCAAAAGAAATGCAACACCCACACATCTGAGGATGAGAAATTAATTAATATCTCCGAATTGCACGATCGATTCTTAGGAGCAATGAGATTATTTGACATTGAGAAGACGAGCTTTCGGAAGGTATAATTTTTATATTTGTGGCACCATTATTTTAGAAGTTGGCCACAGAAAAGGCTAGAGTCTTATTTTTTTGTAGTGAAATAGTATAAAGCTTCGGGCTTAACCAAGCCAATCATGCAGTCTCGAACAGCCCGAGGGGGTGTAATCACGCATCACGCAGTACAAATCCGTCCAGGGGGACGTAACGCTGGATCATCAGCACATGCAGTTATTCTGACAACCCGTGAGGGTGTTACTACGCACGCAGTTCAAACGGCCTGAGGGCACGTCACTAAGCTACATCAAACACCGAATGCAGTTCGACAGTCCGTGAGGGGCATAACTCTGCGTCACATCGAAGACAGTTACCAGTACTCCTTGAGGGGAGAAACGCTGTGTTACACCGCAGAAATAATATCCGATAGCCACAGGCGTCGCAGTATTAACGACTTGCTTGCCTCCATAAGGAGTGGTCAAGAAGAAATTTAAAGTATCGCCGTATTGAAAGATTAGGAAAATCCTACTTACAGGATTTAGGCCCGACTGTATACAAGTTATAGTGAAAGTTCGTAAGATATAGTCAGAGCAGGCCGCGAACGTCGGACTTAAAGGCGATAGGTCGTTAAATAGACGAACGAATAGATCATAACATACGGAAGTACCGTACCAGAAAGATAAACTGTTATTTAAATTAAAGAACCCAAAAAGGGAAGAACAGAATAAGGTTCGGAACGTATATCAGAAACGTAGGAGTGCTAAAACAGTTCCAATAACGAAGATAGGAGACTATAAACATTATCTCCAGAAAGCAGGCGAACTATTCTAAAAATACTAGAATCGAGAAGTACTAGCTGCTATAAACTAAATCTATAGGTCATTGAGGAGACCTCGATCCGAATAGACTTTCGCTAGGATCGATAAACAGATCTACAAAGAAGCCGTTCAAGCTAGATAAATAGCCGGTCATCCAGGATAGGAGTAGCAGAATTTGGACTCCAGGGAACAGTAGATGTTTCGAGACTTTCGTATTCTGCAGGATAGGAAGCCGACATCGAATCAATTTCACCCTTGGAAACGGGAATTTAAGAAGGTCACGTGTGATAGGCTCAGAAATACGGCCTAGTGATCAAGAATTGTGAAGTGTAAATTTATCAAGATTGTGTGTTAAATTAATATTTTTAGTGTTTATTATGTGTTCAAGAGGGACACATCAGTGTATAAAAATGTCGTCAATGTTAAGTGTCTTAAATGTATGTCAAAAAGTGTTTATATATAAGATGAATTCCTTTAATATGGAGTAAAAAGTTCAAAGTGGGCCCAAAATGAAGCACCGCACAAGAATAAAGATCATGGGACGATCTTAAAAACATGTGAGTACTGAATTTCATTCTATTTTGGTGTCAGAAATTGGTTGTGTACAAATCCACCGGAGTTTTTGAGTAAAAGGGATGTGTTTTAATAAATAAATACTGAATAAACAAGAACGCGGTCTGAACAATAATAGAAAATTTGAGAAATTATAAATGATTATGTAAAGAATAAATCCCGTAGAGGAAATAAGTGAATAAAATGTTAATGTATTTAACAAATGTCATAAGAGCAAGCGAAATATCAATGATTATCATGAAAGATATTCAAATAAAGTAAAGTTGAAATGTGAAAGAAATAGCTTTTGAGCTTGTGTAAAGAATAAAGATAATAATAATTAAATATGGAAATATCAAATAAAGATCAAATAAATTGATGTGAACATAAGAGCGTTAAAGCCTTAATGTATGTGTAAGATATGATGTTCAATGGAATATTTTAAAAGGGAGCGATTTATCGGCAACGGAAAAGATTAATATAAGAATAAAAATAATATGAATTGTTACTAATGAGATTTATCAGTTCTTGGGAAGACAATTCGGCTTAAAATAATGCATAGCGCAAAAGAGCGCAAATAATATTAAAGTGTCACGCTAGGAACGCGTAGAGGTTAAAATACTTGGTAGATTACTTATGGAGGGTAGTTGATTGCAGTGAATTGATAATTGTATAAGTCCTCTATTTGTGACATAGTATCACGAGGCATTGTGTATGTATTTAAAAGGGAGCTAATATATGGTATTATTGAGCGTATGTCATATGGGTCACGGCCGACTCTAAATCGCATTTTGTATAAGTCCTCTGTAAGGGAATGGTTCCCGAGGCACGTGAAGAGATTCGAACGCAGAATCTTCTTATGATAAAAGCCCCTTAATTCTTCGTCGTCGTATGTGTATTAATCTTCCCAATCAATGAGGACCCTCTCATAATTAATAAATGCCAAGGTTACGAAAGTGGTCTTTGAACCAAAGAATAGTTGTTTGAATGAATACGGTACAGTAAAAGCCCGGTCTCTCCCCAGAACTGAATATAATGTGAAGGTTTGTTTTGAAAGCCTTGGAAATAAGCTACTAACGAGGGTTAGACAGGGAGTCGCCGTCACCCTCCGTGTCATAAATCGCGCCCGAGTAGAAGGGTCTAGCTCTCTTAAAGCGAGAGGGGCCAGAAACCGTCTCGTAAGATGTTGTAAAGAGAAATGAATACACCAGGAGTGTTTAAAGTTTTTAACGACCCGGGCGTTGAACCGAGGTCCTTGTAGATTGATATTTTCGTTTGCCTGTTCAGATCGTAGTTTCTTATATGATAATGGTCTTATAAGACATAAGAGATAAATAACCATCCCTATTGTAATGATGTATGGACGTAGGATTCCACGAGTTAATTGAAGGCAACTAAGTTTCGGGAGTAACTATAGTTTTTTGACTGTGTCAAGTATCTTCACGCTCTGGAGTACACAATTGATTTCCTGATTACCTTAATATATTTGTGAATATAAAGAGAGATGATAACAACTGAATGTGTGGACATGCCCAAAATATTGAGTTAGATAATTAACATAGATTTTAAATATAATTATATATTTGTTTTCGTGAATTAAGAAATATAGAGGATAGTGTTTGAGGTGTACAAGAATGACACCATTATTATGTAAATGCATGGAGCCAAAAGAGCTCGGATTTATATAAAACTTACTGTTAATGCTTTATGGAAGTAAGACTAAGTAGGAATTGTTGGTATATGTGGAAACCACATGTTTTTAAATACAATATTTGTTTTATCATATTTGTGATTCCTTGTTCATTTGGAACTAGTAGATGATTATGGGTCAGTAATTAAATTGTTAAAGTGTTTGTAGCGCCATTAATGTTATTAATTAAATGTGTTAAAATAGGAGTTGATTTTGTTGTTATTTTTTGCAAGTGTATCCTCTAATTAATCCAAAATATGTGAGTCACAGAGTGGGGGAACTTACCGCTGCCCCGAAAACTCCGAATTGAGCTACGCTGGTATGCTGTGATTGGCATATTTCCTGCTAAAAGGGCACATGGGGGTCTTATAAGTAATGTGCTGGATTAATAACTAGAGGAACACTTAAGACGGTCATTTCATGCAAAGTAAAGTAATGATAGGTGTAGCTAAAACATAAAATCTTAACTGACCGCATGGGTCCCTGGAAACTCATACCGAGCAGCCCTGAATTATATTATCAACCCCCTAGCAAACATAAACATGGCGCCCAGTACGCAGGGCTGAGTTTCCTAGGGAAAACCCGAGTTTTCTCGAAATATCAAAATTTTCATTTTTGAAAAAAAAATGGTTTTTCGAAATTTTGAATTTTAAATACTTCCATAAAGGTTTATGAAATTGAATAAAGGGATCAAAAGGGTACGTTGTAAGTGAATACCCGTACCAAAGTAAAGTTTTAAAGAAATGGGGACACAATGATTCAGAGTATCATCTCTCAAGCATGTACTAGTGTGGTGGCATTAGTGGCCCACTGTATTTTTATATTAGAAAAGATGGTGACGATGATGGAGTTAAAAGAGTGTTTGGATGAACATTTCCAAAAGAATAGGGAGGAGATAATAAAAATAAGTACGCAAAGTACGGAAGATGCAAAAAAAGAGAATAGGGAAGAGAGGCAGGAACTTTTAAACGCTATAAAAGCCGATAGCAATGAGAAGTGGGAGACCATGAACAATAAATTGGGAACAATAGACAATACATTGAGTCTCCAAAAGGATGAAAATAACAAAGTGTTTGAATCCATAAATGAAAGTTTGAATAAGTTGGATAGCCAACAGACTGAAAATAATCAAAAGTTAGGATCCATGAATCAAAGTTTAGAGTCACTAAAAACTGATAGTGCTAACATGGGAACTAAATTAGAAGCTATCGAAGTTAACTGTGTAAAAATGAATGATGAATTGAAGGCTGAGATAGAGGGCAAATTGAATAGTATAAAAACAGAAAATTCAGATCATTTGTCAGCACAATCCAGGGCTTTGGAAGATAAACTAGGAATAATGGAAGGGAAACTTGAAAATAAATTACATTCATTTCAGGAGAAGATGATAGGTGATAATTTTTTGAACAGTCAAGCCATGAACACTAAATTAGAGGCCATGGAGACTAAAATACAAAGTAATATAAATAAGAAATTAGAAGAAACAATGAATAACAAATTTCAAGCTTTTGACACTGAGTTTGGGAATAAGTTAAATGAATTAAAAGGGGGAATAAAACAGGGGTCAGATGAACTCCGAGAAAGTATAGAAGGAAACATAGAGTCCAAATTTCAAATATTGGATAAAACATTTGGGGACAAGTTAAAGGCATTGCAAACTGAGAGTAACACGTTTAATGCAGGGTTGAGAACCCAGATAAGTACTATAGAAAAAAATAGTATAGAATCCAAAAAGGAATGCCAGGATAATTTTAAAATTATAGAGGATAAAATTGGTTCTATGGAAACAGCATGTAAAGAGAAAGTAGACGGATGTAAAAATGAACTTGTAACCCAGATCCAAGAGGTGCAGACAGAATTGAAAGTTCAGATAGAATCTAACAAGAATATTTGTGAGGCTTCCCGGGATGAAATAAAACAAAGCGTGAATAAGCTAGGAGATAGATTTGAAGGGGTTGAGAAAAAAATGGGAGAACTTGAGGGAAAAGTCAAAAAAGTTCCAACCGAAGTAACTGAGTTGAAAAATCAAAATCAAAAGGATGTTAAGGATATGAAAGAGCAGATTGATCTTTTTACCGGGCAGGTAGATGAGAACCTGAAGAAGTACGAAGCGGAAATAAATAAAAATTTAAGTGAATACGGAGAGCATCTTCAGAGAGAAAGAAAACAACGAAATGAAGAAAAAGAAGAAAGTACCCATAAGATAAATGAAATAAGCAAGGGTATTAATGAGGTTCAGGAAACCATCGGAACATTAAAGGTTCATGTAGGAAAAACCAATAAGGAAGTAAATCAGGTCCAAGATGAAATGATGAAATTGTATAAGAGTCAAGAGAAAACTGAGGGAAAGCTTGAAGGAATTAAAGTAGATATGGTTAAAGGACGAAAAGAAGTGGAGAAGCAAATAAAGGAGATACGAGAAGGCCTGGATACCATAGGTGACGGGAAACCAGAAATTACAGACCAACAGGCTAAGATCATTAAGAAAGAGGTAGAAGACCAAATAAATGAGTTCAGGGATAGCTTCAGGGATGAGAAATTCCAACTCAAAAAGGTAGAGGAAGATATTAACAGGAATCAAGAAAGAATTCAGAATGAATTAAGATCCCGATTAGAGAGGACTGAACATAAGAATAGTCAAATAGAAATCCAACTTATGGCTAATGAAGAAAGTGCCCGGAGGGAAAGGAAGTTAGAATTTGAGAATCAGGAGGAGTTTCCAAAGACAGGATGGGTAGATTCTCGTGAACAAGGCACAGATACGGAGAGGGACTTAGGAGGGGAGAGCCCTTATAAGAACCCAGGATATCCGATGGCGATGTCAACCCCGTACATGAATCAGACAAATGGCCAGATAATAAACATTATTAAATCAAATGAGGACAGACCAGTAAAGTTTACGGGTAATAACATGTCTATTACTCCAAAATACTGGCTAAAAGAAGTGGCGGAGTATCTAAACGAAATGAAGGTTCCTCAGGATCGGAGACTGAGAGCTATTGAAAAGCTGTTGGCAGGTGATTGTCTCACCTGGTTCAGAAGCTTCAGATACACCTTTGATACGGTGGAAGGCTTTAGGGAAGCATTTTTAAAACGATATTGGGCAGCAGACGTCCAAGAGAATTTAAGGCTAGATCTGTACTCTAGGAAGTACAGCACAAATGCACCTACTAAATACTCGGAATTTTTCACCGCTCAGCTATGTAAATTCCGCGAACTGGATATTGCTCCGGCAGAAAACGACCTGTGTGCTGCCATTGCAAGACAGCTTCCGTATGAGATTCAGAGGCTATTAATCTCATCCAAAGCCAGAAGTGCTGTGGAAGTGGAAAGTGTATTACGTCAGTTAGATATGACGACTTCGCACGTAACTCCTCGGCATCAAAGACAGACTGAGCAAGTACACATGGCCAGCAGTCAGGAAACTGGAGAAAAACCAGCGACCAGGAATCAGTCCACCAGCACGGATACTCAAGGACTAGATCGAGAGTATGGGCACCAGGAGTCTAGAAGGATACAGCCATATTACAGGGGAGGATATCGAGGAAGAAATCCTAGAACTACGGGTTATAGGCAACCAGAAAGCCGACCCTATAACAATAACCATCAAAGGCCGGACAACAGAAAGAAATGGGAGAATTATCCCAGGAGAAATGTAAGGCCAGACGATAGGGATGATGAATATCGGGCCGAAATAGAAGAAAGATATCAGGAAAGTCTTCGTTATATGAACGAAAGACCAGATGAACCTGATAGGCAAAAAGTCCGTTGGAGTGAGGCAATCAAGAACCGGAAATCACCCGACCGACTAGACGGAGCTCAAAGCTTGGAATTACAAGCTCAGTTAAAGAATGAGGGAAAAGGGAGCCCTCAGGATAAAAAAAAACTCCAAATTTAAATTGTCAAAAGTGGAAACATACCAGGAGCTGGGAGGAGGTAGAAATTGTAAATTGGATAGCCAGACCAGATGAGCTAATTAACGAGGATGTGGAAGGAATCCCATCTGTTAAAAGAGAACTACCTATAATTATGCTTAGGATAGAAGGATTACTGGTCAGAGCATTGATTGATACTGGATCCACAATAAGTCTAATTACACAAACCCTTATAAATGAATTGGAAACAAGGGACCGAGTATTAAAGATTCCCACATCAAGTGTAAAGATTAAGGGAATTATCCCTGAAAAATCTTTGACATGTAAATTTCAGGTATACATTGATCTGATCATGGGTAACGCTGAAATTTCGCAGTGCTTTTTGCTGGTAAATCAATTACCGTATAATGTCATATTAGGTATTGATTTTATCCGTGAGAACAAGGTCATCATAGACCTAGCGCAAAACTGCATTAGAATTCAAAGAGAGGATGTGGATGAACAAAACATTAACCTACAGGAACAGGATGCGAAAATAGAAGAACAGGTATGGCATATGGAAGAAGTGAGTGAGGAAGATTACAAGGACATAGAAAGGATAATTGAAGTCCTCAACATAGAACTCGAAGATAATGTGGAAAATGAGTTCGAGACCAACCTGTCAGGAAAAGTGGAGGAAGCTAAAGTCAGCCTCGAAATTAAGGAACAGTTAAAGAAATTATTATTGGATTATAGGGACGTATTTGATTCCAAGCCAGGGAAGATTGAAAATTTTAAATACGCGTTCCAAGTCAATGATTGGGCACCGTTCAAACAAAAACCATACCCGGTTGCGGAAAAACATTACCCACAAACGAAGAAAACACTGCAGGAGATGATGAATGCAGGTGTTATAGAAAAGATGGCGACACCATATGTTAGTCCATTGGTGATTGTGAGTAAACCGGATGGCTCAGTAAGGGTGTGTTTAGATGCCAGAAATTTAAATGCAAAAATCATACCAGAAAATGATTCGGCACCACCCATAAAAGAAATACTGAGGAAGTTCAAAGGCAAGAAGATATTTACAAATATCGACATGACTTCTTCGTATCATCATCTCGAACTGGAAGAGAAAACCAGCTTGTTGACTGGATTTCAGTTCGACCAACAAACATATTGCTTTAGAAGATGTCCGTTTGGATTGAAGACCGCAGGATCTGCATTAATAAGAGCGCTTGATCGGAACCTGTCAGAGGAAGTGAAAGATTGCACTATCCGATACGTGGATGACATTTTGCTTACCTCGGAGAATATCGAGGAACATTTAGAAAATTTAAAGAAACTATTGGAAGACTTAAGAAGGGCAAATTTTAAAATAAATTTAAAGAAGTCGAATTTTTGTCAAAGGCAAGTGTCATTTTTAGGGCATGTGATTGATAAGGATGGTGTTAAACCAAATCCATGCAAATTGGAATCGATAAGGGATTTTCCAAGGCCTTTGAAGGTAAAGAACGTTCGCCAGTTTTTGGGATTGATTGGGTTCTTCTCAGGACATTGTCCATCATACACCAAAACTGTTGCACCACTACAGGACCTTCTGAAGAAGGGGGGCAAGTGGAAATGGACGGAGGAAGCAGAAAAAGCATTTGTAGAGGCCAAGGAAATGCTCTTAAATTACGTGAAGCTAGGATATCCTGATTTTAATCAGAGATTTATCATCCAAACAGATGCATCCCAGATTGGAATAGGGGCAATGCTATATCAGGAGAACCCGGAAAACCCTGATAAGAAGAACTATCTAGCTTTCACAAGTAGGAGACTGAAACCACACGAGAAAAATTATACGATCAGCGAGATCGAGCTGTTAGCGATATTGCACACGTTGCAATATTGGCGGAAGATCGTATATGGGTTTCAGGTCATTCTAAGGACGGATCATAAAGCCTTAACCTTTTTGATGAAGACTGATTTATCCAGTCAAAGGTTGATGCGTTGGGCTTTATACATTCAACAATTTGATGTCAAGATAGAGTACTGCCCAGGAAAAGAAAATATAGTTCCAGACTACTTAAGTAGACAGCCAAAGTCCATAGAAGAGGAAGTAATGGCTATAGATTTGGAAGACAGGGATCAGCGTACTCTTAATGAGTTAAGAAGCATTAGTCAAAGACAACGGGAGGATCCATGGATGAACATGCTCATATCTTTCCTAGAGGGAAGCTTGATAAGAGGAACACCAGCGTACACGGAAGCTGATAAGATAGCTCAAGACTACACGTTTTATAATGGATTGTTATATAAGTTTGTGGACTCTGACCATACAAAATTAAGGATTGTTGTACCTGCAATTTTGCAGAGGAAAATAGTATGGTTAGCCCATAGATCGTTCGGACATATGGGAGTCGACAAAACAGTCTCGATGCTGAAAGAAGCATTTGTATGGCCGAGACTGAGAGAAACTGTAAGGGACACGCTAAAAACATGTGATCTATGTCAAAGGATCAAACCTAATGCATTTCTGATGAGACAGAAGCCTATACCATTGTTGCCCGAAAGGCCCGGCCAAATCATATCTATTGATAATTTTGGACCTTTGCCAAAGGCAAGAAGAGGAAATCGACACATAATGGTGGCTATGGATGTCTTCACTAAAATGGTTGTCCTTGCTCCCATACAGAAGACTAGTACCAAACAGGTGTTAAAACGACTTAAAGAAAAAGTGATACCGATTCTGGGGAAGCCTGAGAATTTGTTGTCGGATCACGGCAGTTGTTTCACCAGTGTAGAGTTCAGACGAGAATTAGAAAGACTTGGAATACGTCAGATTTTGTCAAGTATTCGCCATCCTGAGGCAAATCCTGTAGAAAGAGTTATGAGAGAGACGGCCAAGTACTGTAGAATATACTGTGCCGAAGAAAATTGGAAGTGGATAGATATCTTGGACATTATCGAATTTTGTATAAATAATACAATCCATGAATCCACAGGAGAGATACCCATAACGTTACATCGTAATGAGCAACCAGAAAGACCTTGGAGTCTGGTAATTCCTAGGCCAGCAGACGCTCAGCCTGGAAGAGATGTACGCATTAGAAGAGCCTTTGAGCATCTAAAAGTTCAAGCCGAAAGGAGGCAGAGAAGAAATAGGCATAAGAGGTATCATCGACCATTATTAGCAGGAGAAATGGTGTTAGTGAAAAGACCAGCCATTTCGGATCCAGGGAACCGTGTGTACAAGAAATTCCAGAAAATGTACCACGGACCATATCAAATAATCAGAGATTTGAGGAATAACGCATATAGGATTCGGCACTGTGAAACGGATCACGAAGTGACCATGAATTCAGCAAATTTGAAATTATATTACCCTCCCGAAGATTTTGATGAAGAAAATGAACAAGCCCTGGTTATGGAAACATGTAGAGATGAATCCGCTTTTGACATAAACAAGAATAAGGAAGAAATAGAAAATAGAGCTCAAGCATTCGAGTGCGAATGCGAATTGGAGAAGTTATATTGGGAAATTAAAGAAATAATTGAATTTATTGAAGAAGAAAATTCCAATTTAAGAAAAGAAAATGATGAAATAAGGAAACGGGTAGGGATAGACCAAACCCGTAAGGAAGAATGAGGTTCTGGGGACTTAAAGACCAGACAAATAAAGAAAGAAAGAAAGGGCAGGGACAGAGCATACCCGACCTACACAATTACCGGATACGACTTTAAAGAAGTAAAAACGACGGAAGGTACGGACGACGTTATGATGGCTTCGACGAATAAAGAAATACAAATTGAATTGAAATAAATTTCCTCAAAAATTTTCGAAAATTTATTTACCTAAGGAGGGGAGAGATGAACCCATGTGCCATCAGGTCCATGGATGGTCGAATCCATGCATTTGAGGAAGAAATCAAAGAAACGTACAGTTTCTAATGTAACTTAAAGAAAGATCCAGCTAGGAGGCCAGTATAAGGTTGTGCAACTAACGAGGACCAGGTGTTCGAGAGGATGATATCATCCCTCTTGACATTCTGAAGGGAGCGAGTCACGAGTATTAATAACCGAGTGGAAATTTCCCAGGATTAGACAAGGAAGCCTGAATCGGAATTCGAGCTGACGTTGCTGGAAAATGACAACACCGCTTATGCGCCAGAAGAGGAATAATTAAATTTAACCCGTTTACAAGTATAATAATGAGTAAACAAGTACAGTACAGTGAATCATTTTGAATGAGAGATTTTTCAGTAAAGAGAAACCATTTAATAATTGCGCAGAAAAAAACTGCTAACGCAAGACGACGTCATTGGGGAATTACCGAAGCCTGTGTGGAGGGGAGAGAGCAAAAGAAATGCAACACCCACACATCTGAGGATGAGAAATTAATTAATATCTCCGAATTGCACGATCGATTCTTAGGAGCAATGAGATTATTTGACATTGAGAAGACGAGCTTTCGGAAGGTATAATTTTTATATTTGTGGCACCATTATTTTAGAAGTTGGCCACAGAAAAGGCTAGAGTCTTATTTTTTTGTAGTGAAATAGTATAAAGCTTCGGGCTTAACCAAGCCAATCATGCAGTCTCGAACAGCCCGAGGGGGTGTAATCACGCATCACGCAGTACAAATCCGTCCAGGGGGACGTAACGCTGGATCATCAGCACATGCAGTTATTCTGACAACCCGTGAGGGTGTTACTACGCACGCAGTTCAAACGGCCTGAGGGCACGTCACTAAGCTACATCAAACACCGAATGCAGTTCGACAGTCCGTGAGGGGCATAACTCTGCGTCACATCGAAGACAGTTACCAGTACTCCTTGAGGGGAGAAACGCTGTGTTACACCGCAGAAATAATATCCGATAGCCACAGGCGTCGCAGTATTAACGACTTGCTTGCCTCCATAAGGAGTGGTCAAGAAGAAATTTAAAGTATCGCCGTATTGAAAGATTAGGAAAATCCTACTTACAGGATTTAGGCCCGACTGTATACAAGTTATAGTGAAAGTTCGTAAGATATAGTCAGAGCAGGCCGCGAACGTCGGACTTAAAGGCGATAGGTCGTTAAATAGACGAACGAATAGATCATAACGTACGGAAGTACCGTACCAGAAAGATAAACTGTTATTTAAATTAATGAACCCAAAAAGGGAAGAACAGAATAAGGTTCGGAACGTATATCAGAAACGTAGGAGTGCTAAAACAGTTCCAATAACGAAGATAGGAGACTATAAACATTATCTCCAGAAAGCAGGCGAACTATTCTAAAAATACTAGAATCGAGAAGTACTAGCTGCTATAAACTAAATCTATAGGTCATTGAGGAGACCTCGATCCGAATAGACTTTCGCTAGGATCGATAAACAGATCTACAAAGAAGCCGTTCAAGCTAGATAAATAGCCGGTCATCCAGGATAGGAGTAGCAGAATTTGGACTCCAGGGAACAGTAGATGTTTCGAGACTTTCGTATTCTGCAGGATAGGAAGCCGACATCGAATCAATTTCACCCTTGGAAACGGGAATTTAAGAAGGTCACGTGTGATAGGCTCAGAAATACGGCCTAGTGATCAAGAATTGTGAAGTGTAAATTTATCAAGATTGTGTGTTAAATTAATATTTTTAGTGTTTATTATGTGTTCAAAAGGGACACATCAGTGTATAAAAATGTCGTCAATGTTAAGTGTCTTAAATGTATGTCAAAAAGTGTTTATATATAAGATGAATTCCTTTAATATGGAGTAAAAAGTTCAAAGTGGGCCCAAAATGAAGCACCGCACAAGAATAAAGATCATGGGACGATCTTAAAAACATGTGAGTACTGAATTTCATTCTATTTTGGTGTCAGAAATTGGTTGTGTACAAATCCACCGGAGTTTTTGAGTAAAAGGGATGTGTTTTAATAAATAAATACTGAATAAACAAGAACGCGGTCTGAACAATAATAGAAAATTTGAGAAATTATAAATGATTATGTAAAGAATAAATCCCGTAGAGGAAATAAGTGAATAAAATGTTAATGTATTTAACAAATGTCATAAGAGCAAGCGAAATATCAATGATTATCATGAAAGATATTCAAATAAAGTAAAGTTGAAATGTGAAAGAAATAGCTTTTGAGCTTGTGTAAAGAATAAAGATAATAATAATTAAATATGGAAATATCAAATAAAGATCAAATAAATTGATGTGAACATAAGAGCGTTAAAGCCTTAATGTATGTGTAAGATATGATGTTCAATGGAATATTTTAAAAGGGAGCGATTTATCGGCAACGGAAAAGATTAATATAAGAATAAAAATAATATGAATTGTTACTAATGAGATTTATCAGTTCTTGGGAAGACAATTCGGCTTAAAATAATGCATAGCGCAAAAGAGCGCAAATAATATTAAAGTGTCACGCTAGGAACGCGTAGAGGTTAAAATACTTGGTAGATTACTTATGGAGGGTAGTTGATTGCAGTGAATTGATAATTGTATAAGTCCTCTATTTGTGACATAGTATCACGAGGCATTGTGTATGTATTTAAAAGGGAGCTAATATATGGTATTATTGAGCGTATGTCATATGGGTCACGGCCGACTCTAAATCGCATTTTGTATAAGTCCTCTGTAAGGGAATGGTTCCCGAGGCACGTGAAGAGATTCGAACGCAGAATCTTCTTATGATAAAAGCCCCTTAATTCTTCGTCGTCGTATGTGTATTAATCTTCCCAATCAATGAGGACCCTCTCATAATTAATAAATGCCAAGGTTACGAAAGTGGTCTTTGAACCAAAGAATAGTTGTTTGAATGAATACGGTACAGTAAAAGCCCGGTCTCTCCCCAGAACTGAATATAATGTGAAGGTTTGTTTTGAAAGCCTTGGAAATAAGCTACTAACGAGGGTTAGACAGGGAGTCGCCGTCACCCTCCGTGTCATAAATCGCGCCCGAGTAGAAGGGTCTAGCTCTCTTAAAGCGAGAGGGGCCAGAAACCGTCTCGTAAGATGTTGTAAAGAGAAATGAATACACCAGGAGTGTTTAAAGTTTTTAACGACCCGGGCGTTGAACCGAGGTCCTTGTAGATTGATATTTTCGTTTGCCTGTTCAGATCGTAGTTTCTTATATGATAATGGTCTTATAAGACACAAGAGATAAATAACCATCCCTATTGTAATGATGTATGGACGTAGGATTCCACGAGTTAATTGAAGGCAACTAAGTTTCGGGAGTAACTATAGTTTTTTGACTGTGTCAAGTATCTTCACGCTCTGGAGTACACAATTGATTTCCTGATTACCTTAATATATTTGTGAATATAAAGAGAGATGATAACAACTGAATGTGTGGACATGCCCAAAATATTGAGTTAGATAATTAACATAGATTTTAAATATAATTATATATTTGTTTTCGTGAATTAAGAAATATAGAGGATAGTGTTTGAGGTGTACAAGAATGACACCATTATTATGTAAATGCATGGAGCCAAAAGAGCTCGGATTTATATAAAACTTACTGTTAATGCTTTATGGAAGTAAGACTAAGTAGGAATTGTTGGTATATGTGGAAACCACATGTTTTTAAATACAATATTTGTTTTATCATATTTGTGATTCCTTGTTCATTTGGAACAAGTAGATGATTATGGGTCAGTAATTAAATTGTTAAAGTGTTTGTAGCGCCATTAATGTTATTAATTAAATGTGTTAAAATAGGAGTTGATTTTGTTGTTATTTTTTGCAAGTGTATCCTCTAATTAATCCAAAATATGTGAGTCACAGAGTGGGGGAACTTACCGCTGCCCCGAAAACTCCGAATTGAGCTACGCTGGTATACTGTGATTGGCATATTTCCTGCTAAAAGGGCACAATACTTCATAACCTAATTGTTTATAATATTTAATGCTACAATTTGAATTAAATAGGGGTGGAGTTAGTTTTTTTTTTTTTTGACTTTTTGACATATTTTTTGAAATATGAAATAGACAATAAATATGACAGAAATGGTGCTATTGTATCACAACTACCGTATGAAACGATAGAATATGAAATTTTATTATGGAAATTAGCATTCTACAATATTAAATTTAAATTTCAAAGGTACAGCGTGAGTCTAAAATCCACTCCAATCTAAATCATTCCAAAATGCAGAAATAAAACCAGAAATGAACTTATTACATGGGTTGGTTTTTTAATTTTGGCACCAATGCTTCAGTGCCAAGTTGCAACAATGTTGGGCGCTGCCACTTTTACCGACGGTTGCTGCCCTGCATCCCCTCCCTCAGAGCACATGACCTCGTCCGTACTCACCACCGCTCGTGCGCAGTCGCGCCTGTTAGATGAGTAGTGTGAGACCAGCGCTCGCGAAAGACAGCCGCAATGTTTTCCAAGCAGGAGCAGAGAACGTGAATAAAAATTCAGTGTGCTAGGGGTCGCAGTGCTAAACAGTGTCACCGAGGTGTGCAGGAAGCGCGCGGTGCAGCTGCGTTACCGTTCAGAACGGTAGCAAGATGGGTTGCAGCCTTTCGAGATGGGCGTGAACGTGTGGGGCACATGCCTCGATCTGGTCACCCACCAGTAAGTGATGACAATGTACAGATGGTGTCCGTGTTAGTAGAGGTGGATCGGAACGTAACGATTCGTCAATTAGAGCAAGATACCGGACTGGCGCATTCAACTGTCCTCCACATCCTGAAGGACTTACTGAAAATGAGGAAGATTGCGTCCAAATGGGTTCCGCATGACTTAACCGACATGCACAAATGGCTGCGATATGACGCTTGTCGTATGCACTTGCAGTGTTACGAGCGTGAAGGAGAGTCCTTACGGCGTATCAGAACCTTTGACGAGACGTGGGCCAGATCTTATGAGCCACAGTTAAAACGCCAATCGAACGAGTGGCGGCACCACGGATCACCACGGAAACAAACAGTTCGACCAACCCCTACCAATGTGAAGGTAATGTTGATTCTTGCCTATGATTGGGATGGTGTGATCATTCACCATACTGTTCCCCGAGGGCAAACCGTTAATGCGGCGTACTATTGTTCGTTTCTGCAAGACCATCTCCGAGGAGCTCTGAGAAGGAAACGGCGCCACCACATGGTTACACCGCCCATCGTTCTGGATGACAATGCTAGGGCCCACACAGCAGGCGTTGTGTCGGCATTGTTGGATCGCTGGGGCTGGGAGGGCCTCTATCACCCTCCATATTCTCCCGACATCAGTCCCTGCGACTATGATCTCATCCCAAAGATGAAGATGACAATACGCGGGGAGCGCTTCCGTACCATTGAAGACATTAAGCAGGCTGCCGAACGCTCTCTTCGTACCATCAATAGATTGGGCAGTGCCAACGGGATCCAACGACTTCCGCATCGCTGGGAACACGTTGTACGCAACGGTGGGGACTGCATCGAGGGCCTGTGAAACTTGGAACCATCTAAGTGAGTTATTAATCCAGTTATAACTAAGGTGCCAAAACTAAAAACCAACCCATGTACTTTCATCACTCTGATTCGTGGCAAAGATATTCTGTTTCACTTTCACTCTCTTGTTCAGTCTGAGAATCAGGGTTATTACTGACAGCAAATAGAGTTTTGTAATACATCCTAATTTCCTCAGAAATGAACTTCATTAAAATTTGCAAGTCCTTTTGCTTTCCTATTTTCAGTGGCAAGTGTGAGTTGTACTTTTGTTGAGTGGGAAGAGATGCAGTTGTATTGGGTCCCTGGATGTTAAATAGACCCCATATTGTACCTGTCATGTCGAATATCGTATCACTTTACTTTCTGATATGAGGAATTCCTCGGTTTCTTTAGTACTTGGGTTTCTCTTGAATATTTTTGAGAAATGTTGAGGATGGTCATGTATCATTCTTTGTTTGACCTGTACAACATATCCAACTGAACTTCTTTCAATGTCAAACCACTGGCTTGGTGTTTCCTCAGTTTCTTGTTTCTTTTTGTGACCCAATATGACCAAAATAACGGTCTTTTGGTAAGAAAATGTGACCTTTCGTGGGATTATGTTGCTCTATAAAATGAGAGCGCCCCTCCTGTATCAAGGTGTAAAAGAACTGGACCATCAATCTCTGCTCAGCTGGTTAAGCGATGGTGTTGCCATCTACCGGTAAAGAAAGCATGGAAAGCAAGAACACACTAATTCCATGGAATAAGAGGTGCTTTGATTTCCATGGATATTAAAACAACTTACTGTATGTAGACGAATGACGGAATTAGGGTATTCTTGCCTTCCATCCATGCGGAACAAGCCCATAACTCAATTTCGCCAAAAATTGGAGTTAATGGGTTTTTGATCTCCTTGCCTCAAATGTTCTAAGATTTATATCTATAGCTTCTCTGCTGTTTTGGACTAACTACCATCACTATAACATACCATAAAGCCTTTTATTCCTACACAAGCATAAGATCACAATGCATCCAAACCTCAAAAGTTTTCAACGAACACCCACATCAGTTCCATATCATTGACATTTCCACTAAGGGCTGTTTTTTGAAGAATTTGTTCTTTCATTATTAACTAGAAAGTTGTAAAAGATCTGATTTTTATAATTCTTTAGAATATTTTTAATCTTTATAAATTGTTAACGTTTTGGAAATATTTTTTGAACTCATACTTTTTATAAAATTATATGTAATCTTGCAACTTCCTTTGTATCATATAGTATCAGTGAGATTATTTTGCTGGAGCGGAACCGGCGGCCGGCTGCCGGATGCGTGTGCCTACCGCCAGCCAACCGAGCTCGGGCCGCGGGGTTGCGTGGGGCGGAGGCGAGCTAACCAGGGTCATTAAAGTCCATTAAGTCACTAAACTTTCATCAACGAGGGTGTGTAGTGTCAGCGCACAGATAAGAAGGTAGCATAATGTACAGCCTGGGGGGGGGGGCAGTACCCCCTGAGAGCCACCCCCCATCTTTTACCAAAACCACCCCAACTGGCAACACCATAAGACCAGAAGATTATCTATACACAGCAAGTGGCGGCCACCCAGCCTGGGAGGTTAGCCAACTACTTGCAAAACATACACAAACATCTACACCAACAACTATCTGGGGCAGCTACAGTGACGTAATGCTGACCACGCAGCGCCGGGGAGTATAAGAATGGAGTCCTAACTAGGAGCCATGATCTGATCTACTCTGTGCGTCGCCAGCGGCCCTAGCCGACGTCTGTTCCAGTTCCATCATCAGGTGAGATTCAGTAGTGCTCAGACTCCTTTATTTTGTGAACACCTACCCCTAATTTGTACACACCAATTGTATACTTGTCTACATTCCCCACGAGGGACTTACCAATTTACATCTACTGACCAATAAACACATGGTCAGTAAACTACACTTGCATTACTACTTACACTCCTCTTCACGTCCTCATACCCCGCCTGACCTTCGTCACAATTGTCCGTGACCGTAGTAGCCAATAATTGCTTTGTCAGGCTACATTGTACTCCCAGCACGCGACTCGACTGCCTAGCGTCGAGCCGCTGACTTAGCACGTCTATTGTATTACTCATCCCGCTCAGCTGGCAGACCAGTATAGTAGCCTGCATTTAGAGATCCATCCCCTAACAAATACTTGCATCTTTGCAGGAACACCCCCTAGAGTTTAAACACTAAACAACACACTACACTAGTAAGCTCTCCCAGCTACGGGAAGCTACTCTCACCTAGGAACTATCTTCCAAATTAGCACAGTGACACAAGTGTTTTATCCCAAACTACCCCCCAACCAAGGGATTAAAACATATTTGGTGGAGGCGCTGCTACCACGCACAATAAGGGTAGGACTCATACAACGAGCCCTCGTGGTAGAAACGCCCCGTACCGCACACAGCCAAGCGATAGTTTTTTTTTTTTTGAAGACAGCATTATTTTTTTCTCTTCTCCCTTCACCCTAGAAACACAAGGGACATTTTAATCAACCCACCCTCCCCCAGCCCTGGAAAGAATCAATGATCTCACACACATTTCTTGTTATACCCACCCTCAACTCAGAATGGCACCACATGTAGAAGCAAGAGAGATTGTAAGCCATAGAGGCAATAGGGATACACCAATACTATTTACATTATTACTAAGGTGCCAGAGGCATATACAAAGGCGACAGGCACAAATACGGGCTCTCCAAACAAAGGTTGGGGCAATACAGGGCAAACAGCCATGCACCCCGTCAGAGGGTAGGACAGCGCAATTGAGATGCGCACACAAACACTTAAGTCACATACATGAACACCTCAATAGGAGCCATGTCCAAAGGAACAGAATATACGATCAATTAATCACTACACATGGTCCTATAATGATAACACAACCCTAGAGAGGATGAGCTTATTCGCAAACAGGCGTTTCTCCAGTTGACGGCCACAGAACTGTATAGGACGCAAACACGTCAACACAGCAATTTGCCAACGGACCATATGCCTCAATAGGCAGTACGCCCAAATTTGGGAAGAATATAGGGAGCCCCAAGCCAACAAGGCCATTTTTGAGTTCGTGGCAGGGCCACCAGCCCAGCCTAGAGAGGACATAAGCGTAGATACGCTAACGCAGCAATTCGCACGGATGTCCATCTCAGACACTAGCAAAACACAGGGGAAGGAGTTCGCCGTGGCCACAGTTCAAAAACGGCCAGGTTAAGCTTCAACACACTACAGGGCCAAGATCACATGAACACACGGTCCTCAGCCCCGGTTCGGGAGGCAACTTTGCCAGACCGAGGGGCAGAACCTACGCCAACCCCCTCAGAACGGACGAACGAGAGGAAGTTGACGCCAGGACTGGCAGGCACACACCGTAACACAGAGAGAAACCGGGAGGTAACTATGTCATGGGCTGAGGACATAGAGCCCGTGCCACAGCACGATAAGCCCACACAAACTTACACATATAGGCAGACGCGAGGGAAGGAGCCTACCGTGGCCATATGCCAGAAATCGGCTAGACTACCCTCCAGTACATTGACAGGGCAATTACAGACAAATACACGACCTTTACCGCTAGTTCAGAGGGCAATTTTGCCAGAATGGAAGCGGGCACTAACATACGCACCCCCAGTACAAATTCATAAGAGGGTGTTGCCTTCAGCCCCTCAGGGTGCAAAACGCACGCCCATGCACACTGCCCAGGCGCAAACATACAATACACGGGGCATACGAAAGGTTTTATTACCTACCCCACGAGGCCAGGCAGTCAGGAAGACACACACTCCTATAAACACTGATAGGGCAGCGCGGAGCGCAATCAGCCCCTCAGGCACAAGCACACCCAGGCCAATATCCAGGCACTACGGTGAAAGTAGACCCAGACTTACTTTGCTACAAACCCCTCCAGAAAATAGTAAGGAAGCACCCCAATGGGTATCAGGGGCCTACGCCTTAGTGACAGGGCGAAAGTATTCACCTTCTCGAGCAATGACGCTCGTACGTGGATAACAACTTTCACCATGAATATAACATACACTAATGTCACTTGCATCACAAACATACACACGAGTAGGTTCTTTTACATGCAGGAAACACTACAATTTATACACAAAGGACAGGTTCCACCCCTGCAAACGGCAGACACGCAGAGACTCAGGCACAAAACTGTACATTTTACATGTATATACAGTGAAACGTGGCTAACCCAAAATTATATAATTCAAAATTTTTCTTAATTCGAATTTTTCTCTTGGCCCCTAGCATTTTATAGGCCATCTATGGTTTATAATCGTGGTTAATTCAAATTATATTTTGGATCATGTAAAGTTTTTAACGTACAAAGAATTTCGGAGGTCAAACAGTTGCGTCATATGGCTCAGCTCCTGAAGGAACTGTTCCGAATGCAGCCTAAGCAACAAACCACATCACAGAGCTTAGGCGGGTCTTTCTAAGTAGAAATGACTAAAGCGTTCTATTTCCGTTCCTACAATTTGCTAGATTCTTTTGTGATGGCTGAGAGACTTAATCGTAAGAAACAGTTAAGAATCTCAAACTATTTTGAAAACTAGTACATTTCCCTGAGACGTAGCTGGATTACTGTATTGCTAACGTCGTTAAATAGGTGAATAACACATGTAGGTTTTACTTTTCATTTGAAACTTTTGAGATAATTTACGATACAATCTTTATAAAGTACCGTCGTTTGTTAATCTGCTTTGGTGAACGCAAATCACCATGTAAACGTGATACAATATTTTCCCCACTCTTTTCAAAGAACGTTCTTAATTCGAATTTTTGGATAACTCATTATTTTTTCACTAATCCCGTGAAGTGCGAATTATCCAAGTTGAACTGTATATATTTGATCCATAGGTGTACGCCATTTACTACACTGCCTATAGCATGAATTTTTCTTGTCCCCAATAACAGCGCTCAAACTAAGCATAAACACCATGGGGTAACACTCACAGTTCAAGGGGAAAACACCATTATTTATTTTTGGAGGTCACACACTAAACGTAAATACCATACAAAACAGTCAATACACTGACAAAACTGTCCCGGAGACACAAGCCCAAAAGGCAACAGGAATGATTACCCTGGACAAAGACGGTCTCGAACCCGCAACCTTCTGGACACCAGGAATGCAAGGTCGGGTAACTATCCAATTGGAGGATAGAACAATCAGGGACAGTCACACTAACAGGGATTAATATGCACAAATTAATAAAATCACCTCCGACACCTAATCACCAAACACGCGACTAGCGGCCCGGAGACACACATACATAACGACATCTAACTACCACTAACAGGAATATATTCATCCCAGGCCCACAATAACACAAAATCTGAGGACACAAACAAACACAGAGGAGGGTTCTTTTTCATTACGGGGAACCCAAGGTACGCTGTATGTGCAGACATTATAAGGGCACGTCAACAAACCTACACACATTGTCTCGACACATGTGGGAAGCGAGCCGCTCGACAAGCAAGCAAAGTACTTCCTACACAGTTGTAATTTAACACTATCACCCAGTCAGCGATAACACGTAATAGGACAGGCGACCTTCGCCAGCTGCAAACAACCTACGAGCGCTCCAGCTCTAGCTGTAACACAGACAGTCATTCACGCCGTTTTCAAAACCCGATAACTCCCAAAGTTAAAATACGAGGGTCGTCCCCAATAGCACAAAATACTCACACTAACGTATATTTTCATACGCGTGTCCCAAACACACAATACGCGCGCCATGGTACATACAGTACAGAAATTGTAATACCAAGGCCTTAGACCAAGGCGCGGGCAAACACACAGAAACACAATACAAACGTGCCAAAAAAGAAGCTAAACAATGGCATTTTTGGCGCGAAAACACAATCAGAAGCCACACTAGGGACGCACAAATCCCAACAGACAACGCAGACATGAAACACGGAGCATTACACGGGATCGCGGGTCCGAATGCCCAACAAAAGCGGACACCGTGGAAAACAAGAATTGTCGACCGACGAAAGATCACTTACATACAAAACACGGATTTTTCACCATGACAAGTCAGAAAACTCAGCCAGCGCGACTAGACACCGGATAGACCCATTCACAGGGGAAAATTCCCTCCCACTTAGACGAAAATTGGCCGTATACAAGTACATAAGCGGTTGAGCCACACAATTATGAAAACAGGGAGGTTCTCTAACATACCTAAAGGAGTATAGATTCATTCCAAGGTACTCGCTACAACAGCCTACCTAGGGCATTAGCGACCCCGGGACTACCAATAGGGGTCGTACCGAAAGCGCCAGACTTCTCCGGAGACCACAACACACTTTTCTTTGAACCATACCGCCCAACACCTAAAATACGGGGGACGCCACTCTCACAGACACAGAACAGGCAACACCACATTTCTAAGACCTAAAATCATGCAAAATTTCGATTACCCCGAACATAGGAAATAGACTTCCTAGACACGAATCACAGATAATTACACAAGGCAAAGGTCTTGCGGAAGACATGTCCACACAACATCGGTAGCAAAAACAGGACAGATTAACACATTGGCCCTCCCAGAATGCACAACAATGTCAACACACGGACACTGGCGAAAGTCACGTTCCGTCAGCCGCCATACGTAACATCAGAGACTTCCCGTATGCAAGGACGTAAAAAAAACACAACAAATCACTGAGTTGCGAATTCCACGGCATCGCAACACTGCCGTCGGCAGACACTCTTGTTATAACGGAAGTGACAATGAAATGCAGACATGACCACAAAAACAAACAATAATAATAGCATACAGTTGACACAGGATTCAGCGCTGTTACAATAGGTATAACATCCAGTGATGTACAAATACTATAGGCCGGATTCATCTTAGGAACACAGGAGCATGTTCACAAGGATGTTAACAAGCCACACGCGCCACCTGACAATCAGCCACGCGACACACGATAAGACTTATCCGATAACGGCCCACGCGCCAGCGTGCTGTAGCGGAACGCAACTACACACACGCAAGCCGCAGTAACCACATCCACGGGCACCTCCTGCCCACACGCGCTCACTAATCAGGGGCGAATAAAGACATACTCCCTGAGGGAACAACCCCCCCCCCAATAACTACTTCTCTTCTTGTTTTTTATCCTAAAAAAACATCATAGGCGATCAGGACATGACCAGTTACACTCACAATAACTTGCTACCTTAACATTATAAATGAGAGACCAGATTAGGCCGTGACGTCACAGCGTCACCGCACTTAACCATCCCAAGGAGCGGATAGAAACCCAATAGTGACCAATTGAGAATGACAGGAGCAGAGATGGATAGTGCCATCAGGGTGGCCAAGACACCAACTACGGGATACTATCCGACCACCACCCGCCCTACATAACCTCTCACGTACAACACTATCCAACGCAAACACATAAAAATCAGCCAGATTACATTCCAAAATATACATCGGGGTTGATAGACTTCATGCGTCTACCCAAACTTTGGGTATACTACACCCTGGTTCTAAATGCCTACACCCGAGTATTAGGGGTGAGTCGGAAACAACATGAAGCATAATGCACATCTGTATGTAAAGAGATGAGACCACATTTACATTAACAAATATTTTCTTACTAAATAATCCCGCATGCAAGGGACATGGAATTATTATACCTCGGCCCATACTTATCTTCACATGAGAGCGGATACGCCTCATATCCATCCCCATGCATGGAATATCCTACCCACATACCAGGGATATTATTATTATTATTACACCCGCATGGAATTTTTAAAATGTTTGCACACCTGGGAAGTACCTACCCCATCCACTCACTGTAAAAACATCCTAGCAGCATCACCGGCTCCCGGCCACCATTAACATGGAGTCCAACGATGCGCAACCCTCTCCTACCGCGCCTTAAGCCCAGTCAGCAAATAACACCCCCAGATCCTAATAACAAGGGACCCAACGCCATAAAACCTACTAACGCCTCCAGAAAATTACCAAGGCATTACCGCTGGATATCCGACATGGCGACTACAGGCCTGAAGTAGTCCATGCAATTAGAAGATTCTACAACCCCAGAACACTAAAATTTTACATAAATACCTTATACACACACACTTATTTTGCATATCACACTCATTTAAAAAAAAAAGGAATCTGATGCCACACTGAATGGTGATGAGAGGTAAACAGAAAGGCAGAGGCGCCACACAAGAACAGAGCTGGGGAAGGCGATGATGAGCCCTGCCCCAGTTAACTCAATGACCCGAACAAAAAGACGGAACTATGTAAGGTTGAAGCATCGATGGCTTGGCGCCGGCAAACGTCAAAACCGAGGGTGCGTCTAGCCTACCCCCTCGGCGGAGAAAAGTTACACCCACTATGCGCCACGGTCATCGAAGCCAAGACCTGCAGGGGAGACTTCCAACGGCTAGTGGGAGAATTAGCCAGCTCCACACTGGACTCAGGAGACAATCCTAGGGACGACCACACTAGGACTAGACTTCTAGTTAGTATGTAATATAAGTAGAGCTTCTATGGCGGGAAGTTAGTCTTCTACTCGCAGAAGTGAAGAAGGATCTCAGGATTCAGCGGAATCAATCCTAGATCCGTCAAGTCCTCGTCCCGCGAGACGGGTTGAACACAGCCAAGCAAATGATAATAAACAAACAATGAATAATATATATGGAATGAATGCGATCATTCGATCGCGTGCCCACATAAATGGACGACACCGGGTCGCCAGAGCTTAAATGGTCACGCACCGGGAGGCCAGAGATGTAAATGAGGTATGCAGCGAGCTCTCACAGGGGTTTCGTGGGCAAACCCAATGATAAATATATCAACAAATGATAAATGAAGAATGATGGCGACATAGGCAAATACAACGGCGATGATCAGGATAGCCGGGCGAGGCGTTTGCTCTTTAGCAGCGCAGTCGTCCGGGACTTTATTAATTACTATTTATTAATTACTTATAAGAATGTCGACATTTAGGATTAAGACGGAGGGGACTACGAGACATTGTTGGGTTCCGGTCTCAACAATGTTCTACAAGGGCCCCCGTTAGAGAAATCGAGCGGACGAGCCTCCATCAAAATTCTAGTGCATAAGTTACAGTGCCATTTCAAAGGCCACTTAGATTTAAGCAAATTTAATAAGCGCTGTCACAAAACAATAGCCACAGCACATTTCGGCATTAGGTTAAGGTCCACTCGGCATGTAAGTTATATACAGGTTATTTTTACATTTAGTACTAATTAATATAATTTAAGGCAAACTTTTTTTTACAGTATAACCATTCGGCACCTGGTGACTAAAAACCCGTTACCAGGGTAAGCCCGACAATACGTAAGATTAATTACATTAAGATAGCACGTTCGGCACGTGGTGACTAAAAATCCGTTACCAGGGTAAGCCCGACAATATGTTAAGATAAATTACACTAAGATATAACCGTTCGGCACCTGGTGACTAAAAATCCGTTACCAGGGTAAGCCCACCAACACTAGGCTAAAATAGACTAATATAGGCTAACCTAGATTAAGTTAGACTTAAGTGGCGCCATAAGTGATTTTTTATAATATGCGCAGCAATGGAAATGCTACATGTATTAACATATTCTATTTTCTTCAGGAAAGCAAGGAATGTACATGTTTCCAGATAAACGGCCATTAACGCATTTTTGTTTTACAGATGACGAGGATTGCAAACATGTCTATTGTAAATATATTTCCAACACCACATTACACTACCTATCTCTGACACACTGTACCCGATACCTAGTTTAGGCTATCGGCTACGCCAGCAGACATTAAGCAGTAGTTGAGGTTTTGGGAAGAGTTAGGAAAAGATAGCGCACCGATCGAGTCAAGAAGAATGTCAAGATGACGTAGGAGGTCTAGGATCAAGGAGGCACTGACATCTGTAAGAAGATGGAATTATGGATAGAGATGTGAAGCTTTATTGAGATATGTATGGAATATGGTAATTAAACATCTTAGAAGAGGATATATAACATGCATTATATGTGGAAATAATTGTAAGGCAGTTAGATAACCCTTAAGTTATTTTATAACGGAATAGCCGAGATGATGAGGGTTCGAGACTATGATCGTGACGCGAGAGCACAGTGGTGGGGGAATATACCACGTGTCTGCGCCATGCAGATAAGTGAGAAGACAGAGCCAGCACATTCAGTGGAGCTCTGTCAGTCGAGCAAGTAGGGTCGAGCTCTGTAGCGCAAGCCAGACGCACGGTGAAGGTCGCGTAGCATACCGAAACTGTCACGGCAGAGTGTAGGCGACAGTTTCAGCATCGCCGAGCAGCGAACGCCAAGCAGGTCGTTGATCCAGGGGGACTTGCCGAGCAAGCAATCACAGACGGCCGGGATATGTTAGAACAGCACTGCAAGTAGTTGGAGACTTTATTACAAGCTACATTTCAACGCAGTTTGAACACAGCTTTTATGAATAACTTTATGACTATGCTTTTCTATAACGCATTCAAAGTTACTTTAAAAATTTCAAGCAAACGGAATGTCGTAAGCATAGGCACTGATGAACATTAGATCGTGCATTAATGAAATTTATTTCTTATGCAGTTTCATGAATTACCAAATACAGACAACTACAGGGTGTTTCGTAAACTTGGACACTCTGAAGTAAAATTTTATTTTACGAAAGTGAGACTTAGCAGTTATTAGAGATTGGACTTTCAATACTCAAACTGAACATTTAATGGAACAGTGGCGTAACTTAGAAGAGGAGTAGGGGGTCCGCTGTTTCCATGAACTTTTTCGAGAGGAGTTGGACAATATCCGCTATGGGTAATCCGAAGTTCAACATATCAGAGTAGACGCAGATAGAGACAAGATGGCACCGCAGAGCGATGGATTCGATTCCTGATGAGAGGAGTCCACCAGCTGATTCACTTGGGATTTCGAAGGCAATCGTCATTTCATGGACGGAATGATATTCACGCCGATCTTTCGAGAAATTCATTATGTAGGGAAAATCGACGATCTTGGAAATTTAATTACAGCTGATTATGAAAGGTACTGTAAGAGTTATAACTACCTAATACGATTATTTTCATGAATACTGGGCACACATGTAAATTTTTCTAATAGGAGTGATACGATTATATAGACATGGTTTGACTTTATATACTTCGAATTTGCTAGAATATGGAGTGACCATATGATATGGCAGGCATCATTATACGAAATTCTCACCATTGGTTGGCTTTATTAAGCAGTTGTTTGGTCTTTTAGACATTTTTCCAGCAAGGATATTTTTCATGAATAGTTTTTTTTTGTATAACGAGTATTTCGAACTCGTGATCTGCAATTGATTATCTAAAATTACTTCGTCAGTTCATTGCATACTAGCGAGTGTGTATTATTCATCAGTAGGGATTTTTTCCATTGGATTGTTTGGAGATATTAAGAAGTTATTCACTTTAGTGAATGAACATCGCTTTTATATGACAACTAGAAACTTGTTGATTCCTATCTGGTACATTCACTCATATAGTCTACGAGATGGGGTCTTTCGTATTTATACGATTGTATGGTGGTACTCATCTTACCCATCGTTCAGGGCAATATCATCCAAGTCGACGGGGCGAGGTCTTTCGTATTTATACGACTGTACTGTGGTTACACATCTTACTCGCCATTGAGGGACTCATTTTTATCATCCGAGTGTACATGAGATTGTAAGTGAATCAAAAAAGGAACTACTAGTCACATATCAGTCGAAATTTTGTTAAATAAAGTAACGATTAATGTCAACAGGATTGCATTTAATAATTCTTGTTTGCCAATCCAATATTTTGTTGCTATACTCTTTTGAGAGTAATGTCAGTTTAACAGCTGTTGCAGCTGATGCTTTTGATGAGTTTTATAATTGTGTTTGATACCTTTGAGAAGGATTTAAAGTAATTGAATCTTGTAAGATTAATCATTAATGGTCAGATTTATTTTAAGGCAGATCAGTATTGCAGATTTTGATATGAGAGATTATAGCACATTGGTGTTATTTCTGTGATGTGAGTTAAGAATTGTAAGAGAATTTATGCTATTTGAAAGCAGATCATAAATTACTGAAGTAATATTTTTCCAATTGTTTAAGAAGTTGTCTAGATGTGATCAGAGTAATTACAGTTATTGGAGATTGTGTGCGTTGATAATTTGAAGCCAGTTATATATTTTTTGTAGATCATGCAACATGGTTAAGTGGAGTTTGTGGTAGGCATTTTGTGGAAGTTGCCAAGTGATAGTTGCAACGTTGATAATGTATTTTGAAGCAGACATGAGGTCGTCGTACCCAGTCTAGCGTATTTGTTGAGATTCATGCTGTATGTGCTGAATATTTATGGAGTTTTGTGGAGTAATTGTTGTATTCAAATGTGATATTTGAAGTATTGTGGAAATGTAATGTCGTTGTGGATAGTTAGATCCAACGTGATGTCGTGGAGACAATGATATTTTTTGGCATGATAATTAAATACGAGATATAACTTGGAAGTGATAAAACTGTAAGACAACGTTCTATAAACCATATTAAACAATTTGTTAGGAAATTAAACAAATAAATGAAGTTGATAATACAAGATTTTCTGAAAATAATAATTAATGAAATAATAATCTGAAAATTAAGCATATTAACGATCTGACCTAATGAAATAAAAATCAGAATGACTAGATGAAATAATAAAAATCTAAATAACCAGAAGATTGAAATTTAAATAAGTTGATAAATTAATTTTTGGAATAAATCAATGAATTGAATAAGTGGATGAATTAAAGATTGGATAAATTAAACTGATTGAAATAAATTAATAGACGATTGTAATGATGATGAATAACTGAATTAGAAGGTGATAATTAATTAAAGAAGCTGATGATTAATGAATTTATATGGAATTAAATCAATTTAATTGAGAGATAATTTGAAGGAATTGCAACTTGAGTTGAGAATTTAAATGATGTAATGGTAATGAATTAACGATTCTGACAGGAATATGTAGAATTTTGAAGTGAGAATTAATGTGAGAAATGTTTAATTTTGATGATGACGATAACGATGACCAATGAGCCATGAATTTTCTGTAATTCACAGATAAGTAATTATGAATGACAATGTAAATAGTGTAAATTAATTATTCAATGTTTAGGAGCATTTGACTAACATGTTCAACATTTAAATTATGCCATGCAAGCCATAAAATACTTGATATTTAATATATGTGATTATAATATGTGTATGTTTAGACAGATTAATAACTTTTTTAAATCCACATTGATGATGTTAAATTAAAGAGAAATTAGGTCTCAGATTTCACAAATGTCAGTGACGAAAGACATAGTGCTACAGAGATCCTGAGAACCCAAGAGAACTTTAGAGATTTTTCTTGTTATGTGGATAAAATAATTTTGGATTAGAAAAGAGATGGTTCGATTTTTGGACAATGACAATTTAACGTTGGCATTCGACCATACTCTCAGGTAGGAGTTATATATAAAATGTCTGTCTGACTATTAAAGTAAAATAAATTTGTTTTTATCTTAGTTGTGATCTGATGATGGTGTGATGTTCCTTTTTCTTTCCTTGTCTTGAGTAAGGCTTAACCGGAAAGGAAGTGGTTTGCTGGGAATTCAGTTGATGGCGCCCATTTATATTTGCATTATTTCTATTAAACTTAAGCCCGTAACGACCCTAGAGATACTTTGTCTCGTGATACCCACTGCTTTTTTCGATAACTCAGCTGAATTTCCGACACATTCCTTATTTGACTAGAGGTTCATTTAACTCCGCTCTGTCCTGGAACTCCAGGAATGCGATGTTATAGCAGATGGGTCATCGCATCCCCAGGACGAACGGGTACAACACCAACACACTGATCTTCGTCGTTTTTCAGTCACACCTTTAAAGGTGATGACGCCAGCAGGCAATGGCAATCAGCAGCCGTGAGATGCTGAAGGCTGTTGGCCTGTGTACACAACGCTCAAATAAAGAGCAATATGCGATGATCAGGGACGGCACGGCCTTTGTAAGTGCCGTACCTCATCATCAAGATGGAACTTCTACTCACGGCAGGAGAACCATTAAATCACACAAGGAAGGAATAGCGGACTAGCCACTAAACCGCACCACGAACGGCCGAATAGGGAGCAGTAGTCAAGGCATGATGGTAAAATGCGCACAAAGAGTAAGAGGTATAAAATAACTGGCCACGTAAAAGAGCTCTACAAGGTATATATGATAGTTGATAAATTGGAAATTGTAAATTATTTTGTATATTCTCGCCATGTCATGATAACGTCATACAATTGAAAGGTTCCACATGGTTGGCCAACACACCTATATATAGGGTACCAACACAGCAACCATTATTTTTAGCCTATTTTAAATTTTGAAAAAATAGGCTTATGAGATCACATTTTGTCCGTGTGTGTGTGCGTGTGTGTGTGTGTGTGTGAGGTGTGTGTGTGTGTCCCTAATAAAATCTAAACGGCTGGTGTGATTTCAATGAAACTCGGTAAGTTCATAGCACAATTCCCGGCGACCTCGACCGTGCCCTTCAAATTTTGTTACGTCTCACCAATCCAACATGGCGGTTGTGCGAAATATTTCACTAGCATTCAATATCTCCGAAACTATTACCGATATCGCCCTGAAATTGTGCACGGTGAGAAAGGGCACTACTAGAAGTTCAACTATGAGACTTTCAAAAACCTGGTGACTACAAAACCAACATGGTGGTCAAGCGAAGTTGAGACATTTAAATAGACTTTTCTCGCGATTTAACTATCCAAACGTAATGAAACTTGGTACAGCAAATGTTTATACACATTGTAATGTACTGCCATCTAATTTAATTCATTTGTTTACATAACCTGAAGTTGGCGGCTGTGCGAAATTTTAAAATTAAGTTTTTATTTCTTGTGTCGTAATCTTTCGATCGAAGTGAAAGTTTGAATAATGAAGCTTGGCAATAATTGTCCTTGAATGGTACACAACTCTATAGCCTATACATATAACAATCCTAAATGGCGAGCTTCCGAAATATTTAGACGGTTCTCAATATCTATGAATCTTTTACAGCAACCAAACTGTTTTTTAAATGTTCATAGACTCTATGAACATATGTTCACCTATAGGACTTTCAGTAACCTGGTGAGCACAAATCCAACATGGCGGCGACGCGAAGTATAAATATTTAAATGGACGTTTCTCGCGAATTAACTATCCGTGTGCCGTGAAACGTTGCACGTTAAATGCTTATACAAATGTTGATCCACTGGCATCTAATTTATTTCAATTGTTTGCGTAATCACAAGAGGGCTGGTGTGCGAACTTTTAGAATCTTGTTTTTACTTCTTGTGTTCTAATCATGCGATTGAAGTTTGAATACCACACGTACACAATAATCTTAATGTAATAGTACAAAAATAAAAATCCCATCTGGCGACCATTTGAAATATTTAGACGGTTCTCAATATCTACGAATCTGTTACAGCAATTAAACTGAAATTTTGTATGTTGATAGAGACAATTAACATGAGCAGGATATATGAAAATAGGCTGTATAGTTCTTCACGGAACTACTTGTTCTTTTTGGCCGCCAGTGTAACACTTTAATATTTTCAAAGAATGAACAAACAGTTTCTTTTAATTGCATTATTTCGAAACTTAAATGCAAGGAAGATAAACAACTTAATTTTAAAGGAAAGGTCATTTTTAGCCTATTTTCAATAAAAAAAATAGGCTGATGAGATCACCTTTTGTCCGTGTGTGTGTGCGTGTGTGTGTGATTCGTGTGTGTGTTTCCCCCTAATAAAATCTAAATTGTTGGAGAGATTTCAATGAAACTCGGTAAATTCATAGCTCTATTCCGGGCGACCCCGACTGTGCCCTTCAAATTTTGTTACGTCTCACCAATCCAACATGGCGGCTGTGCGAATTATTTCACCAGCATTCAATATCTCCGAAACTATTACCGATATCACCCTGGAATTTTGTATGGTGATAAAGGGAACTAATAGAAATCCAATTATGTGACCTTTGAAACCCTGGTAACTACAAAACGAACATAACGGCCAAGCGAAATTGCGACTTTTATATGGACGTTTCTCGCGATTTAACCAACCAAACGCAATGAAACGTGGCACAGTATATGTTTATATACATTGTAATGCGCCGACATCTAACTCCGTTCAATTGTTTACATAACCTCAAAATGGCGGCTGTGCGAAATATTTCACAAGCATTCAATATCTCCGAAACTATTTATGATATCAACGTGAAATTTTGTACATTGATAAAGAGCACTACTACAAGTTTATCCATGTGACTTTCAAAAACCTGTTCACTACGAAACGAACATGGCGGCCAAGCGAATTTGAAACATTCTAATACATATTTCTCGTGATTTAATCATATAAGCGCATTTAAATGAGGTACAGTAAATGATTATACATATTGTCATTCACTGGCATCTAATTTAGTTCAATTGTTTACATAAACTGAAGATGGCGGCTGCGCGAAATTTTAAAATTAAGTTTTTATTCTTGTGTCGTAATCATGCGATCAAAGTGAAAGTTTGAATAATGAAGCTACGCAATAATTTTCCTTTGATGGTACATAACTCTATGGCCTATACATTTAACAATCCAAAATGGCGAGCATCCGAAATATTTTGACGGTTCTCAATATCTAAGAATATTTTCCAGCAATCAAACTGATTTTTCTTATGTTCATAGAGGCTATGAACATAAGTTCACCTATATGACTTTCAGTAACCTGGTGAGCACAAATCCAACATGGCAGCGACGCGAACATTAAATATTTAAATGGACGTTTCTCGCGATTTAACCATCTGAGTGCAGTGAATCTTTGCACGTTTATGCTTATACAAATGTTAATCCACTGGTATCTAATTTATTTCAATTGTTTTCATAACAACAAGATGGCAGCTGTGCGAAATTTTAAAATCGCGTTTTTACCTCTTGTGTCCTAAAAATGCGATTGAAGTCTGAAAACCACACGTACACAACAATCTTCATGTAATAGTACATAAATAAAAATCCAACCTGGCTACCATCTGCAATATTTAGTCGGTTATCAGTATCTACGAATCTAACATAGCAATCAAACTGAAATTTTGTGTGCTGATAGAGGCAATTAATATGAGTTGGATATATGTAAATAGGCTGTATAGTTCTTCACGGAACTACTTGTTTCGATGTTCATTATTATTACTATGTTTACTATGTTTACTTATAAATTATCAGGAATATTATAAAAGTAATGATTATTATTATTATTATCAGGTCATACCTGTTATCATCATCATGACCAACAATGTGCACATATACACGCACACTGATTATGCTTTTGTTTCTTTCATTTTTCTTTCTACTAACGATAAAATTTGTGTAGGTGTCCCGTTTCATCCCAACAATAAATCAGATATATTCCTTTAACTTATACCCTGGGACACCTATTTTTGCTATCTTCTTCCATCTTTCACATAATACACTGCAGGGAGCAATTTTTTCCTCCACACAGCGCCGGACGGCACAACCACCCGTCCAGCCATGGGTTTTTTACTCCCTGGATAATACCAATATGTATACTTAATGTCACGATCACGTATTTTTTTGTTGTAACTTTAGCATCAATATTTCAAATGTCCACTTTTAAAAATAAGCAACTCTAGAGCAACTACGAATAACTTGTATTCCCAAAACCTACCCTCCTGAGCACACGCTGGACTCACATCACCACGACATCGACACACCTACACCAACACGGAAGAATAGAAGAAGAAGTACAAGAAGAAATCAAGAACAAACCATTACATCGACACCCCCACTCTACTTCCCGTTCCCGTTCGCGGGGACGCGAACTAATCGAAGAAGGGGACTTGTACAGCCCGGGGGGAGGGGGCAGTACCCCCTGAGAGCCACCCCCCATCTTTTACCAAAATCACCCCAACTGGCAACACCATAAGACCAGAAGATTATCTATACACAGCAAGTGGCGGCCACCCAGCCTGGGAGGTTAGCCAACTACTTGCAAAACATACACAAACATCTACACCAACAACTCTCTGGGGCAGCTACAGTGACGTAATGCTGACCACGCAGCGCCGGGGAGTATAAGAATGGAGTCCTAACTAGGAGCCATGATCTGTTCTACTCTGTGCGTCGCCAGCGGCCCTAGCCGACGTCTGTTCCAGTTCCATCATCAGGTGAGATTCAGTAGTGCTCAGACTCCTTTATTTTGTGAACACCTACCCCTAATTTGTACACACCAATTGTATACTTGTCTACATTCCCCACGAGGGACTTACCAATTTACATCTACTGACCAATAAACACATGGTCAGTAAACTACACTTGCATTACTACTTACACTCCTCTTCACGTCCTCATACCCCGCCTGACCTTCGTCACAATTGTCCGTGACCGTAGTAGCCAGTAATTGCTTTTTCAGGCTACATTGTACTCCCAGCACGCGACTCGACTGCCTAGCGTCGAGCCGCTGACTTAGCACGTCTATTGTATTACTCATCCCGCTCAGCTGGCAGGCCAGTATAGTAGCCTGCATTTAGAGATCCATCCCCTAACAAATACTTGCATCTTTGCAGGAACACCCCCTAGAGTTTAAACACTAAACAACACACTACACTAGTAAGCTCTCCCAGCTACGGGAAGATACTCTCACCTAGGAACTATCTTCCAAATTAGCACAGTGACACAAGGGTTTTATCCCAAACTACCCCCCAACCAAGGGATTAAAACAATAAACAACAGCTGCAAGATTTATTTAAAGAAGCACTGATGTTCTTTTATTTCTTGGGAATCTGGATGAACTCACATCACCAGTTAAAGGTTAGAACTTATCTTTTCACAGAAAATACTAAAAAAGTTCTCCTTCAGCTGACAGACCGACATCGTTACATTATGTCGCTACTCCTGCACCCCATCGCCTCGCTGCGTGTTTACTGTAATTAATCGAAGCATGGCCCTAAGCCCGTTTGTTGTTCAATTGTGGGTTAATTTATCATTCAAGGTGTACAGATCAATTACCCGCACTGTAGTGGAGCTGGAGAACAATATACGCCAGCAGATATCCCACACAACAGAAGGGAATTACAACGTGTAAACGCTAATTTATTTACACGGTACTGACGGTTTGTCAGTTGAAGGAGATCATATTCAGCATTTTCTGTGAAAAGGTAAGTTCTTTAGTTATGATTTGCTGGTGAATTCACCATTAATCAATGTACTTTGTTACGGTTTCCACCTGCGCACAATCCGCGGTGCGTGTCGGTTGGCTGGCGGAAGGCACGCGCGTCCGGCAGCCGGTTGCCCGTCCCGCTCCAGCAAAAGAATCTCCCTGTATAACCGAAACTGGTACAGTGCACTCAAATATTACAGTTTATTGACTTAAGTTATAATTTCGTATTTCATTAAACTCTATCAATAAGGATTTGGGCAGACATAGTCCTTTTCATGTCAAGTCGTAGTTTTTAATTGTATGAGTAGCTAGTCATGCCAATACAATGGTTACATTTTCCAGGGTCAGCGAAAAAGGTTTCACCAATTTCAAAACTAGACTTGTTTGTAGTTACATTATATTTGTATATAAATTTAAACCTCAAATTCATGTGACCTACTGAAGAGTTACAACTTACAGTTTCTAAGCAGGCATGTCCAAATGACAACTATGTTGCATTTCCCTACAGGAATCAACAACAAAATAAGAAACTAAGCTGAGGCGGCTTTGCTGCCTAAGGGCGCGGGTTCAAACCCGGCCAAAATCGTCGGATTTTTAAGAGCGTTAAAAATCCCTCCTTCCTTCCTTCGAAGGGGAAATAATGCTGGCGGTCCCATGTCATAGATTAATGGCATGTAAAAGAACTTTCCACTAAATACACTAGTGTTAAGCTAAATTATAGATTAGATTTGACTAACGCTCTCAGGTTCCAACGTTCGTCGCAAGGAACCAACTGCGGTGGCATCTAGTAACCAAGTTCAGAAGTAGTTGTCGTTGACGTTGGCGTTTGGTAGCAAAAGTAGGAACTACATGAAAATTGAATGTATGCAGTCCTTACTTGAATTAAAAACAGATAACACACACTAATACAGCCATCACAATTAACACCGGTTATCAGACAGATTCTACACACACCCAAAGTGCAGTACTAGGGGCTACATGACCGTGTTGTCGCAGCCCCTAAACTGAGGAACCAACCAACCAAACTAGACTGAAATAAGAAAAAAAGAAATTGAGGATGACTGATTTTCTGTTGTAATTAATAGGAAATTATATCAGACTTCGCTCAAGGCAGCCCCCTGTGAAGACAGCTACGAGACTTATCAATGAGTCCAGCAGTGGTCTCATGATTGGAAGATTTTTGTTCCACAGGAGTGCCAAGACATGCTATCTGTCACATCTAAAGTACCTGGTTTCGATTTGGTCGAAATTAAACCGAATCAGGACCAATTCTGGTGTTTGTGCGGACTCTTTGTTCAAGTGGAACAGGTTACCCTCTCCAAAGTGTGACTGGAGACGATAGAAAAACCGTGAGGCACATCATTCAGGACTGTCCTCTAAGAGCCTATGGTGGTAACTTATTGGATTTTCTCTCAGTGAATCCTGCATCAGTGGACTATATTTTGAATTTAGATATTAAATTATGATACTATCTGTTCTCTTATTTTTCAATATTTCATTAAGATTATGATGTATTATTATCTATTATGATATAAATGTGTGCCATACCATAAGATAAATAAAATAAATAAATCTTAATAATGAAATTCATAAGCGCAGAGACCCAAAGTACGGAGAGCTGTAAACACTAAGCTGAACTAAACACACCGGTGCATAATCCATTAATTATGCATGACCAGCAAATGATGGCTAACGATCCACCTTGTGCAGTCTTCTCGCAAGATGTGGGTCATAACATGTATATTGTCGTGGGAACACATTAATCAGGCTGTCACCTGCACCAATGGGTGAAGAACGTACTAATAGTAGATCACTCCCGTGGGATCTGATTGGTCCAGCAGACAATACTCCAGGGAGCTCACTGTTGGTCACCTCGTCACACCATCATTGAGTAGTAGGCCTAGTGAGCATGAAGAGATAATCTGTATTGTGCCCTAATTGTGTAAGCAAACAATATGTGCTTATTGTTAGAGCCTTGCGCGGATAAAGAAAACGTTATCCACATCCGCCCCTCACCTACACGACTTTTTTCCTCATGTCCACGTTTGTTATCCGAATCTACTGGCATTTGTCTACAATTGAATTTTATATTAGACAATCTGCACCCGGCATGCGTTGCAATGCCAATCAAAGAAACTGTTGGCGTTGTAATTTTGTTTCTTGAAGTGCTTCTGGATACACAATATTTTTTTCAATTTCCGTTAACTGCCTCTGAACTATCATAAAATGGATTAACTAAATTAGAAACATCCGTGGGAGCATGCACAACAACTTACCAAATTGTCATCGCAATCGGATGAATGGCATATGAACCTTTACGGGATTTTGTTTAATCGATTGGCGTGCCATCACCCATTTGTTGCATCTACTCGTGCGCTACCTATTGTGAAATGGATTTACTAAGTTGAAAGCCTTCCCTGGCGTGTACACAACAATTCATGAAAGTTTCATCGCAATCGGATGGTATATGAACGCATACGGAAATTTGTTGAAACACTTCGCGCGTCGTTGCTCATTTGTTGATTCTACTCGTATGCTACATATTATAAAATGGATTTACTAAGCCAAAAACCTTCCTTGGAGTGTACTCAACATCTCACCCAAGTTTCATCACAATCGGATGAATGGTGTATGAACGCAAACGGGACTTTGATGAAGCGATTCTCGCATCGTCGCTCATTTGTTGAATCTACTCGGGCGTTACCTATTTTAAAATGGATGTACTATGCCAGAAACTTTCACTGGAGTGTTCTCAACATCTCACCCAAGTTTCATCGCAATCGGATGAATGGTATATGAACGCATACGGGATTTTGTTGAAGCGATTCGCGCATCGTCGCTCATTTGTTGAATCTACTCGTGCGCTACCTATTCTAAAATGGATTTACTCAGCCAGGAACCTTCCTTGGAGTGCACTCAACATCTCACCCAAGTTTCATCGCAATCGGATGAGTGGTATATGAACGCATAGGAGACATACCCACAGCCCTACAGACCCACAGACAAACTATCACGTAACATTGATTTTTAGCCTATTTTCAATTTTGAACAAGATGTTCAGTAAAGAACATATAGCCCACTTTCTCCTAAATGCATGGGTATTGTTATAACTCTTTGTCCTTTTCAAGGAGTATGATTGAATGTTGGTTGTAGTAGCTTGTTGAAATACAACGTGCTATAGGGATATTAAACATGAATATGAGGTGTCCTTTGCTAGTGCTACCTCTGTACCAAATTTCGTTCCATTCGGTTTCACCGTGTTCGAATTGATAAGGGGAATCGATTTTCACACAAAGATGGCCGCCATCCGCAAAATATTAGGCTGACGACCTATTAGTTTGGTCAAAGGATGCTCCCTCCATAAAGGTATGTTGTTGCTAAATTTGCTAGAGATCGGATGATTAGGCTAATCGTAATTTGATTTAAGCTTTGAACATTTGTGTGGTCGCCATTACGTTTCTGTCAATATGGCGGCGATATAAATCATGACACTGAGATGCCCTTTGTTAGTGCTATCTCTGTACCAAATTTCGTTCCATTCGGTTTCACCGTGTTTGAATTAATAGGGAGAATCGATTTTGACACAAAGATGGCCGCCATCCGCAAACTATTAGGTGAATGACCTATTAGATTGGTCAAAGGATGCTCCCTCCATAAAGGTATGTAGTTGCAAAATTTGGTAGAGATCGGATGATTAGGTTAATCGTAATTTGATTTAAGCTTTGAACATTCGTGTGGCCGCCATTACGTTTCTGTCACGATGGCGGCGATATAAAACATGACACTGAGGTGCCCTTTGCTAGTGCTACCTCTGTACCAAATTTCGTTCCATTTGGTTTCACCGTGTTTGAATTAACAGGGGGAATTGATTTTCACACAAAGATGGCCGCCATCCGCAAACTATTAGGCTAATGACCTAGTTATTTGGTCAAAGGATGCTTCCTCTATAAAGGTATGTTGTTGCAAAATTTGGTAGAGATCGGATGATTAGGTTAGTCGTAATTTGATTTAAGCTTTGAACATTTGTGTGGCCGCCATTACGTTTCCGTCAAGATGGCGGCGATATAAAACATGACACTGAGGTGTCCTTTGCTAGTGCTACCTTTGTACCAAATTTCGTTCAATTCGCATTCATCGTGTTCGAATTGATAGGGGGGGGGGGGACAGACATTCAGAGTACACACACTCACACACACACACACACAGACACACAGACACACACACACACAGACTCACACACACACATACACACACACAGACAGACACACTTTTTTCGCCCTGTGTTGATCTCATAAGTCTACTTTCATTTTTTGCAAAAATCGAAAGTAGGCTAAAACAAGTAGTTCCGTGAAGAACTATACAGCCTATTTTCATATATCCTACTTATGTTAACTGCCACAATCAACATACAAAATTTCAGTTTAATTGCTGTAACAGATTCGTAGATATTGAAAACCGTCTAAATATTTCAGATGGTCACCAGGTTGGATTTTTATTTTTGTACAATTACATTAAGATTATTGTGTACGTGTTGTATTCAAACTTCAATCGCATTATTAGACAACAAGAAGTAAAAACGAGATTTTAAAATTACGCACAGCAGCCATCTTGTGATAATGAAAACCATTGAAATAAATTAGATGCCAGTGGATCAACATTTGTATAAGCATTTAACGTGCAACGTTTCACGGCACTCGGATAGTTAATTCGCGAGAAACGTCCATTTAAATATTTATACTTTGCGTCGCCGCCATGTTGTATTTGTGCTCACCAGGTTCATGAAAGACCTATAGGTGAACATATGTTCATAGTCTCTATGAACATAAAAAAAATCAGTTTGGTTGCTGTAAAAGATTCATAGATATTGAGAACCGTCTAAATATTTCGGGAGCTCACCATTTAGGAGTGTTATGTGTATAGGCCATAGAGTTATGTAATATTCAAGGACAATTATTGTCTAGGTTCATTATTCAAACTTTCACTTCGATCGCATGATTACGACACAAGAAATTAAAACTTAATTTCAAAATTTCGCACAGCCGCCATCTTGAGGTTATGTAAGCAATTGAATTAAATTAGATGGCAGTGCATTACAATCTGCAAAATCAATTACTGTACCACATTTCACTGCGCTCAGAGAGTTAAATCACGAGAAAAGTCTATTAAAATATTTTAAATTCGCTTGGTCGCCATGTTCGTTTCGTACTTTACAGGTTTATGAAATATACATAGGTATACCTCTATCAGTACCCTTTATCACCGTACAAAATTGCAGGGTGATATCTGCAATAGTTTCGGAGATATAGAATGTCAGTGAAATATTTCGCACAGCCGCCATTTTGAGGTTATGTAAACAATTGAACTAAATTAGACTCCAGTGCATTACAATGTGTATAAACATTTGCTGTACCAAGTTTCATTACATTTAGGTAGTTAAATCGCGAGAAAAGTCTATTTAAATGTCTCAACTTCGCTTGGCCGCCATGTTGGTTTTGTAGTCACCAGGTTTTTGAAAGTCTCATAGGTGAACTTCTAGTATTGCCCTTTATCACCGTACACAATTTCAGGGCGATATCGGTAATAGTTTCGGAGATATTGAATGCTAGTGAAGTATTTCGCACAGCCGCCATGTTGGATTGGAGAGACGTAACAAAATTTGAAGGGCACGGTCGAGGTCGCCGGGAATAGTGCTATGAACTTCCCGAGTTTCATTGAAATCGCTCCAGCCGTTTCGATTTTATTAGTGGGGGGACACACACACGAATCACACACACACGCACACACGCACACACACACACACACACACACACACACACGCACACACACACGGACAAAAGGTGATCTCATAAGCCTATTTTTTTCAAAATTGAAAATAGGCTAAAAATAGTCTTATGAGATCACCTTTCGTCCGTGTGTGTGTGTGTGTGAGGTGTGTGTGTGTGTCCCCCTAATAACTTTTAAAGGGCTGGAGCGATTTCAATGAAACTCGGTAAGTTCATAGCACTATTCCGGGTGACCCCGACCGTGCCCTTCAAATTTTGTTACGTCTCAACAATCCAACATGGCGGCTGTGCGAAATATTTTACCAGCATTCAATATCTCCGAAACTATTCCCGATATCACCCTGGAATTTTTACGGTGATAAAGGCAACTACTAGAAGTTCACCTATGTGACCTTTGAAAAACTGGTAACTACAAAACCAACATGGCGGCCACGCAAAATAGCGACATTTAAATAGAGGTTTCTCGCGATTTAACCAACCAAACGCAATAAAACTTAGTACAGTATAAGTCTATACACATTGTAATGCACCGACATCTAACTTGGTTCAATTGTTTACATAACCACAAGATGGCGGATGTGCGAAATATTTAACCCGCATTCTATATCTCTGAGACTATTAGCGGTATCACCCGGAAATTTTGTACCGAGATAAAGGGCACTACTGGAAGTTCGTCGATAAGATTCTCAAAAACCAGTTAACTACAAAACGAACATGGCGGCTAAGCGAATTTGAAATTTTTAATTAGACCTTTCTCTCTATTTAATGTTGCAAACGCAATGAAATCTGGTACAGAAAATGTTTATACACATTGTAATGCACTGGTATCTAATTTAGTTCAATTGTTTACATAACCTCAAGATGGCGGCTGTGTGAATTTTAAAATTAAGTTTTTATTCCTTGTGTCGGAATCATGCGATCGAAGTGAAAGTTTGAATAATGAACCTACGCAATAATTTTCCTTTAATGGTACATGACTCTATGGCCTATACATTTAACAATCCAACATGGCGACCATCCGAAATATTTAGAAGACTCTGAATATCTACGAATCTATCATAGAATCAAACAGAAATGTTTTATGTTCATAGGGGCTATGAACTTAAGTTCACCTATAGGACATTAAATAACCTGGTGATCACAAATCCAACATGGCGGCGATGCGAAGTATAAATATTCACATGGACGTTTATCGCAATTTAACCATCCGAGTGCAGTGAAACTTGGTACAGTAAATCCTTATACGAATGTTTATCCTCTGGCATCTAATTTATTTCAATAATTTCAATAACCACAAGATGACAGCTGTGTGAAATTTTAAAATCTTCTTGTTACTTCTTGTGTCCTATTCATGCGATTGAAGTTTGAATGCTGCACGTACACAATAATCTTCATGTAACAGTACATAACTCTAGGACCTACATATATAAAATCCAACATGGCGACCATCCGAAATATTTAGTCGGTTCTCAAAATCTACGAATCTATTACAGAAATCAAACTGGAATTTTGTATGTTGATAGTGGCAGTTAACATAAGTAGGATATATGAATATAGGCTGTATAGTTCTTCACGGAACTACTTGTTATATACACACATCAAAAAAAGTTTTGCATCACCTCGGTTCCCAGATCTCCGGCATATAGACGTTGACTGTGTATATTGTATCAAAGATATAGTCCCTTTGACTGTTCATAGATGTCACTAAAACTGCTCAAAGATGTAAACAACCATGCATGAGCAGGGCCTATTAGACGGAGGGGGTACGACAGCCGATCAGTTCCAGTCATTCCACCAGGACGAAGGTACGCTGCTCATGTTGTCTGTAGTTCTACCATGCCTAGAAGGTCAATACCGCAGTTCGATCGCGTCCGCATTGTTACTTTGTGTCAAGAAGGGCTCTCAACAAGGGAAGTTTCCAGGCGTCTCAGAGTGAACCAAAGCGATGTTGTTCGGACATGGAGGAGGTACAGAGATACAGGAACTGTCGATGACAGGCCTCGCTCAGGCCGCCCACGGGCTACTACTGTAGTGGATGACCGCTACTTACGGATTGCCGCTCGGAGGAACCCTGACAGCAATGCCACCATGTTGAATAATGCGTTTCGTTCAGCCACAGGACGTCGTGTTTCAACTCAAACTGTGCGCAATAGGCTGCATGATGCGCAACTTCACTCCCGACGTCCATGGCGAGGTCCAGCTTTGCAACCCCGACACCATGCAGCGCGGTACAGATGGGCCCAACAAAATGCTGAATGGACCCCACAGAATTGGCATCACGTTCTCTTCACCGATGAGTGTCGCATATGCCTTCAACCAGACAATCGTCGGAGACGTGTTTGGAGGCACCCTGGTCAGGCTGAACGTCTTAGACACACTGTCCAGCGAGTGCAGCAAGGTGGTGGTTCCCTGATGTTTTCGGGTGGCATTATGTGGGGCCGACGTACGCCACTGGTGGTCATGGAAGGCTCCGAAACGGCTTTACGATACTTGAATGACATCCTCCGACCCATAGTGCACCCATATCGGCAGAATATTGGAGAGGCATTTGTCTTCATGGACGACAATTCTCGACCTCATCGTGCACATCTTGTGAATGCGTTCCTTCAAGATAACGACATCGCTCGACTACAGTGGCCAGCATGTTCGCCAGACATGAACCCTATCGAACATGCCTGGGATATGTTGAAAAGGGCTGTTTATGGACGTCTTGACCCACCAACCACTCTGAGAGATTTACGCCGAATTGTCGTTGAGGAGTGGGACAATTTGGACCAACAGTGTCTTGATGAACTTGTGGATAGTATGCCACGACGAATACAGGCATGCATCAATGCAAGAGGACGTGCTACTGGGTATTAGAGGTAGTGGTGTGTACTGCAATCTGGACCACAAATGCTGAAAGTCTAGCTGTATGATGGTACAACATGCAATGTGTGGGTCTCATGAGCAATAAAACGAGCTGAAATGTTGTTTGTGTTGATCTCTATTCCCTTTGTATTTAAAGGTTCCGAAACTCTTGGAACCGAGGTGATGCAAAACTTTTTTTGATGTGTGTATATAGATAAAGCGTAACCGTGCAACCACCAGAGGGTGAGATCGTGTGTAATGGTGCTGCGGCTTATATCCGCCTATACTGGGGACCTGCGCTTCTTTTGTGGCTTCCAGTGAATATTTGTGGCTTTATTTTGGGTGCTGAGTTTGTGGTAGTGTTGTCCAGAGAATCTACTCTCTTTTGATAGTGTTTTAGGATCATATTTATTATTAATTTTATGCAGTAGGTGTCAGCCATCTTGTTAACTGCTACAATAAGTTCGATAGAAAACACTATCTAGAGAGTCACTCGTTATCTGTGGCTAAAATCTTTGCCCTCACTTTCACCCATTTTGTTTCTTTTGCCATCACTACCATAGAAGCTATGAACAAGATATGCACTATACTTAATATTCTTGGCGTTGCCTAGGTCACACAGCCGGCCTATTTTGTCAGCCATCTTTAAGACCGACAATGTGAGGCTTCTGTACCGGACAGCATATGGCACTATTACCCGGTCAGCTTGCGTGGTAGTTTAGCTCTGAACTGAGAAAGGGCTAAACACAACCCTGCGCGAGACACTGGGGTAGGGGGCCTCAACCCCGACACGGCGCGTCCCAATGGCTGATAGGGGACCTCCTGTAGATATGCAGGACAGGTGCGAATTAGGCATGGCCAAATAAGCACCCGCGGATCAACTGAGGCAAAAAAAGTAAACGGTCAACGGTCTCCAAGGCGGATGAGGAAGACTCACAACGGATTGGAAGGCGGAAGAACCAACACCAAAACTCTGGGGCATACAACCTCAGTTTTAATTCTGGAGGAACAGGCAACACCTGCCCTCCCAACTAACTTCAACATAGGGCATGATGGAAACACCTTCAGGAGAGACTACTCCAGGGGGCAGCCAGCAACGGTAATCCCCCACCGCCAAAAGCGGTGCAACCAGGCCTTTGGATTCTGGAGAGCCTGGAACGTCTTGCAGGGAAGAGTCGGAGCTTCCCAGAACCTCATCACAGAAGATACGAACCAAGCAAAAACATCTGATGGGAACGCTGAACATCAACACGCTCCTGAAATTTGGCAAACTAAAACAACTGATCAACGTTTTGAAGGAAAAAGACTTCTGCATACTGGCACTACAAGAGACAAGATACCTAGACGAAAATCCCATGGAATCTGAGGGTTACAGAATCTTCAAGGGGAAACCTGCGATAAAAAACAAATCAAATGTAACGATCTTAGGTACGGCCTTCGTAGTTAAGAGGAACATCACTGAGTCCATCATCAACTTCACCTCACCATCCGAGAAAATCTCTCTTCTCTCCTTTAGATCTGGAAATAAAGGATATACAATTATCAACGCACACGTCCCTATTAATGAAGATAACAAGAAAATACCCTAGAAGGTGGATAACTTTTGGCAAACTCTCGAAGACACAACCTACAAAATTCCACAACATCACGTAAAAGTTTTAGTTGGCGATTTCAATGCCCAGATTGGCGAAGAGAGAAGATATAGAAAAATTGTGGGAGACTATCCAGCACATAAAAGAACGAACAGAAATGGAGAAAGACTAATCGGGTTTTGCAGACATTTCAACCTGAAACTCATGTCCACATACTTCAAGGCACTCCCGAGCAAGAAGAAAACCTGGGTATCTCCTAACATGATGCTGGGAGAGTTCCAGATCGACCATGTCGCAATAACGACCAAAAACCGAAAGGAAATCCTGAATGTTAAAGTAAAGAAAAGCCTAAACATCGACTCGGATCACTACCTCTCGGGGATTAAAGTAAAATTCCAGACAAACAAACCCAAACCGAGAACCAACAGGAAGCCCAAAATTAATACAGAGACTCTGAAACAGAACAAGGAAAAATATTGAGAAAACCTATCAAAGCTGAACATGAACAGCTGGGAAGAGATCAGAGAAGCAATGACCAAAGCAGCTGAAGGTTTGGGAAATCCAGCGAGGAAACGAAAACATAGGTGGTGGAATGAAAAGTGTGACGAAGCTCTTGATAAAAGGCTAAAAGCCTGGAAGAGATGGCACTCCAACAAGACCGAGGAGAGGTGGGAAGATTTCAGGGAAGTAAGGAAGAGAACTGCTAAGATCATAAGATCAGAGAAGAGGAACTACACGACAGAAGTAGGGTGGAAAAGTTAGAAGAAGATTTTCGAAAAAACAACACGCGAGAGTTTTACAAAACCTTCAAAGAGGAACTACAGGGATATCAGTCACAAAGGCTGTGCTTCAAACGGAAAGATGGTAGTATAGCGACGAACGACAAGGAAAACTGTCAACGTTTGGCCGACTATTTCAAAGTGCTGCTGAACTGTGAAGAACCTGTGGAAAGATTGAATACTCAGAATCCATCCTATGAGAATCCGGATTCCAACCCACCAAGTTTAGACGAGGTAAAGCGCATAATAAACGAGCTTAAAAACAACAAAGCACCAGGCGAAGATGGCATCGCTGCAGAAATGTGGAAGTTCGGAGGAGAAATGGCAGCAGAAAAGATACACGGCATCATAGAAGAAATATGGAAACCTGAAATGATCCCGAAAGACTGGAAATGTGCCCTTATACACCCACTTCACAAGAAAGGTCATCGGGCAAACATCGACAACTACATAGGAATCTCTCTACTTCCAGTCGCATACAAGATACTCTCCAAAGTACTGCTGAACAGAGTTGAAAAACAAGCAGACCACCTCATAGGTGAATACCAAGCTGGCTTTAGACAGGGGAGATCGTGCGCAGAACAAATATTCAACCTCAAGAGGATCCTCAGATCAAGAGCTTTGAGAAGCCAGAACACTGTAGTAATATTCGTTGACTTCAAGAAGGCGTACGACTCAATTGACAGGCAGACCTTATTTAACTCCCTAGAGGAGTTCGGAATTGACAGGAATACGAGAGAAATAATCAAACAAACTCTAACGGATACCATGTCAAAAGTGAAGTTCTTCGGAGAAATCTCTGATCCTTTTGAAATAAAAACAGGGGTCATACAAGGAGATGGCTTATCACCAAGTTATTGAAAGTCCTATAGGTGAACTTATGTTCATAGCCCCTATGAACATAAAGAACTTCAGTTTGATTGCTGTAATAGATTCGTAGAAATTGAGAACCGTCTAAATATTTCGGATTGTCGCCATGTTGGATTGTTATATGTATAGGCCATAGAGTCATGTAGCCTACCATTAAAGGAAAAATATTGCGTAGGTTCATTATTCAAAATTTCACTTCGATCGCATGATTACGACACAAAAAATAAAAAACTTAATTTTAAAATTCGCACAGCCCCCATCTTGAGGTTATCTAAACAATTGAACTAAATTAGATTCCAGTACATTACAATGTGCGTAAACATTTGCTCTACAAAGTTTCATTGCGTTTGGATCATTAAATCGCAAGAAAAGTATATTTAAATCTTTCAACTTCGCTTGGCAGTCATGTTCGTTTTGTAGTTAGCCGGTTTTTGAAAGTCTCATGGATGAACTTCCAGTTGTGCCCTTTATTTCCGTACAAAATTCCAGGGTGATACCGGTAATAGTTTCAGAAATATAGAATGCCGGTGAAATATTTCGCATAGCCGCCATCTTGAGGTTATGTAAACAATTGAACGAAGTTAGATATCGGTGCATTACAATGTGTATAAACATATACTGTACCAAGTTTCATTGCGTTTGGTTGGTTAAATCGCGAGAAACGTCCATTTGAAAGTCGCAACTTCGCTCGCCCGCTGACCAATACACTTGAAGTCAACTTGCCTCAAAATCGAAGTATATATTAGGCAGTGTTCAACTATATATTTGCTTTTGCTGTGTACCACTCCACAGGCCGGTAAACGGAGGAAACACGAGTAGCCATGACGTCACTGCGCTGTAAGCACTGAGTGAGCTATCCGCCCCATCCAGTTGCTTGTTACAAAACGCTTGTTGCCAATCTTCTGTTTATAAGTATTGTTTATTATAATCGAGTGTGATAGCTGCTTTTTCAAAATGCCCATCTGTCGTGTGTACACTGTAACAACTCAACGAGTAGAAACCGAAACTGTACAGAGAAAGAAATGCATTTCCATAGATTTCCAAATCGAAGTAAGTCGCCACGTAGAATTAGCAGTTGGGTACAATTTTCCTAGAGTAAGCATTTTTATCCCGGTAATGTGGCTACTGTGTGTTCAGTGCATTTTCAAATTACAGATTATGATGGATCGCAACTTTTGAAAATGAAGCTGATGTCTACGGAAAAGCTACAAGGTCCAAAATTGAAGCCAGGGGCTGTTCCTTCAATAAGATGGCCGGCGTCGACTGATGGATATACTTCTCATGCAGGAATGCTAAATCATAAGCAGACCGCTTCACAAAGTACACTGTGGGAGTACTGGTCAGGAACTAAACAGTGCTGGACGGGAAGGTAAGAGACTAAAAGACGAAGGGAGTTTCTTGACACAGTATTAAGCAAAAGTTGTGTAACCGTACATATTCGGGGCCAAGATTGATTATACTCAATGAGGGATACTTTAAAAAAAATCTCCATTTATTCTTTTCATTTAACACTGAGCATCAATCTCTAACACTTCACTTCTCGGGATCTTATCACACAAAACCAAATCATTTTTGCTAATAAGAATCAGACGAAGTCAACAGATACTTCTCTTTACCACAAAAGCCTTATCTAAGTCCAAGACCGAACACAATAATCATCTAACCTCTTCCCTCATACATATCTACAATCTCCATAGATACTCTCAAAGATACTCACTACTAAATCTTTCAGCATGGAATAAAAATAATCAAAGATATATAAAAAACAAAACAGCATCAAAAAAGGAATATATAAAAGATCTAACTTATATGAGCATGGCCTCCCCTACCTCACTACTGAACTATATCACAGTATAGACACCAATACAGTATGGACACTTCGGCAAAACCGGAAGAACGGATTTTCAAAAAAAGAATTGATAAGGGGGAGCACCAATACACCTGTAAGCCGCTAGGTAGCACCACTTATGGACAAACACATGATAAACAGCTGATTGATGAATGTATATTTTATGTAATTTATTTAACTCTATTTCAACACACTAGCTCTCTTTATAATCAGATATTTTAAGAAAATAAATAACAAGAAAATAGAATGTGTTAATACTGCTGTGTTTTAATTCTAAGATGTGTGTGATTTAATGTTTAACACCACATTCCTCCAGTTCTGTGGTGTCGCATTGTGATTGCATCGTAACGATGAAAGGTTATGATATGTTTTTAATGATTAAATTAACACACGATATATTGAAAAGTGTGGGGGAAATGTGGATTTGGTTTCTTAAACTTTTTTAGTCTGAGATAATGCAATTCAAGTTTTCTACAGTAACTGTAAATAAGTGTTAATTTTTAATGTTCTTAGCTTCCTAACGTAAATACCCGGGAATTTATTTAGTCAAAAAAAGTCATGTTGATGGGTGGGGACAGTGTTATTTCCACATTTCATGATATGCCTAGGCTACTTCTTACTCCTCGTTTCTTAGCCTACTCACACTTCCGTTCGTTATCTTGTGTTCCAAGAAGAATTCAATACCGGTACTGTAAGTCATGTGCTAAGGAATCTCTTTTCATTACCTTTATTAATTCCACGTCTTTGTGTGGCTATTATAGGAGCAACAAGTAGCTTTCTGATACAACAAATAGACTATACATTTACTGGTAGATTGTTTTGTTTAGCCTACAGATGGCCTAAAAATAAGTAAAGTAAAGCCGAAATACAAGCTCAGGGCTTACAGTAAGTAAACCGGCCAACCACCCTTCGTACAGAGGCCTGCTTCTTTAATCCTAGAAGCCAAGGTCACACCCAGATCTCCATTCGGAGATCCTAAAGTCATCATATTATAGTTTTGGACTGGGTTTTGATTCTTGGATAACGCATGTTAGAATTTCAGAGTTGCATCCAGTGGTTCAAATTCCAAATATAAAAAAGAAAGGTTCTGTGGCTTATGATCACGAGAGCCACGTGAAGCTACAAGTTTGCTTTGCTTTCTGTCGCAAGTGAATGTAATAAAGTAATATAACTGGTAAGTAACACTATGTACAATGGTGTCGCCAATCAATCAAGTAAAACGCTCAGTCCTAAACTTGCTCTAACCATAGCTTAACACCAATCAGACCTAACTTTAACCTCGTCACGACTAATAAGTTGCCATCAGTCCGCAACGCACTTTTTACTTGTCAGTGGTATGTCAACTCCTTATTCTTCCCATTCTGCAGAATTGGAGATAATGTAGGATGAGTTTTCCATGCGATGGATGGTTTTTACACCTGGATGAGAGAAGTGTTAGGCTCATAATGCTGTGTGGCTTTTGGGGAGGCCTGGGGCAGGTCTTTCCAGTTGGTACCTGTAAGCGACATGTACATCATAGTGGAATTAATACTGGTCATTAGGAGGCCTAACTATATGCCATAGCTTCAGTTACTAGGCCTACGTCAAGAGTTAAGAAAGGGCTATCGTGGTGTAATCAGTTCACACTCTGCGCAGAGTGCTGGGATTCAGTTTCAAGTCGTAACAGCAGTCTTATTTTAAACACTAAAGTTTCAAAGTATGTATAATTTTATTAATGCAGCCAATGGCCATGTACTTTTCTTTTCAGGACGGGTCAGGGAAGGGATATTGGAGGGAAATTGGCCGTGGATTTATTGAAAGGAACAGTCCCGGCATTTGCCTAGTAGTGAAAATGGGAAACAACGAAAACCATTTTCAGGACGGTGGAGGTGGGATTCGAACTCACGCTCTCCCGATGCCAGCGAGGCACGAGGTAGCACATTAGCGCTCTCGGCCACCAAGGCCGGTTCAAAGTATGTATGCCTCTTGGTAAGCTATAATCTGGAGTCATTTATATAACCATATTTTTTGACATACCGGTACTGTATATATTATTATAGTTCCAATTAGGACCTCTTTGGTCTATGACCCGTGTGTTTGTGTGTACATGGTATTTGATAATCAGTGTTGTGGTGAATGTAATGTAATTGTTGTTTTAAGGGGAGGAACTTCGAGGTCATCTGCCCCTAGAGTGTTGTGGTGACTAGCTGTGTTTGTAACTTGAACAGTACTCAAAAAAAAAAAAAGGTTTTGCATATTGCGATTTATTGTTTTGCTGTGTGTACTGTACCCGATAACTAGTTTAGGCTATCGGCTACGCCAGCAGACATTAAGCCGTAGTTGAGGTTTTGGGAAGAGTTAAGAAAAGATAGCGCCCAGATCGAGTCAAGAGGAATGTCAGGATGACGTAGTAGGTCTAGGATCAAGAAGGCACTGACATCTGTAAGAAGATGGAATTATGGATAGAATTATGAAGCTTTATTAAGATCTATATGGAATATGGTATTTAAACATCTTAGAAGAGAAGACATAACATGCATTATATATGGTAATAATTTTAAGGAAGTCAGATAACCCTTAAGTTATTTTATAACGGAATAGCCGAGATGATGAGGGTTCGAGATTATAATTGTGACGCGAGAGCATAGTGGTGGGGAGAACGCCACGTGTCTGCGCCAGGCAGATCAGGGAAAAGACAGTGCGGACACATTCAGTTGGAGCTCTGTCAGCCGAGCTAGCAGGGTCGAGCAGTAGCGCAAGCCAAACGCATGGTGAAGGTCGCGTAGCGAACCGAAACTGTCAAGGCAAAGTGTAGGCGACAGTTTCAACATCACCGAGCAGCGAACGACAAGCAGGTCAATAAACCGGGCGGACTTGCCGAACAAGCAAGCATAGACGGCCGGGATATGTTAGGACAGCATTGCAAGTAGTTGGAGACTTTATTCTAAGCTGCATTTCAACGCAGTCAGAACACAGTTTTTCTGAATAACATTACGACTATGCATGTCATAACGCATTCCAAGTAACATTGACAATTTCAAGCAAACGGAATGTTGTAAGCATATGCACTGATGAACATTAGCTCGTGCGTTAATGAAATTATTTCTTATGCAGTTATATAAATTACCGAATATGAACACAACTACAGGGTGTTTCATAAACTTAGACACTCTCACATAAAATTTTATTTTATGAAAGTGAGACTTATCAGTTATTGGAGATTGAACTTTCGACACTCAAACTGAACATTTTATGGAACAGTGGCGTAACGTAGAAGAGGAATAGGGGGTCCGCTGTTTCCATGAACTTTTTCGAGAGGATTTGGACAATATCCGCTATGGATAATCAGAGGTTCATCATGTCGGAGTAAACGCAGATAGAGACGCGATGGCACCGCAGAGCGATGGATTCGATTCCTGACGAGAGGAGGTCCACCAGCTGATTCACTTGGGATTTCGAATGCAATCGTCATTTCATGGATGGAATGATATTCACGCCGATCTATCGAGAAATTCATTATGTAGGGAAAATCGACGATCTTGGAAATTTAATAACAGCTGATTATGAAAAGGTACTGTAAGAGTCATAACTACCTGATACGATTATTTTCATGAATACTGGGCACACATGTATATTTTTCTAATAGGAGTGATACGATTATTTAAACATGGTTTGACTTTATATGCTTCGAATTTGCTAGAATATGGCATGACCATATGATATGGCAGGCATCATTATACGAAATTCTCACCATTGGTTGGCTTTATTAAGCAGATGTTTGGTCTTTTAGACATTTTTTCAGCAAGGATATTTTTCGTGAATAGTTTTTTTTTGTGTAACGAGTATTTCGAACTCGTGATCTGCAATTGATTATCTAAAATTACTTTGTCAGTTCATTGCATACTAGCGAGTGTGTATTATTCATCAGTAGGGATTTTTCCATTGGATTGTTTGGAGATATTAAGATGTTATTCACTTTAGTGAATGAATATCGCTTTTAGATGACAACTAGAGACTTGTTGATTCCTATCTGGTACATTCACTCATATAGTCTACGAGATGGGGTCTTTCGTATTTATACGATTGTATGGTGGCTACTCATCTTACCCATCGCTCAAGGCACTATCATGATTAGACGACGGGGCGAGGTCTTTCGTATTTATACGACTGTACGGTGGTTACTCATCTTACTTGCCATAGAGGGACTCATTTTTATCATCCGAGTGTACATGAGATTGTAAGTGAATCAAACAAGGAACTACTAGTCACATATCAGTCGAACTTTTGTAATATAAAGTAACGATAAATGTCAACAGGGTTACATTTTTAATTCTTGTTTGCCAATCCAATATTTTGTTGCTATACTCTTTTGAGAGTAATTTCAGTTTAACAGCTGTTATAGCTGATGCTTTTGATGATTTTTTATAATTGTGTTTGATACCTTTGAGAAGGATTTAAAGTAATTGAATCTTGTAAGATGAATCATTAATGGTCAGATTTATTTTAAGGCAGATCAGTATTGCAGATTTTGATATGAGAGATTATAGCACATTGGTGTTTTCCTGTGATGTGAATTATGAGAATTGTAAGAGAATTTATGCTATTTGAAAGCAAATCTTGAATTACTAAGGTAATATTTTTCCAATTGTTTAAGAAGTTGTCTAGATGTGATCAGAGTAATTACAGTTATTGGAGATTGTGTGCGTTGATAATTTGAAGCCAGTTATATATTTTTTGTAGATCATGCAACATGGTTAAGTGAAGTTTGTGATAGGCATTTTGTGGAAGTTGCCATGTGATAGTTGCAATGTTGCTAATGTATTTTGAAGCAGACATGAGGTCGTCGTACCCAGTCTAGCGTAATTGTTGAGATTCATGCTGTATGTGCTGAATATTTATGGAATTTTGTGGAATAATTGTTGTATTCAAATGTGATATTTGAAGAATTGAGGATATATAATGTAGTTGTGGATAGTTAGATCCAACGTGATGTCGTGAAGGCAATAATATTTTTTGGCATGAAAATTTAAATACGAGATATAACTTGGAAGTAATAAAACTGTAAGACAACGTTCTATAACCCATATTAAACAATGTGTTAGGAAATTAAACAAATAAATAAAGTTGATAATACAAGATTTTCTGAGAATGATAATTAATGAAATAATAATCTGAAATGTAAGCATATTAATGATCTGACCTAATGAAATAAAAATCAGAATGACTAGATGAAATAATAAAAATCTAAATAACCAGAAGAATGAAATTTAAATAATTTGATAAATTAAATTTTGGAATAAATCAATGAATTAAATAAATGGATGAATTAAAGATTGGATAAATAAACTGATTTAAATAAATTAATAGATGATTGGATAGATGATGAATAACTGAATTAAAAGGTGATAATTAACTAAAGAAGCTGATGATTAATGAATTTATATGGAATTAAATAAATTTAATTGAGATATAATTTGAAGGGATTGCAACTTGAGTTGAGGATTTAAATGATTTAATGATGATGAATTAATGATTCTGACAGGAATATGTAGAATTTTGAGATAAGAATTAATGAGAGAAATGTTTAATTTTGATGATGATGATAACGATGACCAATAAGCCGTGAATTTTCTGTAATTCACGAACAAGAGATTATTAATGACGATGTAAATAGTGTAAATTAATTATTCGATGTTTAGGAGCATTTGACTAACATGTTCAACATTTAAATTATGCCATGCAAGACATAAATTACGTGATATTTAATATATGTGATTATTATATGTGTATGTTTAGACAGATTAATAATTTTTTCAAATCCACATTTATGATGTTAAATTAAAGAGAAATTAGGTCTCAGATTTCACAAATGTCAGTGACGAAAGACATAGTGCTACAGTGATCCTGAGAACCCAAGAGAACTTTAGAGATTTTTCTGTTTTATGTGGATGAAATGTTTTTGATTAGAAAAGAGATGGTTCGATTTTTGGACAATGACAATTTAACGTTGGCATTCGACCATACTCTCAGGTAGGAGGTATACTTAAAATGTCTGTCTGACTATCAAAGTGAAATAAATTTGTTTTTATCTTAGTTGTGATCTGATGATGGTGTGATGTTCCTTTTTCTTTCCTTGTTTTGAGTAAGGCTTAACCGGAAAGGAGGTGGTTTGCTAGGAATTCAGTTGAAGGCGCCCATTTATATTTGCATTATTTTTATTAAACTTAAGCCCGTAACGACCCTAGAGATACTTTGTCTCGTGTTACCCACTGCTTTTTCGATAACTCAGCTGAATTTCCGACACATTCCTTATTTGACTAGAGGTTCATTTAACTCCGCTCTGTCCTGGAACTCCAGGAATGCGATGTAATAGCAGATGGGTCATCGCATCCCCAGGACGAACGAGTACAGTACTATCCTACCATCGAATTGTTACCGGTGGCGGAAATCGGAACTAATGCGCTCCGCCCAGCCACACGCCTGCGATAGACGTGCAGTTGTCACCAGCGAAACCTCATCGCATGTCATTTGTGTGCATGATTCGTGCTAGGTCGTGCGCTGTGCGGTGTGTTCTCATTGTAAGACTGTGCATGCGTTCCCCCTCTTGCCCAGCAACCGCTCGCGGCAGCCATAACGAGGCGAGCTGACGTAATGTATACACAACAGCCGTGCTCCACGTCTAGCAGTAACAATTCCCTGGTAAGTATGTAATGACATACAAAGAAAAACAACACACAATATGCTGTGCAAAAGCATAACAAAAGTGGCAATCTTTTTCATGTTGGGGCATATCAATACCATGTATGGCCACCACGAGCCCTAAGGCATGCTTGCTGACAGAGGCATACCGTACTGAGAACCAACGAACCAACCTGGTTTGGGGCAGATTATCCCACTCTTGGAAAGCAGCTTCAATCAGTTGCTGAATGTTTGTTTGTTTGTTAGTTAGAGGATTGGGACAGTGCGAAACTGCACTCTTAATCTTTTCCCATGCATGTTCGATACTGTTCATGTCCGCAGAATATGCAGGCCACTCCATTCTCCGTATGCCTTGCATCTGAAGGAACTGATTGACCACCCTAGCTCGATGGGCATTATCGTCCACTAGTGTAAAGCCCTCGCCCATTGTGGCAGCGAATCCTGTAACGACAGGTTTGAGGATGTGGTCTCTGTATACCAGACCGGTCATGTTACCGTGGATAGGAATTAGAGGCGTACGTCGACCAAACATGATTCCACCACAAAACATGACTGAATTTCCTTGCTGTTGGAGGCGTTCCTGGATGAAGAGCTTGTGAAATCTCCCACCCACCCGTTGCCACACTCGATTGCTCTTGTTGTATGGGTTTCTTCTCACGCCCAAGTACAGAGGGCTGACGACCATGATGTACAACCTCCTACATGAAACAACAAGCATTAACATAGCCACCTGGCTATGGCTTCATGAGACAGTGACGGCAGAGAATCCCAATCTTCGTGCTCCAATAGAGGAACAGTTCGACTATGGTATAATGCGCCGGATGTTACAGCCATTCCAATAGACCAAGAGGCACTAAGGAGCAATCTGGCCACCATGTTAGACAACTTCTGTACATCGACTGCAATCTGTTGTTTCATTTCAGGGGCTGGGACATCGTGGTCATTTAGCCCTGTGTACTTGGGCGAGTGTGCAATTTTGACTGATAACCTGTGTTATTGTGATGCCTGTCTGAGTATGTGTATTTGCAATTCCGGTGAGGATTGGTAAGGAGGCGGCACTGGCTTTAACTTAGGAACCATCACAGCATTTGCCTGCAGTAGAAGTGGGAAATCTCGGAAGACCACTTCCAAGATGGCTGAGGTGGGAATCAAACCCTCCTCTTCTCAGTTGTGCCTCACGAGGCTGAGTTTGCCCTGTTGCAGCCCTCAGACCAGAATTACATTTCATGGCAGAGCCGGGAATCAAACCCAGACCTCTAGGGCAACAGCCAAGAATGCTAGTCACTACGCCACAAGGTGGTCCATGACTGCAATCTGGATCCTCTGTAAATATTCTCAGAATTGCCCAGTAACTTCACACATAGTATGGATAAGTTATTGTTGTTTAAGGGGCGGAACAACAAGGTCATCTGTCCCTCTTAACACAAAATAATACAAATTTTAGTTGAGTTAAAATTTATAGGTGGATGCCTAATATTAATAAAACAAACAAAAATAATATATATGGAATAAACATTCAGAAAAGAAAAAGTTCTTTGAGCAAATGCACATACAGGTACAGTATTTTTCTCACCAAGATACGATGAACTATATTATTAGTAGGGCCATGATTCTTATGCAAGATATGTTTACGTAATAGATAATGTGTGAGTCCTCCAGATAGACTCGTGCGGGTATTTTTAAAGTTAACACCCATATACTGTACATTCTAAGATGACTATTGAAACCGTAGTCCCCGAACTACCATTAAAACGAAACAAACAAACCCCGTGGCACTACAGTCCATGAAGGGCCTAAGCCTACCAAGCGATCGCCACCCAGCCATTTGGCCTGCAGATTATGTGGTGACGCGTGGTGAGTGCCTCGGGTCCCCTCAGCCGTTAATCTTGGTCTCCATGAGCGTGGCGCTGCCCCTCATTGTCAGACAGCTATTCAATTGTCCTTGCGAGGCTGTGTACACCCAGTTCCAGCCCTCACGCCGGTTTCTGAAACCCCTGACGGAGCCTGGAATCGAACCCGAGGTCTCCTGGTGCGAGGCAGGCGCGCTACCCCAACACCACCCGAGCTATATTACTCCATTTAATTGGGCATGCAAAATAATTTGAAGATGGAATGTTTGGTGCATGGAGCATTCTGGGAGGGGGGAAGGGGAATTAGAAACCATAGAAATTCACTTCTATTAGGACCAAGAGGTGGATTAGAATCCATCCCTTTTCACTTAGATCACCTCGTGGTGTAGCAACTAGCATTCTGGTCTGAGGGCTGGAACGGGGTACACTCAGCTTTGTGAGGCAAAACTGAGAAGAGATGATTTTGATTCCCATCTCGGCCATCTAGTAAGTGGTTTTTCTTGGTTTCCCACTTCTACTGCAGGTAAATGCCGAGACGGTAGGCTACCCCTAACGTAAGGCCATAGTCGTCTCCTTCCCTATCCTCACCTAAAATTATAAATGCACACACTAATACAGCCATCACAATAAGACAGTTTATGAGACAAATGATACACACATCCAAGTACACATGACTACAGGCCAACATTTAAATTCTCCTTGGCAAAACCGGGATTCAAAACTGGGCCAACCAGTTAGAAGGCAGCTATGCTTACTTCTAGACCATGGCAGTAGCTGTGGAAACAATGGGCTTATATGTTTGGCTATTTTTATTTCTTGGATATGAATATTTCTTTTATCCCCTTACTTCACTCCCAAAGTCTTTTTCATCCTAATTGACAGTGTCATGGAGCCCTTTCGTTCTAGAGAAAAGGATCATCCATGCAGCCTCAACGTAGATGGAAAGTAGAAGAGGCTAAAAAAGGAATGGGAAAGTGACTGTGGTCTATGGGAAAGCCATCATCTCAGCATTTTGAGATGAGAAACAAGGAAACTAACTTGAAATGACAGGTGAAGGGACATGATGTCACAAACCAGGTCTTCAGTATGGTGATGTGATTTGCAGTTAATTTTGTACAACATCCTTAGGTCTGAAACCCCAATCCTTCCATTTTCTAACGGGATGGGATAACCCAGAACTAATGGATCGTTGCACCTGTCTAAAACCATGGAGGATTATGTTAAGTCCATTGGCTGTCCAACAATAAAATTGTAAGTTATTTTGATTTAGAAGTTATTGCTTTATGAGATTACTTCCAAATCCTTTGTTGTAATGCAATAAACAAACATTCCTGATATCGCCATGATCTCAGATCACTGATTTGAGTTCTGATAGAGAGAGTCAGTTTTTGAAATACTGAAATAATGAACTGCTTCAGACCTGTCTATCACATTTGTTGACAACAAGACAAAAATATAGTTATCAGTCACAGAAGCTGCAGGTTATCTGATAATGAATTCTAGTTTCTCTACTAAAAGGTAGCGATAAACAATATGTTGGTTTTTGGTGTAAAGATTTGCCTAGGTAGCTCCACTCAAAAATTGCACATTACTTTTCTTAGTAGGTAGCTAAAACCTTGCAGGTATAGTATTATTAAATTTCTTTCGTGTTAGACCAACATAAATGTTACAGTACTCAGGAAGTTAAATTTGCTCCTCAATGACAATGCCAGGGCATTAAAAATCACTATTGAGAAAACCTCTTTATGATTAAACACTCGCTACCATATTTTATATACTGTAGGCTTCTAGGCCAAGCCACTTCAGGATATAGTCACAAAATTGGTGAGCTTCACCTCTGAAAATTGAAAACAGGAAAAAATAATGTTTCTTAAAAAAAGTCAAATGTTTCCATGAAAATATATCAGAATACCCAAACATTTGCAGAAAAATATGCCTGTTTGAGTTGGAATGTTTAGGCTTTCATGGCCAGATACGAGTTGTTTCTACATAAACCATGTAAACAAGTAAGTATTACTGTAATGCAGAAAAAATGTGCGATTGCAAGCAGAAGATTGTTCTTGACACTTTTCATTCTCTCTGTGGAGTTACTTCAGGAAGAATGTAGTGGTCGTAACCAGATGTGGCTGGTTGAACAATGTAGGGGAAATCTGCTGGGACCTTTCCTTTTAATAGGTCACAGGCTTTTCCAGTACCTTGCTCAGTTTCATTTCATCTCTAATTAACTCTGATGAGTATAATATTTCTTGAATTGTAATCTTCTGTAAATCTTCCTGCCTAATCAACCCTTAAATGAATAAATAATGTGCATGAGCCATTACAATTGTAGTATGTCATTATAAAGACACACCACTCAGTCCTTCACACATCCTTAAAAAGAAAGGAGACAACTTTTCTTAGCATCACTTCACAATCCATACGATTCCTGACCCCCACATAAATATGAATAATCAAGGGTAGAAATTAAAATTGATGCACATTCTGAAATTTATACCGTACCACATACTATGACAAGTGTAGCAAGCACAAAGCCATGTAACATTGACATAGAGGTACTGGTACTGGATACTTGTGATAAACATTTATACCAAATTCTACACCTTTAGCTTGTATCACATGAAACATTGGCCATGTTTACAGCTAGTATTAAACAGATTATTTCTGCAATGATGAGAATCAAGTCCTTGCCCAACAATAGAATAGGATGTGAGGTGCAGCCCAACAATAGAATGTAAACATTGAAATCTGTTGCTATGACTTAAGATAACTGTAAATTTTAAAACCATTGAGCTTTAAAATGGTATATGAAACTCAAATTTATGAAAATGTTTGGATAGGCAGTAGGCTATTTTCATGTGGATTTATATAGCCTATATTTATTACCAATACATTACATTTTCGCGAGACCACCTCGTGGTGCAGCAGATAGCTTTCTTGGCTGTCACCCCCCGTAGGTCCGGGTTTGACTCCCGGCTTTGCCAAGAAATTTTGATTCTGGCCTTAGGGCTGGAATGGGGGTACAGTCAGCCTCGTGAGGCAAAACTGAGAAGAGGAGGGTTCGATTCCCACCTCGGCCATCCTGGAAGTGGTTTCCCTACTCAAGGCAAATGCTGGGATGGTTGTTAACTTAAGGACACAGCCACCTCCTTCCCAATCCTATCCTCAATTTACAAATACACACACAGCCACCACAGTAACACAGGCTATCACACAATATGCCCACCCAATTTCTCAATTCCCGAGTGATAGTGTACGGATTGTTGACACCCAGAGTTTGGTGTTACATCTCCTCACTTATGCAAGGCTCCACTCTTGTATGATTATTATGTATTCATTTTCAAATAACAAATAACGGTATTGCTTTAGTGGCACCATGTTCTGCATGTGACATAGTGAAGAAAAATCATCCCTAGGATCGTTGCTGAAAGTATAGAAGTATCCAGGAATTTGATTAGTGTGTATCGAAGATACAGTTGTTGTTGCTTATTTTAAGGGCTGAGACATCGTGGTCATATATCCCCGTGTATTTGGGCGTGTGTGGAATGAGAGGGAGGTATCACTTGAGAAGAAATTGGGTGGGCTTATCATTTACATGGGTGGGCAAACTTTTAGTGGTCTCACAGAATTAAATAAAATTAAGGGAATTGTGATATGTCTATGAGGTAGGAACATCAAGGTTAACAGCCCTGGTTTTAAAGTCACACAGCCTTAATGCCATGCCGAGCGTAGTGAGGGGGTTGCTAACCTCAATAGTTTGTCTCTGAAAGCAACACTATTTACAATTCTGAGGGACTGGAGTACCTTCAGTCATTTTCAACAATCATGGGATTGTAGCTTTGGGTACACGACAATCCAAACTTCTCCAGAACTCTTCAGGAATAGCACAAAGTCCCATAGGTGAGGGAGCGAATGTTAAATCTGAATTGCATTGTAGCTTGTAATTAAAGCACTTAATTCACTGTATAGGGCTGCATCAACTAACTATGTTTGTTGGGCATTATTACCTAATCTCAGCCTAGCACTGCCCTCCTTGTGGTTTAAAACACTTCCTTTGAGAAATAAAGGCTACATACCCTATATATTGACGTGTAGATGTGCCACTTATGCCAGTAAATCCTCCTGATCCAGTCATTATATCTGGATTAGGAATGAGGAATTTGTGAATTAATGGATAAGTGTTTGAGGGACTGACATCTCATGGGTAATAAAACCAGAATTATTCGATGAAACGTGTGATATTTGTATTTACCGCTCCAATGCACGAGGAAACCGGAATGCTGTTATGTCCAGTGTGACAAGAACTGCGCAAAAAATTACCACACAGATGTTGGTTTCCCACATTTCTGCCATTGGTTAAAATGCAAAATTATATTTCTGAGTTGATTTTAATAATTACAAACAATGTTTTCTTCAGACAAAATCGACAGGCCGCACTCAATGAATACGGGTAGACTGCTCTCTCGCGGATACATGGTGAACCGTCGTCGCCATGCGTGCGTGCGTGTAGTGCTTCCGGAACCGGCCGATTCAAAACCATGACGAAAAAATTACATGGTAAAGGCCTGATGTGTCCTTACTGTATAGATATACTGTGACTATATCAAGGAAGCCATGTTATAACCCCAACCTACAATCCAAGAGATTGTACTGTGACAGTTGTAACGATAAAAATGTACTCGGCTTTCAGAGCGATACGATTGGGCATATTTTACCAGACAGTCACATATCTAGTTTATAAATACAGTGTGAGTTAGGAAGTGAAATAGCTAGAAAATACTTAGACGTTGCAACTTCCGGCCAGCCCTGAACAATGTCGTAATAATTGTAGATAACACAGTTTCTATGAGCCAGATGAAAGTGATGAAAGTGACAGTGAAAGTGATATTAGAGACAGGCTACTGATAACGTACACACTCAGAACGAGGTACATATTACAGGTTCATATTTCTGTGTTGCGTGGACAAGTTTAATCACACTCTTTGAAATTTGTTACAGTTGTAAAAGTAAAGTGAAAAACATTTCACATTACATTAGGCGTTGTGCGTAAGAACACTTTGCGATTGTGGTTATGAATTGTGTTGGTATTCTCAACCCTTGGTAGGAAAGAAACCGGAAGGAAATGTCCTATAAACATCAGCATTATTTTTGTTTGTTTGGTTCCTCAGTTTCGGGGCTGCGCCAACGCGGTCGGTTATGTAGTCCCGTGCATTTTGTGTGTGTGTGTAGAATCCGTCTGATAACCGGTGTTAATTGTGATGGCTGTATTGATGTGTGTTATATGTAACTTAATTCAGTTTTTTTTAATTTTTTGGCGTATGGCTTTTAGGGCCGGGAGTGTCCGAGGACATATTCGGCTCGCCAGTTTGTAGCTTCTTCGAGACGGACCGTTGGGAGGAAAGTTTGGATGTAAGTACGAGGAGTTGGAAGGTAGCGGCTGGGGCCTATAGTTACGGACCAACCCCGGCATTTGCCTGGAAGGAAGATGGGAGACCACAGAAGACCATCTTCAAGGTTGCCGGCGGGGGGATTCGAATCTCCTCGCGTCCCGGATGTGAGCGACTGCCAGCAGTCATGCCGCAACGACCACGGCTAACTCACCCGGTACTTAATTCAGGTAAGGACTGCAGACGGGCAATTTCAAGTATTTCCTACTTTTGCTACCAAATGCTACCGTCAACGACACCTAGCTGTGAACTTGGCTACTAGATGCCACCGCATCCGACATCTGGCGAAGAACGAAGGAACTTCATAGAGCGTTAATCAAATTGAACTCACAAATTTAGCTTCACACAATTGTAGTTAGTGGAAGATTCATTACATGCCATAAATTTATGGCATAGGTAAAGCCCTGCGCAGATGCGGATATCCGCAACATTTTCCGCCATGCGGATATAGTTTGCATAGCTGTGCGGATAGTGGATAAACTGCGAATAATGTTTGGAGTAAATTTGATGACAGTTTCTGGATTACAATCTGAACTTGTTGAATAGCATTGCTAGACCCGGATGTCATGACACAAAGCATAATTAACACTTCAAACTGAAAAGGGATGCAATTCTGGCTGTATTATATTAATGTTAAACATACCACATGACATACATAGCCTAGGGGAACGACTTTCTCCTCAAATGTTTAAATGTGTTGTTTTAATATTTGATGCTTTATCAAATAATTAAAAATATTTTTGCAATGTCAGCGGATTCGGATAAAAGTCGTGTGGATGCGGGGCGGATGCGGATAATAGTCGTGCGGATGTGGGGCAGATGCGGATAACATTTTCTTTATCCGCGCAGGGCTCTAGACATAGGCCCGCCGGCTTTACTTCCCCTCCGAAGGAAGGCACACTGAGGGATTTTAACGCTCTTAAAAAATACGACGACTTCGGCCGGGTTTCAACTTGCGATATTGGGCATAAACGATCAGCATCCTACTAACTACGCCACCGAAGCCGCCAGCATTATTGTTTGAGCCCTTTCGGTCATTCTGCAAGTCCATCAATTTACATAATGATGTCACGAACTGTATATGATAGAATTATTCATAAAATAACTGGTCCTATAGTGGAGGATACTTGGAACCAAGAAAGAACTAAGGTTATTGATTATTTGAAAAGCAGTGCCAAACCTATTTGGTTAGCCGGAGATGGCCAGTACGATTCTCCCGGCTTTTCTGCCGAATATTTAGTGTATTCTTTCATGGATATAAATACGGGCCGTATAGCTCATTTGGAACTTGTTCAGAGAGTGATGGTGAAAGGTGATCTTGAAAGAGCTGGCCGTGAAATCGCGTTGAAGAAGATTGTAAAGGAAAGAAAAGTAATATAAAACTCTTTCTTTCCTATAGACACAAAGGAGTAAGGTATTTACTGAGAATGCAGTATCCCCATATCGAACATGAATTTGACGTTTGGCACATCAAAAAGTATAATGACAGCAATTTCGCGTTCCGGCTCGGCCTGTAGTGTTTACTATATCCATGTTATGATTGCTATCTGAATGGACATCAGCAAACGTTGTTCGTTCTGGCTCATACTGACACGAACGAATGTTATTTACATCCATTATAAGTCAAAATAAGCCCACTAACAATGGCAACAGCAGAACACGGCAACAAAAGATGGAGTGCGGGAAAATACTGTCCGAGTTTACGCACAGCATCATACCTAGCAGGCAGACTCGGCAGCGCAGTGACGTCACGAGCAGTTACTACTTTCGCACGTAACTTGAGAACGGTTAGACGTAGAGGCACCGGATTAACGGCATTGCTATTACATTTCCAAGTTACATATTTAGCAATAAATAACGAAATATGTCTTTTTGTGTTGTGTTCTCCTTTAACAAAATCTCTTCCTCTTCTCGGAATGCTCCTTCTTCCACTCAGCTGTCCATTTCTTTTGCAGGTTGTCGTGATGTTCTTTGCTCAAACTTTACATTTGTAATCTACAGAAGCAAGGGAGATTACAATCTCGACATCCGTCATGGCAACTAGGCAAGATAATTGGTTGAATCAAAGTTCAATATGGACGAAACTTGGCGAGAAGAATGGACTACATCAAACCCTGATGAGCTAGGATTGATCACCGATCCCTTCAGGAAACCTCCTGGTTTCAATCTTCCCAGAAGCATATGGACGTCCCTGAACAGAGTGCGGACCGGTCACGGAAGATGTAACTTTAGGCTTCACAAATGGGGGAAAATTTCTAGCCCCAGTGCGATTGTGGCGATGCAGTCCAGACAATCCATCATATTGTGCCGGAATGTCCTTCACGGTCCTTCATGGGATGATATGACGGCCTGCAGAACGCAACTGATGATGCAGTGGAGCGGATTACTTCTCTGGGCATTCAACTGTGACTTTTAGTTTCGTTAGTGGATGTTAGTAGATATGTATTACTGTTATTGTATGTATTATTACTGTATCCTCTGTATGTCATACGAAATATATATATTCCGGCACTTGGTGCGGTCTTCGAGATTTTATATATTGAACTATTGTGGGTCCCTCTGGACCACTTTCAGCCATTCCGTGCCGCATTTACTCTTTGTTATGATGCTGAGTAGTTTCTTTGACGTTCTGGAGTTTTCCAGCCTGTAGATGTGTGTGGAAAACTTTGCTCGGCGTTTTCTGATTTCTTCCGTTGTTGTGTTTGTCTTTTGATAGAGTTCGCTCTAAGGTCACTTCATCCAAATGCAGTTTTCATTGACTGATTGTTATTAGTATTATTATTATTATTATTATTATTATTATTATCAGTATTTCCATAGTAGACCAATCGGATCTAGATTTACTTTATATCTTCTATACAGGGAACCAACATACCATCCATTATATAAACAGTAAGGTGCGTTCAAAAAGTAACGAGCCGGAGGCATAATTACAGAAACCAGTACCTGTATGTTTGAAGTATTGGCCCGGGCGGTTGAAGCACTTGTCCACTGTGACACGAGGCGGTGAATGGTTGTCTCATAAAATTCCCTGCGGTGCGATGTGAGCCAGTTCCGCACCTACAGCTGGACGTCGGCGTCCGAGGTGAATCATTGGCCCCACAGAGCCCTTTTCAGGGGACCAAAAATGGCGTAATCACAGGGAGAGAGGTCTGGACTTTATGGAGGGTGGCCGAGAACCTCCCATTTGAATTTCTGCAGGAGTGCCACGACTGTTTTGGCCATATGAGGTCGTGCATTGTCGTGGAGCGACCACGGCGGCTATGAGGTTCACTGTCACTCGGCGGTCCTGGGTAATGAGTGCATCAACCAGCTTGACGTTGTCAACAGTAATGCAGGGGGGTGTCTCAGACCGGGCATCATCGGCTAACGACACCCGTCCTTCCCTGAAGCGCTTGTGCCACGCCTTGACCCTTGCAAGGGACATGCAGTGTTCGCCATACACTTGTGACATTCGGCGATGAATGTCTGTTCCCCCCTACTCCTTCCGCTGTCATAAACCGAACAACACCTCTTTGCTCTTCGGTTGACGCCTCTATGTCACTGTTTCAATGCGACTGGCAGCGTTGGACGATTGATGCATGCTGCTGCTCGCTTTGTATCGTCACGTGACGTGCACGCGTGCCCTCTAGTGACGGGCTGTGACCTTCCACGTTCTGGTCGGAACCACACCTCGATACATACGCCACGATTAGCCTATGTAGTCACCGGTTTGCGCATTCCAGCCTCCGGCGCGTTACTTTTTGAACGCACCTCATATTTACGCCGTAATAATGTACGACCGACTACCGACTGTATAATACGGTTAAATTAATCGATAATTTACCTTATTGATGATTATGTATTTATCTTACAACCTTTTATTTAGAAATTCGTTTTGAGAGAGCGTATTGGTCTGCAGGAAATGGCATTTCATTCGCTGCACGGGATCGATAGATTGCCTGGTGAGGAGCATTAATTATTAAAGATGAATGCTTGCTATGTAAAGTGTGGCTTGCCTTTCATTTACATCAATACAGCCAAGTTGACATATTATTCTCGACACGTTATTGAATTTTATCTTTTCCTAATGATTTATTAACGATTTAATATAGTTAATGAATTCATCCGTATATTAGCGGCTTCGGTGGCGTAGTTGGTAGCACTCTGAGCTTCTATGCCCAAGATCGTGGGTTCAAACCCGGCCGAAGTCGTCGGATTTTTAAAGAACGTTAAAAATCCCTCACTATGCCTTCCTTCGGAGGGGAAGTAAAGCCAGCGGTCCCATGTCATAGATTTATGGCTTGTTAAAGAACCTTCCACTAATTACACCTGTGTGAAGCTAAATTATATACAGGGTGTCCCACCTAACTCTGCGACCTGAAATATTATCGAAATGAAACAAGATATGAACAAGAAGTTCCGTGAAGAACTATACAGCCTACTTTTCATGCCAATGATTATTCTACAGTATATGAACCTATCTAGAATAATGACGAAATTAAGTTGGTAATATCGAAATATCTAATTAGTTCAAAATATACCTGGTATAATGTAGCCTAATTGAGCACTACAGTTGGCAGCCCTGGTGACTGAATATATTCTTAGTTCCACCTCTTAAGGTACAGAATACAAAATTTGGTTGAAGTCCAATGGACGTTACATGCAGTTAGACACTGGATCTATCAGCACGCGTAAAAGCATGTTGCCAACAATACCATGCGTGTGCTGGTCAGAAATAATCTGAATTATTATGATATCTTGTTGTGCCAATTTTGGATGAAATCCATTTGTTAGTATAGAAGTTACATGTATTTTAAAATTGGACATATCAGCAGGCATAGAATCATGTTGGCAGCACTGCCTTGTATTAATTACTCCAAATTAATCTAGAATGTCAGGTGCTATACGTGTGCAAAGTATAGAGCTGTTGGCTTGCATACTTTCTGATATATTGATATTAGGGTAAAAAGAATATAGACAGCATTTATTAACAGTTGGCAGCCCTGATTGCTCTTAACAATACTTATAGTCATATCTGTTATGGTACACATATCACATACGAAATTTGGTTGAAATCCAACTGATAGTATAGAAGTTACATGTATTTAAAAATTGGTACTATCAGCAGGCTTATAATCATGTTGGTAGAACTGACGTATATAAGTTACTCCAAAATAATCCAAAATGTCAGAATATACGTGTGCATAGTTTGAAGCTGTTGACTTGCATACTTTCTGATATATTGGTATTTGGATTTAAAAAATAGAGATAGCAATTATTAACAGTTGGCAGCCCTGGTGGCTCTTAAGAATACGCCCAGTCATATCTGTTTATGTACAGATATTACATACAAAATTTGGTTGAAATCCAATTGATAGTGTAGAAGTTATATGCATTTAAACATTGGACCTATCAGAAGGCTTAAAATTATTTTGGCAACACTGTCATGGTAGGCCTCCTGGAAATTAAACTGAAATAGTATTATCTACATGTGTGCCAATTTTGGAATAGCTCCCATGCATACCTTGCAAGATATCCAACATGGAGCTCAAATTTCTAGTGCGTTTTTTTCAGCAGTTGGTAGCACTGACATCATTTTCAAATATGGACGTGAGCTATTCCGGTGCACATCTTTACTCATACTAATTTTGGTTTTGATTGCTGCAGCCGTTTAGGAGTTGATAGGGGGGGGGGGGAACACACACAGCCAGACAGACAGAAGGACAGACAGACACACATTTTCCCGGATCGATCTCATAAGTCTACTTTTTCCTCATGTTTGCAAAATGTGAAAAGTAGGCTAAAAATCTACTTGCGCAGGAATGTAGCCACGTCAGGGCGTCACACACTGGGAGGATATGCACAATCCAGGAAATTATAACAATATCACTTTCAACGCAAAGTTACCTTTTCTTACAAGGAACATACATGTTTTTTCTAGCAAAATCATAAGTAAACATACAATTATTGATAACAGAATTGGTTTCACTTCTCTAAACCTCGTACTTTCTGAAATAACTTAAGTTTTAGAGGATGGTAAAGGAAACACTGTTTGGTGCGGTATCATTGGCAACCATATTGTAGGTCCCTATTTTTATCAGGGAACACGAAACGAACAGCAATATGCATCATTTCTTCAAGACACGTTACCCCTTCTCATGGAGGACGTGGGATTGGAAACTCGTGTATCATTGTGTTTCCAGCATGATCGGTGCCCGTCACATTTCGCACGTGTTGCCAGTGATGTAATGGATGCGAAGTTTCCAAATTGGTGGATAGGACGTGGTGGTCCTGAGATGGCCAGCACGGTCCCCTGATTTGACGCCATTAGACTACTTTCTCTGGGGCGCATTGAAAGATAGAGTCTATCAGGAAGTCCCAACTTCAATGGCGAATATGCAACAGCGTATTACTGCGGAGTGTGCGGAAATATCTGTGGAAACACTGGGATCAGTACAACGCTCTCTTGTTCACCGCCTACAGAAGTGCATTGATGCAAACGGTGGTCAGATTGAACATCTGCTGAAGTGACACAGTTTCATCAGTTAAGATGTTACTGCTTACTTGTGAATGCCTTTTCCGTGCTGGATGTAATTTAAAAACATGGCGTTTCTTTAAGCTATAAACCATAAGTTTGTTTAGGAAATCGGTAACTGTACCTTTTGTACTATGTGTACAGTTCTACACATTTGTTAAACTTGACAAACAGTGTCTCCATTGCCATCCCCTACAACGTTAGTTATTTCAGAAGGTACGAGGTTTAGAGAAGTGGAACCAATTATGTTATCAATAATTTTATGTTTACTTTCGATTTTGCTAGAAAAACAGGTATGTTCCATTTAAAAAAAGGTAACTTTGCGTTGAAAATGATATTGTTATAATTTCCTGGTTTGTGCATATCCTCCCATTGTGTGACCCCCTGACGTGGCTACATTCCTGCGCAAGTAGATTTTTCATATCTTGTTTCATTTCGATAATATTTGAGGTCGCAGAGTTAGGTGGGACACCTTGTATAGGTTAAACATTTAACTAACGTTCTTAGGATCTTACGTTCGTCGTCAAGAGCCGACTGCGGTGGCATCTGGTAACTAAGTTCTGAACTAGTTGGTCGTTGACGGTGGCGTTTGGTGGTAAAAGTAGGAACTACTTGAAAAAATCAATTTATGCAGTCCTTACTTGAATTAAAACAGATACAAACACTAATACGGTCATCAAAATTAACACCGGTTATCAGACATATTCTACACACACCTAAAGTACACGGGGCTATATGACCGCGTTGTCGCAGCCCCTAAACTGAGGAACCAACCAACCATCTTCAGTATATTGATTGAAATTATTATCGATAGTTTTAATTAATGATAAACTAACTTGTAAAACGTATCCATATACTTTTATTTGTCACGAAGAATAGTACCAGGCTTCAGTCAGGAGAATATACGAATTAATGCCTGTCATATTTAGGGATATAACAAGATATAAAGAAACAGCGTTTGTGTAAGGGCATGGATACCAAGAGTCCGCTGATGAGCCAGCTTGATATTTCTAGGTGAAACTTGAATTATTGCATGAGTTTTAATAGAACTACGTTGATAACTGCATTGACCACGTCCTTCCTCAAACTTCTCCACTCTTACAGACATCATTGCCCCCGATTACGAAACAAAACGTGGCTAAATATTCAACTCCACTGTCAGGTTTTAGACGCACGGGTAGAAGAGATAACCAAAATCGTCTATAATTTAGCAATCCAGAAATATATCAATAAACCGCCTTGCGTAGTGGCTAGCATTCTAGGCCTTCACCACGGAGGCCTGGGATTGATTTTCGGCTCTGCCACGAAATTAAATTCTGGTTTGAGGGCTGGAACGGGGTACACTTAGCCTCGCGATGCAAAACTGAGGAGAGACGGGTTCAATTCCAACATCAGCCATCCTGGAAGTGGTTTTCCATGGTTTCCCACTTCTACACCAGGCAAATGCCGGGATCGTTCCTAACTTAAGGGCATGGCATCTGCATTACAAATATTCGCACTAATTCAGCCATCACAATAACACATGTCATTAGAGAAAGTCCACACACACATCGAAGTTCATTGGGCTGCATGACCACGATGTCGCAATGTCCGAAAGAATCTACAATAACAACAATATATCGATAAATACCAGCTCGAAAGCCTTGAAGTCATACGATTTATGATCGGTATAATAAGAACATCTTTCTTCGTCCATTTTTGCAAGAGACTGAAAGTATAGAATGGGGTAATTCATACAGTTACCCTCACAGTAGGCCTACCGGTGGATATCCGCAAAGTTTTTCGCCATGCGGATATAGTTTACATGGCTGTGCGGATAGCGGACAAACTGCGAATAACATTTGGAAAAAAATTGCGGATTGCTTATTGAATACAATCCAAACTTGTTTAATATTATTATTATGACACGGATATTTAAGACATATCATATTTTTCCGTTATGTTTTTTTTTCATGACAGATGTAAGATGATGATTTAAGTTAATCTCATACAAATTATGTCATTAAGCATAATTAACACTCCGAACAGGAATGGGCTGCAACTATGGCTGTATAACATTCATTTTAAACATAGCACTTGTCATACAAATCCTAAGGGAACTACGTTTTCCTCAAATGTCTAAATATGTTGCTTTAGTAATTAATGCTTTATCTATTTAAAAAAAAAAAAATGTAATGCCAGTACATTCAGATAACAAACGTGGGAATGCGGAAAAACGTCATGCGGATGTGGGGCGGATGCAGTTAACAGTTGAGCGTATGCGGGGCGGATGTGGATAACGTTTTGTTAATCCTCGCAGGGATCTGAGTCTATGCTCCGTGGTAGAGGAGTGTGATGTATTGCTGGAAACAAGGCCCTGACGTCACCGTGAAGCGTGAAACAATTACCGCTCCCTACTTGTGGGCGTATATCTTAGCAGCTCCAAGATAAACAGCAGCACCCTGACATAGAGCATAATAATTCTACAAGGCCTGCTGCGTCTGTGTAAACACCAGCGCTAGTGATTATACCGAGGGACAATTGAACAGAAGCATGCGCGCAAAAACGGGTTAGCTCATGAGCAGATCCGCTCGCACTGGTGAATGGGCATTTAAGCTATCACACCTATTTTTACAATTCCCAGTTTTGGAGATATCGCCAAGTGAGTTTTGAGTGACACGACATACCTACTTACAGGTTTATAATGAAATCAAATAGATACAGAGATATGCGTTTGCAAAATTGTAGTCTGAAGATACAATAGGCTACTAGAGTCACAATTAAATATGAGTTCATAAATCATGGAATTACCAGAATTCATATCTTGATAATTAGATCGCAGGTTCAAACCCAGTTGAAGTCGTCCAATTTTCAAGAGCGTTAAAATCCTGCAGTGTGCCTTCCTTCGGCGGGGAAGTAATGTCGGCGGGTCCATGTCATAGATTTATGGAATGTAAAAGAACCGACCACTTCAATTGGTAGTGTGTAGCCAAAAATTTCAGGTTATTTGGTTGGAAACGATCTATTAAGCTCCAATATTCGCAGCTGGGTGTCAGTGACAGTGACGTCTGGCAGCCAAAGTTGGGACTATATGAAATTGAACTTGTTGGAGAGCCTATGGGCGTTGAATTGAAATCGCCTGCTATGTCCATTGGCTGCAATTCAAATATAAATATAATATCCTCATAATTGACATGCATAACATCTATATTTTTGGATATGGAGCAATAGATTTATGACATATTGACTTCACGGCAATTAGATATACTTTTTGTAATTCTTTATAAGTTTAAGAGAGCTGTTGGTTCCCGCAGCAAATATGGGACGTAGTGCAAGATGTGCTACCCCGGAGGTGGTCCAGGCAAGGTCACCAACAACCCACTGAAGACCCTGCCTGACTTGGTGTACTGTGCCCGTTAATCGGCAATGAATTGGATGATCCGCCGAAAGCATCACCATTCATGGCGACAAACCAAGAACGTAGCAAAGGATAAAACATGATTCTAATCTAGGTTCAGTTTGAAAAATAGGAAAGCTGCCGGAGTAAACGAATCTCAAAAGCGATCTCGGGGAGGGTGGGGGTTCGAGATGGTATCTCAAACTCCACCTTAGATCCAAAATCAAAATACCCTAAACCAACAAAAACAAGTGGTTCCGTGACGAACTAAAGTGCCTACCTCTCTTAACATTCATGATTCATGTCAATGATTAATCTATATATTAGAAATGTAATGTTACATTGGATCTATCAGCGCGTCTAAAATCTTGATGCAACAATATCAAGTACGTGTTGATCACAAATAATCTAAAATATTATGATCTATTTTTGTGCCAATGTTGGATGAAATCCACTTGTTGGTTTAGAAGTTACATGTATTTAAAAATTTCACCCATCAGAAAGTTTAGAATCATGTTGGCAGCACTGACGTATATTAGTTACTCGGAATTAATCTGCAATGTCTGGTACAAAGTATAAACCTCTTGGCTTAGATACTTTCTTAGAATAACAGGTGCTGGCCCCTACGAATGCGCATAGTCATATCTGTTATGGTACATAAAGCATATACGAAATTTGGTTGAAATCCAATTGATAATATAGATGTTACCTGTATTTAACCAGTAGTTCCGTTAAGAACTACCATATAGCCCATTTTCATATATCCTACTTATGTTAATTGTCTCTATCAGCATAAAAAATTACAGTTGGATTGCTGTCATAGATTAGTAGATATTGAGAACAGTCTAAATATTTCGGATGGTCGCCATGTTGGATTTTTATATATGTAGGCCATAGAGTTATATAGGTATACTATTATACGACGATTATTGCGTAGGTCTAAAATTCAAACATTGACTTCGATCGCATGATTAGGACACAAGATATGAAAATAATTTTTAAAATTTCGCACAACCCCCATCTTGAGGTAAAGTAAACAATTGAACTAAATTAGATGTCAGTGCATTACAATGAGCATAAACATTTGCTGTACAAAGTTTCACTGCGCTCGGATGGTTAAATCGCGAGAAACATCTATTTAAATGTTTCAAATTCGCTTGTCTGCCATGGTCGTTTTGTACATAAGAGGTCTTTGAAAGTCACATAGTTGAACTTAGTGCCCTCAATCACCGTACAAAATTTCAGGGTGATATCGATAATAGTTTCGGAGATATAGAATGCCCATGAAATATTTCGCACAGCCGCCATGTTGGATTGGTGAGACGTAATAAAATTTTAAGTGCACTGTCGTAGTCGGCCGAAATAGTACTAAGACCTTACGGAGTTTCATTGAAATCTCTCCAGCCGTTTAGATTTCATTACGGAGAGACACACACTCACATACTCACACACACACACACACACACACACACACACACTCAACGACTAGAGGAGTCTCATAAGTTAAATTTTCAAAAATGAAAAAATTTGGATCTATCAACAGTCTTAGAATCATGTTGGCAGCACTGACGTATATTAGGTACTCCAAATTAATCCAGAATATCAGGTACTATATGTGTGCAAAGTTTGAGCGGTTGGCTTGCATACTTTCAGATATATTGGTATTATGATACAAAAAATAGAGATATCATTAATTAACAGTTGGCAGCCCTGGGGGAACATAAGAATACGCATAGTCATGTATGTTATGGTATACATAGCGCATACGAATTTTGGTTGAAATCCAATTGACGGTATGGTAGTCTATAGAAGTTACAAGCATTTAAAAATTGGATTTATCAGCATGCTTAGAATCATGTTGACAACAAAGTCATGCTTGGGCTCCTGAAAACTAATCTGGAATGCTGTTATCTATGTGTGTTCCGAATTTGGAACAGTCCGCAAGTATAAAATCTGAGATCCAACATAGAGCTCAAATTTCAATTGCGATCTTTCAGCAGTTGGCAGCACTGACGTCATTTTCAAATATGGCCGTGAGATATACAGGTACATATATTTACTCATACCAAATTTGCTTTCGATAGCAGCAGCCGTTTAGGAGTTGATAGGGAGGGACACACAGACAGACAGACAGACAGAAGGACAGACATGCAGACACACATTTGCTCGGATCGATCTCCTAAGTCTACTTTTCCCTCATTTTTACCCTATTCTTATTTATGAAAAAAAAATAGGCTTATGAGATCTTCTTTTGTCCGTGTGTCCGTCTGTGTGTGCGTGTGTGATGGTGTGAGTGACTTTTAAACGGCTGGATCTATTTCAATGAAACTCGGTAATTTCAAAGCACTATACCGGGCAACCCCGACCATCACCTTCAAATTTTGTTACGTCTCACCAATCCAACATGGCGGCTGTATGAAATATTTCATCAGCATTCAATAACTCCGAAACTACACCGGTATCACCCTTGAATATTTTACGGTGATAAAGGGAACTACTAGAAGTTCACCTATGTAACATTTGAAAATCTGGTAACTACAAAACCAGCATGGCGGCCAAGCGAAATTGCGACTTTTAAATAGATGTGTCTCGCGATTTAACCAACCAAACGCAATAAACCTTGGTTCAGTATATGTTTATACACATTGTAATGCACCAACATCTAACTTCGTTCAATTGTTTACATAACCTCAAGATGGCGGCTTTGCGAAATATTTCACCGGCATTCTATATCTCTGAAACTATTAGCGGTATCACCCTGAAATTGTGTACGGAGATAAAGGGCACTATTGGAAGTTCATCTATAAGACTTTCAAAAACCAGTTAACTACAAAACGAATATGGCGGCCAAGCGAAGTTGAAAATTTTTACTAGACCTTTTTCGCGATTTAATGATCCAAACGCAATGAAACTTGGTATAGCAAATGTTTATACACATTGTAATGCACTGGTATCTAATTTAGTTAAATTGTTTACATAACCTCAAGATGGCGGCTGTGCGAATTTTAAAATTAAGTTTTTAATTCTTGTGTCGTAATCATGCGATCGAAGTGAAAGTTTGAATAACGAACCTACGCAAGAATTTTCCTTTAATGTTATAGGACTCTATGGCCTATACATATAACAATCCAACATGGTGACCATCCGAAACATTTAGATGTATCTCAATATCTACGAATCTATTACGGCAATCAAACTGATTTTTTTAATGTTCATAGGGGCTATGAACTTATGTTCACCTATAGGACTTTCAATAACCTGGTGATCACAAATCCAACATGGCGGTGACGCGAAATATAAATATTCACTTGGTCGTTTCTCGCAATTTAACCATCCGAGTGCATTGACACTTGGTACAGTAAATCCTTATACAAATGTTAATCCTCTGGCATCTTTTTTCAATTGTTTCCACAACCAAGAGGTGGCAGCTGTGTGATTTTTAAAATCTCGTTTTTACTTCTTGTGTCCTAATCATGCGATTGAAGTTTGAATACTACACGTAAAAAGTAATCTTCATGTAACAGTACACAACTCTAAGACGTACATATATAAAATCCAATATGGCAGCCAACCGCAATATTTAGTCGGTTCTCGATATATTCGAATCTATTACAGCAAACAAACTGACATCTTGTATGTTGATAGATGCAATTAACATTAGTAGGATATACGAAAATAGGCTGTATAGTTCTTCACGGAACTACTTGTTACAATATGAGAAAAGTAGGCTAAAAAGGTTACCGATATCTTTGAAGCCATAATTCAGTGTTGCCTCATTAACAATTAGGCTTAATATTGTATCTTTCAGTTTGTCAACACAAACGTCATTCCAAGTAGAATATGGAATATGTGAAAAGTAATCTGAAATAAATTGCATGTGACTTAGTTTTATGTATATTGTTACGGACTATTGAAGAAAATGAAAACTAAGGGATATACCCTTCAATAGTCGGATTCGGTGACGTAGTTGGTAGCGTAATGAGCTTCTATGCCCAAGGTCAGGCGTTCAATCCCGGCCGAAGTCATCGGATTTTTAAAGGGCGTTAAAAATCCCTCAGTATGCCTTCCTTCGGAGGGGAAGTAAAGCCAGTGGGCCCATGACATAGATTTACGACATGTAAAAGAACCTTCCACTAACTAAACTTGTGTGAAAAGAAATTTGTAGGTTAGGTTTGATTAATGCTCTTAAGTTCCAAAGTTCGCCACCAGGCGCTGGATGCGATGGCATCTAGTAGTAGCCAAGTTCACAGCTAGGTGTCGTGGATGGTAGCATTTAGTAGCGAAAGTAGGAACTACTATAAATTATCGTCTTCAGTCCTTACTTGAATTAAAAAACAGATAACACACACTAATACATTCATCACAATGAACACCGGTTATCAGACAGTTTCTAAACACACCCAAAGTACACACGGCTACATGACCGCGTCGTCGCTGCCCCTAAGCTAAGGAACAAACCAAGCAACCATACCTTTCAATAGTCCGTAACAATATACAGGATCATCGAGAAAGGTTGTAGCAATTTCAAAAAATGATAGCTCAGGAACTATTTGAGATTTCAAAACGAGAATTTTTATCATTTTACATGATTATGTCGACTTCGCGGGGGTCTGGCGTTACGTTACGGTGACGGGACGATATGTACAGAGAATTCACTGAGGTTTGTGACGTCATAGTACTGCTTGAACTTCCTCCTTTCCCCGCGCGCCCCGGTGAGCGTGACGTCATCCAACCAGCTACCTCCTTTGACCATGGTTAGCACTTGCTATTTTTAGCCTACTTTCGATTTTTGCAAAAAATGAAAGTAGACTTATGAGATCACTACAGGGCCAAAAATCGTGTGTCTGTCTGTGTGTGTGTGTGAGAGAGTCTGTGTGTGTGTGTGTGTGTGTGTGTGAGTGTGTGTACTCTGAATGTCTGTTCCCCTCTATCAATTCGAACACGTTGAAACCTAATTGAACGAAATTTGGTACAGAGGTAGAACAAGCAAAGGGCACCTCAGTGTCATGTTTTATATCGCCGCCATCTTTACCAAAACTGCATGGCGGCCACTCAAACGTTTAAAACGCAAAATCAAATAACGACTAACCAAATTATCCGATCTCTACCAAATTTGGTAATAACATACCTTCATATAGGACGCGTCTTGTGACCAAACTACAAGGTCATCCGCCGTACCATTTCAGGATGGCGGCCGTGCGAATTATGCAAACTTTATAATCCATATCATGGGACCCACCAGTTCCGATTATAGAGCCGAGAATCGATTTAACTGTTCTAAAGGAAGAGGCACGTTCGAAATTAAAAGTTTATTTTGTAATACTATAGTGAAGAAGTGATTTTAAAAAGCTGAGCCGTCTCGGTAAGAAGACAAAATGGCAGCGGATATCTTGTGCCTGACTTATATTTCACTAATTTGAGTATTGCATGCAATATAGCGTACTGATACAAAATAAATAAACTTTGTATGAAATGCTTTATAAATAAATAATATACTCCACTGATGTAATCGTTTAGTCTAAATCATTATTTGCTAACAAGTTATATGTAAGTCATTTTATATAGAACGATGTTCGTTGGCACAAATGGCTCCGTGGTAAAGCGTTGGCTTATCACTCATATGCCTATGGTTCAAACCCCATCAGAGTTTTTTTTTGCTTGAAATTTTATATATTTATTGTTTTGTAATGATTCAGACGTTTTAAAATTAAGCGTTATATTTTGCATATTACGGTGGAAAATATATATTTAATTAAAACAGAATTCACCAGCAGATTTGCTCGAGACATCTAGCAGCCAAAAAGGTAACTGCACGCCGGCCTACTTATTAACTTCAAGATTTTATTGAAAAGTTTCTTCTTATTGCCACTAGAATGCACTCGCCCTGTTAGGGTTATATTGTTCGATACTTCTCCACTAGATGTCACGACTGGTCTACTTGGGACTCCATTGGTTAGTACCGTATACCAATGGCATTCTATACGCATCGAACTCGAAGAATGGCAAGATGATACTTAGATAAATTTTTACTTTTTATTTTAAAGGGTTTGTACCAGCCTATTGTGCGTTATTTGAAAATGTTAATTGAAGTAAAGAACAAAACGATTTCACATAGTAACTGAATTCTAACCGTTGGTGCTAGTTCAGGTTATTAATTAATACTTTTATTTCAGGCAAATAGCAATCGAAAATATCCACATAGTTTGTATACACACGTCTCTGTAGGGTCATGGAAAGATGTATTAATTCAATTAGGGTTGTGAAAGCCATGCACAACCAGACGTGTAAAGACATGCCTCAACTCAAAGTTGGATGTTGCCCACGGCAGGTCGATTATGTAATAATAACAATAATAATAATGTTATTTGTTTTACGTCCCTTTTAACTACTGCTGCTTTTAGATACGCCGGGGTGCCTGAATTTTGGCCCGAAGGGGATCTTTAACGTGCCAGTAAATCTACTGACACGGCTCCCTCGCATTTGTGCACCCTCAAATGCCAGCTGACTGCGCCAGGATACGAACCTGCAACCTAGGGCCCAGCAAGCGGGAGCGTTACCGCTGAGCCACCTAGCCAGTCCGGTCGATTATGTCTCCAGATCCATAACATTCTTGAGATACTTCTTATCTATCTTTCTTCAATGATGGTAGTAGTTTTTTTCTAGGTTGTGGCGTTTGGTAGAGGTAAATAGTTTCTAAGGTCTTCAACCAAGAAATGATTTTATTATACTCTTTGATAATAACAACGAGTTATAACTATACTCATACATTTAGGAGAAAGTAGGCTATATGTTCTTTACTGAACATCTTGTTTCTTATTAATTAACTATTAATTATTTATTAATCTCATGTAATTTATTTCAGGATAAATATTTATTAATCTCATGTAATTTATTTCAGAATTATGGCATAGCCCTGCTCTTTTTGGGTACATTCGTGTTGACCGACTGAAAAGTACCAAACAATTGTTTACTTAGGTAACACTGAAAAATGGCTTCAAACCCCACAACTTCTTCTTGATTCATTTCATAGCACTGTGATACCTAAATTGGTGCGAATCACGGATAACTGATCACACACAGCTCAGTACAGCACTACACACCCGTGGTGGAAAGCACCGCGCGATAACTCAACAGTCCACACAGACAACAGATAGCGAACTGAAAGGTGAGTTTTGTAATAAGCCGAATGCTACAGGTCCAAACTAGGATAAGGTGACAGTGGATGCACATCAAGCAACTATTCACTGGACAGTAGCACAAAACATATATCTACGGTCGAAAAGCCGCAGCGTGTGTTCTGAATGGTTAAATAATAATAATAATAATAATAATAATAACTAATAATTAACTTTTCAATCGGTCAACACAGTTAACTCCCAATTACTGGGACATGCAAAAATAAAACCTAAAAAAAACACAAATATGTGTTTATATTTTTTAAATCAATGTAATATTTTTCAGGTTGATTTTTCCTATTTCCCAGTAATTAGGAGTACAGTAGGCTATATTGTGTATACCCACTGAAAAGTTGTAATATCGATAAGGAATCGATCATTTGTTAACCGAGCTAGATGTCATATTTAAATATTACTTAGGCTAAATAATAATTTCACAGTTGTAGAAACGTCCTTCTGTAGTAGACTGCCCTAAGTCAGCCAAGTCTTTGCCACCAGTGGATTTTGCCAGTGGATTTTGAGGAATTGTGGTAATAACCATTACCGTAGCTCCAACATCCAATTTAAGAGATTGAGGAGGGGACATATAATCAAGAAGAACAAGGCAAGTTGCACCATTGCGTTGGCAAGGAAGCCAGCAAGAGAGGGCACACTTCGCTTAGAGAACTCTTGACAGCCGTGACTGCAATTTGCGATGGATTTCCCTCCTGCAGAGTTGGTTCCTATCACAGTTTTTTGTATGGAGAAACTAAATTCATTGGTAAGAACGTCTCCAAGGACGAGTATTCCAAGCCTCTGGAGAATAACCAGAAACATGAATAACTCAAAAAGTTAAATTCTCTAATAAAGCCGGCGTTGACCGGGAATGAGGTGAGGTCAATCTGTAAGTGGCAAATTATTTTACGTCCTCGTAGTAAAATGAATAATGAAGGGTAGATGCATGCACATTTTTAGTTCCCAAGGTTTTAAATCTGTCACAGATTTCGGTTCAAGGTCATTTTATTATTCAAATGGTTACCTCTTTTTTAGCCTACTAAGTAGTGTTTCTCCGTTAGGGACTTAAAACGTTTTCTGTAAGGAGTCGCGTCTGAAATATATCGGAATTTTCCTCCTCTTAACGTGGAAATTCAGAAAAACAAAACCTAACTGCCACTTTCTTATAATAAAATGTAACTAATACTATACCTTCAACCATTAGTTAAATATCTGGAACAACTTCATCGTATGGAAAATATTTTCACTGCATTACGTCATGAAGAATATCAGAGAAATGTAGGAAAACTGACGTTGAGTCTACTGATTTTCACACCTCTATACTAGGTACTCACATATCATAAAAGCAACCCCGCTAAGGCGAAGCTATAAGTCATGGAGCAGAGTTCTCTGTAGACTCGATGAAGGAGTGAGTTAAGGGAGAGCATAAAACTTGAGGTGCCAAAACGTGTATTTTGTTAGCTATCTGCCTTGTGTAGTCTTGGGATACGTATTAGCACTCCAAACTTAGAGCTTCTGTGTTTGATTCCCGTCTCTCCCAAGAAATTTAATTCTGATCCGAGGGCTGCCTCCTGAGGCAGAACTGAGAAGAGAACTTGATTTTTACCTCAGCCATCCTAGAAGTAGATGTTCGTGCCTCCCAATTCTACTCCAAGCAAATGCCAATATTGGAACCTAATTTTAAGTCACAATGGTTAACTCCTTCCCAGTCCCAACTCAAGATTCAAATACGCAAAAACACTATCACAGACGTCAAAGTAGCACAGGTTTTAAGATTCCACACAAACACCTCAGTAGGTTTATAAATCTTAACTTCAACCATCAGAATCTAACGATGAACTCCTGACGGTCGAAACGTGTAATCCTTAATTTCCCTCTAATTTATGTCAATAATAAGTAATACATGTATTTGTTTCAGGACTTATGCCATATGCTGCATATATGTATGTATCCCCACCCAATCATATTGGACAAATACCGTGTTCACTGATAGAATATAAATTCATAGTTTGTACAGACAACACTGAAAAATGGCTTCAAAACTTCACATAACCCAGCGGTACTTGAACCCGTGACCTAGGGCTTCGTACGGCGGTGTTCTGACCAATGAGCTGTAGGGGACACTTAAATTCTCACTTTGATAGTATGTATATAACGCAGGCCAGCCCCAGCCTACCATACCGTGATTAATGTCCGCTGTAGATTCTAAGAAATTGATTTTGACGAGCGCACTGATACAAATAGAGACTTTCAGCGATTAGATTGTGTAACGAACAAATAGTACAAGCCATGTACTTGGAAGTTAGAGAGTTAAAATGTATGACCTCAGCCACACCCATCTTAAAGCTGAAAAAAATCATTAGCCTACTTTGTTTCACTGGGATTGTGAGAATCCTATTCTAGGAATCTGTAAATCACCATGCTTGTAGTGAAGGGTGATTCGTATAAGGCGTGATCAAAAGTTTCCGTTTGAGGGCTTTGCTGCAGCGGGCATTGAATGCCGAACAAATACCACACCGGATGGCTGTTTGCTTGCAGCACCTCACGTGCTTCAATGTTGAAGGCCTCACGTTCCTGGAGCGCATTGTTGCAGGCGACGAAAGCTGGTGCCATCACTGGGAACCGTAATCGAAAGCGTCGACGAAGCAGTGGTGTCGTCCATAGTTCCCTCGTCCCAACAAGTTCAAGGGCCAACCATCCGCTGGAAAGGTGACGCTCGCGCTGTTCTCTGATTATCGGGGCCCATTGCTCATTTATTTTAATGACCCTGGTGTCTCCATCACTGGGGAAAGGTACTGCGCATCGCTGGAGAAATGTTCGCTTTTTCTTTTCGCTATTGTTTCACCCTCCAGGGTTGGCTTTTCCCACGGACTACGCGAGGGATCCCACCTCTACCGCCACTGAGGGTAGTGTCCTGGAGCTGGGGACTCTGAGTCAGGGATACAACTCGGGTGTGTGGCCAGCACTACGCCCAGGCGGCCTCACCTGCAAAGTGAACAGGGGGACTGATAATAATAATATCATAATATCGTATTGCCTCGGGTGCCGGGTGCAAGCTTTGTAATTTGACACCCAGAGGGTAGCTTGCATGTCAAATTTCGTTGTTCCTTGAATCACTATGAAAGCCAAGGAGGTTAGATATCTAAGCTCCTTGAACACTATAGCGCTTTCTAGTAGAAGGGATGTGAAGAGTGGGACGGTTAGGCAAAGATGTGGGAAGGAGGCGGCCGTGGCCTTACAGCAGAAACCATCCTGGCATTTGCCCGAAGACGAAGTGTGAAACCACGGAAAACCACTTCGAGGATGGCTGAGGTGGGAATCGAACCCCCACTTCTCATTTGGGCCACCCGAGGCTGAGTAGACACCGTTCCAGTCCTCATACCACTTATCAAATTTCGTGGCAGAGCCGGGAATCGATCCCAGGACCTCCGGGGCGGCAGCTAACCATGCTGACCGCTACGCTACGGAGGCGACTCACACTGGAGAAATTACGACATGCAATTTAGGAGAAACGTCGAAGAAAACTGTGACAAGGGGTGCTGCTTCTACATGATAATGCACGTCCCCATACCGTAAAAGTCGTAACGCAGAAGGTAAGCCAACTCAAGTGGGAGACACTTGAGGAACCGCCCTATGGACCTGATCTCTCCCTATGCGAATATCACGGCATTAAAGAAAGGCGAAGCCTCCGTGGCTTAGGCGGCAGCACGCCGGCCTCTCACCACTGGGTCCGTGGTTCAAATCCCGGTCACTCCATGTGAGATCTGTGCTGGACAAAACGGAGGCAGACAGGTTTTTCTCCGGGTACTCCGGTTTTCCCTGTCAAAATTTCATTCCAGCAACACTCTCCACTATCATTTCATTTCATCTGTCATTCATTTAATCATTGCCCCAGAGGAGTGCGTCAGGCCTCGGCAGCCGGCACAGTTCATATCCTCGCCGCTAGATGGGGGCTTCATTCATTCCATTCCTGACCCGGTCGGAGACTGGAAGCAGGCTGTGGATTTTTTAAAGAAAGTCCTTGAAGGGCTGACGGACGAGGATGTGCGTCGCACAGTGGGTCAAAATCGAAATCTAGGAGGACAAAAGGATTTATTTTCATAGTTAAAAATCAAAATGTATTACTTCTACAGCAATCATATACAATTGCCGCTCACTATTCTGGGATATAAACGCATCTTAGTATAAATCTGTCACCACTGTTCGAACAGTCTGAATTGGAGGGTGATTGTAAGTGGCTGTGGTTTGGTTGTCTTTGTGGTTAGTGTGATGCTTTAGGATGGAACATACAGTGGAAGGTATGATCTTTGTAACGAGTTTCATTTATTAATTGGCGTAATTGTTACGTAATTTTAGCCAAATTTGCATTATATTATATTTAACTATTATTTTTTAAATTATATTTTCACTTAGATTTTTAGTATGTCGCGTCACTCTGCGTCACTTTCTACTTAATGTTAGAATGAAGATAAAGGCCTGTAGTTTACGCCTGTGATAAGATTTTTTGCATCATTTTGCAACTTACTTAGTTATTTTACGTTTCATAAGATGTCTCGCAACCAGTTCTCACACGTTTACAACTGTTTGAAGCACTGGGATCGACGATTATGTCAAAAGTTGAACTTTGTGACTTTGTTAAAAGTAAATTAGGGGTAGAAAATGGTTCTGAAGATATAACTGAATGCTCTATCCAACTCCTAGTCATAGACAATATCTTGCATTTGTAGACGTAGCTTAAAAATAGTCTTAACTGTTGTTTATTATGACGTAAACAAATTATATAAGTTGCTTTCACTCTAAATTCATGATTGAAACGTAAAAATAATTTTGTCTCCCTAGATTTCGATTTTGACCCAGTGTGCGTCGGTGGGATTAGTGCCTCAATGCTCAAGTTTATTGCCTGATTGGAGGTCAAACGGAAACTTTTTGATCACGCCTTATAATAAGGTTACATTGTTAGTAACTTACAAAGGTGACGTGAACTGTGCTACTTGGTTGGCTGGACAGGAGGCATTTCTCATCAGAACAAGCCTTCATCACAATGTTGGCCGTGTCTGGGCCTTACAGGCAGTTCGGAAACTCACTCCACTGAAAGGGAAGCCTGGCTGAGTCCGAACAAGTGGAATAGTGGTTGAGGTCGTCAAGTTTCCGCACACAACAGCACAGGCTAATTAATCCTCCCTGAGGGACTTGGGAGAGATGTACATGTCCCATTACCTCTAACACAATGTACGTACGGATAGAGTAGCTTACAGCTCAAGTTCTTTTTAAGAAACTGCTTCACAAAGGGTCAAAACTGAAAGTGTGCACAATCCCAAAACTTGAGTAGTGCGTGATGATGCAGTGGCCAAGCTGCTTGCCTCTCACCAAGGTCAATGCATATGAGATTTACGATGTGAAATATCACACCCAGTTGTTCGGAATTAGGTCTCGCGAACAGAAACGTTTTATGGATGTCCCGATTAAACGTTTTCGATAAAACGTTGTAAACCATTTCGTAGAAAAAGTCCTTCTTTTTAGTTTAATGTCATTGCAAAAACGTTCAAAGTTTTCTGAAAATAAACCTTCAACCGTTTTGTAGAGAAACGTTTTCTTAAACGTTAAGATTTTCTTTTTAATGCTGACCCTCTTAAACGATTTTGCATTTAAATTTAATACGGACTAAATGTTTCTGACGACTGACGATTCGACTGATTCTGGAGGAAGTGTTACGAAGGTTTTTCAGTTCACTTAATCTAGTGTGAGAAGCAGTGGCGTAACTAAGATTTGCTTCTGGAGGGGCATAAGCGGAGTAAATTCGGAACTAATTTGTTTTTGTGCTTGCTTTCTGATTTGCTTTTGTTTTTGAATTTTGTTTCTCATGTGTTTTGTTTCATATTTTGTGTTTGTTTTCTGCTTTTGTTTTTAAATTATACTTTGTGTTTTTTGTTTTAGTGATAGTTTTCTGCTTTTGTTTTTGAATTGTACTTTTTACTTTGTGTTTTCTTTTTGTTTTTGTGTTTGTTTTGAAAAATTGATTTTTTGTTTGTGTTTTTGTTTTCTGTTTTTGTGTTTGTTTTCTGCTTTTGTTTTTGAATTTTGGTTTTGGCTTTCTGTTTCGCTCATGTGTTTGCTTTTGCTTTGTGCTGGGGGAAAAATAAGACAATGAAAGCAAAGCTACACGTTTTCATGTTTGATCTCGATAGCATTTGCACCTCTCAATACGCAAAAGCTCGGAATGAACAGTTATTGTAACATTAAATATTTCACACAAGTAAAGATAAATGTTCTCAAATTATAAACGAGCATAATACAATCGTTTGTCAACAATACGACAATTGGCTTTTTAAATAAGAATTTCATCAATTTAGATTTTTTTAAATTAATTGGCTCCGGGTAGGGGGGGGGATAGATCCCCCTAATCACCCCCCGTAGTTACGCCACTGGTGAGGAATAAATGCACATTCGAGCAGTATACTGGTATTATGTTATTTAAACGGATTAATTTGTAGACACTAAACTAACTAGTTTATTTTAGAGTTAATTTTTAGCAGAACAATTTTAGTGTCGATGATCATTTGGGCATATAGGTAAATGCATAGACATTAACCATTATGAAGAATGGTATTAATTATTATCCGTGTTGACTGATATTAATCTCAAATTATAATATCCGCCTTGCCAAACACTTAAAAAGCGTTAATATTTAAATTAATACCTACATGTTTCGGTATATAATAATACTCTCGTCAGCGTAGATTGAAATAATAAATGAATCTTAAAAACTATGTTGACTATTACCAAAGTGAAAATGGCTATCCTTACAAAGAACACATTTGAATTTCAATAAAATGCATGGTCACACAAAAAGATGAAGAATACATAAAAGAAACAAGACCAAAGTCAATATAAATCTACCTTAACATTATGCATGTATTAACTTGAGTCTTGTTTCTTTTATGTATTTTTCTTCTTTTTTGGTGACCTTGCTATTTGTTTAAATTCTAATGTGTTCTTTGTAAGGATATCCATTTTCACTTTGGTATTTGTGAACATAGCTTTAAAGATTGTTTTATTATTTCAATCTACGCTGACGAGGGTCTCATTGTATACCGAAACATGTACGTATTAACTTAAATATTAAATGTTTTTTAAGTGTTTTACAAGGCGGCTATTGTAATTTGAGATTACCTATTGGTAAATAGCAGTAGACTATATTATTATTGTATGGAGATGGGGCTTCTGGTTTGCTAAGCATGTAGAACGTTCGTAGGTAAACAACAATTTTTTGGCGAATTTAGTAAAATCGAAATATTCTTCTTTGTCTAGTGAAATCTACCTCCACCTTCCAGCGGGCCGAGAGATAATTTTTAGCCTACTTTTCACATTTTGCAAAAATGAGGAATAAGTAGACTTATGAGATCGATCCGGGAAAATGTGTGTCTGTCTGTCCTTCTGTCTGTCTGGCTGCAGAAATCGAAACCAAATTTAGTATGAGTAAAGATGTATACCGGAATATCTCACGTCCATATTTGAAAATGATGTCAGTGCTACCAACTGCTGATAAAACGCACTAGAAATTTGAGTTCCATGTTGGATATCTTGGAAGGTATGCATGAGAGCTATTCCAAAATTGGCACACATGTAGATAACACTATTTCAGTTTAATTTTCAGGAGGTCATACATGACAGTGTTGCCAAAATATTTTTAAGTCTTCCGATATGTCAAAATTTAAATGCCTATAACTTCTACACTTTCAATTGGATTTCAACCAAATTTTGTATGTAATATGTGTTCATAAACAGATATGACTGAGCGTATTGTTAAGAGCCACCTTGGCTGCCAACTGCTCTCTCTATTATTTTATCCAAATACCAATATATCACAAAGTATGCAAGCCGAGAGCTTTAAACTATGCACACGTATAGTACCCGACATTTTAGATTAATTTTGGAGTAACTTATATACTTCAGTTTTACCAACATGATTCTAAGCTTGCTGATTGGGCCAATATTTAAATACCTGTAACTTCTATACTATCAGTTGGATTTCAACCAAATTTCGTGTGTGGTATGTGTAACGTAACAGATATGACTATAAGTATTCTTAAGAGCAATCAGGGCTGCCAACTGTTAATAAATGCTGTCTATATTTTTTAACCTAATATCAATATATCAGGAAGTATGCAAGCCAACAGCCCTATACTTTGCACACGTATAGCACCTGCCACTCTAGATTAATTTGGAGTAATTAATATAAGTCATTGCTGCCAACATGATTCTATGGCTGCTGATAGGTCCAATTTTAAAAATACGTGTAACTTCTATACTAACAAATGGATTTCGTCCAAAATTTGCACAACAAGATGTCATAATATTTCAGATTAGACTATTTCTTACCAGCACACGCATGATATTGTTGCCAACATGCTTTTACGCGTGCTGATAGATCCAATGTCTTACTGCATGTAACGTCCATTGGACAACCATTTTTTTTATTCTGTACCTTAAAGATGGAACTAAGAATATATTCAGTCACTAGGGCTGCCAACTGTAATGCTCTATTAGGCTACATTATACCAGGTATATTTCGAAAAATGAGACATTTCCATATTACCAACTTAATTTCGTCATTTTTCTAGATGGGTTCATATACTGTAAAATAATCATTGGCATGGAAAGTAGGCTCTTTAGTTCGTCACGGAACTTCTTGTTGAATTCAAAAAATTCAATAATACATTTTTATTTCAAAAATTTAATGTCTGAGCACAATGGTTTCTATTTAAACATAGGCATACGAGGCCAAGTTATTTCCGAAATGATCACGGAAACATTGGGACTAAAGTGTATGGCCAGGATTTTTTTTTGATGCGTAACATCTTTCCACTCGGTTGCTGGTTTGTGGGAGTGATTTTGAAAAATGGGACAAAGTGGATCGGACGATCCAGCTGACAGTGGTGGATCAAAGGGAAGTGTAACACTCACTGTCAGCTAGATCACATTGCTGAACGCTTTCATTTTGACGGTGAACGCTCATGCGAACTCTGGTGTCAACTGATTGAACACAAAGCACATGGCACATAGTCGAAGTCTTCGTATCAGTATTTAAATTATTATATGCTTTAATATGACACATTGTAAGTAGTCGGCAATTCCGGTTTCTGCACAATGGCTATTCAAATATTAACCCACATAACGGTAATGCAGTCAACAATATAATATATGTCATCGGGTTTATACGGGACCTAGGCAAGCCTTCATGAACTAATGGTGAACACAGTCTCTTTACCCACAAGAGGGCCTATTCATAAGGCATGTTAAACTCAATTTCACGCAGGAAAATTATCGAAACAAGCAAGATATAAATGAAACTTAATTCCGTGACACAGTATTATTGGCACGTGTGGAAAGGGAATTGCTGCACCCCTTTAGGGATTTCGAAAAGATGTAAGGTTTCGGACACAGGGATTGAATCTTGGGTGATGGAAGAGACCAAAGATTAGAATTTGCCTTTGCGTTTATTTAAGTTTTTAAACAGCATATAAAGTTACTTCTAATAAATATAGTTTTAAGAATTAACAAGAAGAATAATAAAAATGCAAATTCAAAATGCAATATTTTTTAAACAGCGTATAAAGTTACTCCTAATAAATATAGTTTTAAGAATTAACAAGAAGAATAATAAAAATGCAAATTCGCAAGTTTCTCCAGGAAACGAAAAAGGTTAACAAAATTCCCTTATGAGGGATTAAAAATTTACATTGTTCATAAAAAGAGAGACATAATTATAAATACCTAAACGAGGAACTCTTAATGATTAACCATGATGAATATGATACCACCTTTCAATGAGGTGAAAATACATAACCCTTTCTTTAGGCCAGCAAACCCTTGGCTGGAAACAGTTGGTTGGTCCGCAAGGGGCTGATGCTTTGAAGTAGCAGTTCTGTTTGCCCGCACAGGGCTGATGATCGTGGTTAATGCGCCCACACTCCGGAGGCACTGGTTCAGAGCCAAGGTTTTGGCGATGTTCAGTCGTGATGACGAGAGTTGACCAGCAGTGAGATGTTTCTTGGTATTAACATCTCCGCTGGTTCGAGAAGTTGTCTTTTCATTAGGCAGACTTGAACTGAGTACAGCGTTTGTAGAAAATGCCCAGCCGCCAGCTGGAGCAAAGGTTGGCCTGGAGCCTAACTCCGTGTTGACGTGACGCAGGGCCTTTGGCAAGACCGTGACACCAGGGGGTAATGACCCCCGGCAAGCTTGTAGTAGCAAGTGAGTGAAGATGGAGAGTCGACCTGTAGGCCGATAGACCTAAGGTTATATAGCGGTAGTGACGTCAGCGTGCCGAATCTTCCAGAATGAAGGAGGAGTGAAAGAGCAGCCAATCAAAGCACAGCCCCATGCACATTGCGAGCGTTGCCGCTGGGGTGAGCACAGTACCTCGTGAGAAAATGTGACGGTATGGTGCGTCTAGAAAGACACTTCAGATAAAAAGGTGAGTTGACATGAATAATACAGAAAAACAATTAAACTGAAACACCAATAAAATAAATAAATCAGAACACCGCGTTCAGACTGCAATTAACGAAAATAAAAATAATGGGGCAGAAAAATTGAACGTGTGTTTCACACCGTAAGGGAAACATAGCCTACAGAAAACATTCGCAAAAGCGAACAACGTGAATATAAGCCACCATCTTGTACGTAATATTCGTGTGGCCGAAATAGCCGTGGGGTTAACGTCATTGACTGTGAATCTAGAGATCTCGGGTTCGATTCATGTGGGATCAGGTATTTTTGCTACCAGATTATCGTTTTAAACGATATTTATCATATCAATATGACTCATTTTAACAGAATCCATATGAAATTACGTGTTGGTCTGTGAGTCAAGATGTCTGGGAATTGGGCAAGCCTTTCATGATCTACTGCTGTGCATATTGCATTTACTCGCAAGTTGGCCTATTTATAGGGAATTTAAGGTTATGAGCGGTGTCGCGTCTATTAATCTAGTTGATCCATACAGTATCCTTTTTTAGGCTAGTACTGGTGGACGGTACGAAACCTCTAATAAAATGAGTTCCGTATTATGAACTACAATATCTGTAAAACATTCCCTTTTACAATAGATTAATATTTGTGCCAAAAATATTATAAAATACCGGTGTATCAACAATTTGCCGTCCTTGAAATGGTTTTCCGTGGTTTCCCCATTTTCAACTCCAGGCAAATGCTGGGACGGTACCTTCTGACAGGCCACGGCCGCTTCCTTCCACAGCCATACCCAGTTTCATTCACCATCATTCATTTCATTTCTCATTAACTCATCTCGTGAGGTTGGCGTCAGGAAGGGCATCCGGCCGTAAAACCATCCGCCACAAATACTTCCATCGCATCTCATCCCCGACCCCGTAGTTAAACGGGAATAATAAGGGGTAGACATACAATACCGGTGTATCAACAATTTCATGTGAGGTTCCTTCTATGTCAGATGTTACACATCATATGCGACTACTGTAAGGATAGCATCTTCTTCTTTTTAAATGTGAAATAAGCTAATGGTCTTAAAATTTTGTTAGGGACTGTATATTCGAAACGATCTTTGTATGTTGGAATGTAATTTATTAGTAAAAGAATTTAAATTAATTATCAGCGACACATGTCATGTGTTGGAGGCTCGAATTCCAGTGGTATGGAATAACCTTTTGACTCTTAATTACAACATTGATATTCTGTCATGTATTTAAATCAAAGTGGGAGGCTATTTAGTGAATTCCAATGATATTACACGGTCTCTTATTGACCCCATTATAATTAGAGTAGGACAGTTTTATAGATAAAATCAATATCACAAATTGATGAGAGGTGATTGAATCCACCAGACTGCTGATGTTCACATTCCCTGTCCTATATATATGGCCTATTAAATCATTATCCCTGATGGGTTGGGTTCAATCAGCTATCAACCAAGCAACGAATTCACTGACCGCATAATACTGATGCTGGACGAGTACGGGACATGATACGCAGTTGTTGTTGATTCATTTAGGAGCTTTGCGACATCATGGTCATGTAGCCCCGTGTACTTAGGTATGTGTTGAATCTGTCTGATAACTTATGCCATTGTGATGGCTATAGTATTGTGTGCATTTACAAATGGGTTAGGACTAGGTTAGGAGGCGGCCGTGGTATTCATTTTGGTACCATCCTGGCATTGCTTGGAATAAAATTGGGAAACCAAAGAAAATCACTTCCAAGAAGGCCAAGGTGGGAATCGAACCCACCTCTTCTCAGTTACGCAGCATGAGGCAGAGTGTACCCCCGTTCCAGCTCTCAGACCTGAATTAAATATCTTGGCATAGCCGAGGATCGAACCCGGACCTCCGCGACATCATACACTGAAAACGTTGTTGTTGTTGTCGATTCACTAAGGGACTACATGACCTCGATGTTGTGAAACCCCCTTAATTACTTGGATGTGTCTGATAACCTGTGTCATTGTTATTCCTGTATTGGTGTGTTTATTCATTTGTATTTGGGGCTTGGGTAGGAGGAGGCTGTGGCCTTAATTTAGGTCATATCCCAGCATCTGCCTCGAGCAGAAGTAGGAATCCACTTCTAGGATGACTGAGGTAGGAATCCACTTCTCAGTTCCGCTTTGTAAGACTAATGTTACCCCGTCCAAATCTGCAGATCAGAAAGTTTTTGGCTGAGCCAGGAATATAACCTTGACCTTCATGGTGACAGCAATAAATGCTATTCACTACGACATACAGTAAGACGGAATCAAAACATAGGGCATTGCATGTCATTGCTACGATTTAAAAGGAACAACAAATCTCGCCCTCAGGAGTTCATCAATAGTGTAACGTGGGTTGGTAACCGTGGTACCCTAGCTGAGTTAGGTATTGACTCCACTTACTTAATCCTGTCTTAAGGCAGCCGGGACGTGTGAATCTGTAGAGAAATGTAGCTTACGATGTTTAGTTACATATCTCAGAAACGACAATTGATATTTCCTTGAATGTTCTTTTGGTATATTCAGAGTACATTCATCATTATTTGGATAGAATTAGAAGCTTCTATGTTGAATGTTTTGTATCAGAGATGGCATTACAAAAACAATCTTAAATAAATAAATTGTTAAAAATTCTTTCATGTCCTTTTTAGCCTATTTTCAATTTTGAAAAAATAGGCTTATGAGATCACCTTTTGTCCGTGTGTGTGTGTGTGTGTGTGTGTGATTCGTGTGTGTGTCCCCCCCTAATAAAATCTAAACGGCAGGAGCGATTTCAATGAAACTCGGAAAGTTCATAGCACTATTCCCGGCGACCTCGACCGTGCCCTTCAAATTTTGTTATGACTCACCAATCCAACATGGTGGCTGTGCGAAATATTTCACCAGCATTCAACATCTCCGAAACTATTACCGATATTACCCTGACATTTTCTATGGTGATAGAGGGAACTACTATAAGTTCACTTATGTGACTTTTGAAAACCTGGTAACTACAAAACCAACATGGCGGCCAAGCGAATTTGCGACTTTTAAATAGACGTTTCTCGCGATTTGACCAACCAAACGCAATGAAACTTGGTACAGTATATGTTTATATACATTGTAATGCACCGACATTTAACTTCGTTCAATTGTTTACATAATCACAAGATGGCGGATGTGCGAAATATTTCACCGGCATTCTATAACTCTGAAACTATTAGCGGTATCTCCCTAAAATTTTGTACGGAGATAAAGGGCACTACTGGAAGTCCATCTATAAGATTTTCAAAAACCGGTTAACTACAAAACGAACATGGAGGCCAAGCGAATTTGAACATTTTAAATAGACCTTTCTCGCGATTTAATGTTCCAAGCGCACTGAAACCTGGTACAGGAAATATTTATACACATTGTAATCCACTGGTATCTAATTTAGTTCAATTGTTTCCATAACCTCAAGATGGCGGCAGTGCGAATTTTAAAATTAAGTTTTTATTCCTTGTGATGTAGTCATGCGATCGAAGTGAAAGTTTGAATAATGAACCTACGCAATAATTTTCCTTTAATGGTACATGACTCTATGGCCTATACATTTAACAATCCAACATGGCGACCATACGAATTATTTAGACGATACTGAATATCTACGAATCTATTTTAGCAATCAAACTAAATATTTTAATGTTCATAGGGGCTATGAACTTAAGTTCACCTATAGGACTTTAAATAACCTGGTGATCACAAATCCAACATGGCGGTGACGCGAATTATAAATATTCACATGGACGTTTCTCGCAATTTAACCATCCGCGTGCAGTGAAACTTGGTACAGTAAATCTTTATCCGAATGTTAATCCACTGGCATCTAATTTATTTTTATTGTTTCTATAACCTCAAGATGGCAGCTGTGAAAATTTTATAAATCTCCTTGTTTTTTCTTGTGTCCTAATTATGCGATTGAAGTTTGAATACTACACGTTCACAATAATCTGCATGTAACAGTACATAACTCTAGGACCTACATATATAAAATCCAACATGGCGACCATCCGAAATATTTAGTCGGTTCTCAATATCTACGAATCTATTACAGCAATCAAACTGAAATTGTGTATGTTGATAGTGGCAATTAACATAAGTAGGATATATGAAAATAGGCTGTATAGTTCTTCACGGAACTACTTGTTTTCTGAGCAAATACTGAAACCAGACTCAACAAATTTTGCATGCATAATATTTAAACCATTTTTGAGCTACCGAAGTAAAAGTATTGTCCTATTGTTTACAGGAGTTGAGTTTTTTCTTTTACATCCTAGTTGAAAATTGTGAGTGCTTTTCAACCTGGGCTCCATGAACTAATCAAGATTCATAAATAAATTTACTTCCACTAGTAGATCTATATTGGGTCTTAGAGTCTACCAAGTTCCAAATACATTGATCAGATAGTTTCTGAGAAAATGGTACATGAAGTTTCAAAAGATACGACCTACGGAAAACAGAAAAGAATGTTTGGATAGTAGCTACAGTAGGCCTATAGCCTTAAAACATTATGTTTAAACCTAGTGTTATTGCATCAAATATCACTTCAGCGCAATAATTGATACACCAAAATCTTCAGGAAAGATGGTCGATTTTTTAAGACAAAAAAGAAAAGTTGACAATTTTAAGCCTGTCACACGTCCCGGTTCCCATTTTCCTTCCGACCTGTCTTGGTCAAATCCGGTTCACTTTCAACCTCTACGGTAATTAGTGTATCCAAAACCTAGGGTGTATATCATTTTCCTGGCGCATGTAATAAGACTTTTTGTGATATCTTCATTTTTTGAGGACTCAGATGTCTTGCCTTTTTTGTGTGGTATATCTTATCTACTGTGGAAGGTATTAAGTGGGTACATACAGCACAAAGAGCCAAGACAATAACGATGTTAATATTATGTCATAGATCTTGTACAATAATTATGCACATTTCCAAGGACACACATACATCTGGGTAATAAAAGCAAAGTTTCAAATGTTAAAACATCAAATCGTAACTATTTTTATCCATTTTTCAAAATTTGGTTCTTGCTTTGTCTTGACCTTCACCATTTCCCTCATATCTACAATGTTTATAGGAATGTTTGGATTGTTCTTTTCTTAAATAAGTGTTATACCTTCAGCTACATAATGAGACTGACTCATTTACACATTATTAATTAATTAATAGTACATTATGCAACGCGCCTATAATGGCAATAATTAAGACACGAGTACGTTTATTAAACGATCGTATGCGAGTTTTATAATTTCCATACGAGTGTCTTGATTACCATTATAAGCGAGTTGCATACGACTGTTTATGTTCGACGATAATTATTATAACTATTTTATGTTCGAACATAAATATTCATAAATATCTGTCCAGATTTCGCCAGTTTTATGTACTGAACAGAGCGCATGAGTCGCAGAGAATGCCTTGTATTTGACCATGTCCTGCTTGATTACCCTACTATGACACTAGGCCACGCAGTGAAATTTAAATTAGAAGGCCGTGGAACTCAGCGCAGGTGCGATTCTATCCTGATATAATTAGTAAAAACAACTGTGTCTTCAGCTCTGATTGATGTCAGAAACTGTTACTTAATGAACAGGTAGTTCCGTGAAGAACAATACAGCCTATTTTTCATATATCCTACTTATGTTAATTGCCTCTATCAACATACAAAATTTAAGTTTGATTGCTGTAATAGATTCGTAGATATTGAGAACTGACTAAATATTACGGATGGTCGCTATGTTGGGTTTTTATATCTGTAGGAAACCTGGCGCAGTCAGCTGGCATTTGAGGGTGCGCAAATGCGAGGGAGCCGTGTCAGTACATTTACTGGCACGTTAAAGATCCCCTTCGGGGCAAAATTCCGGCACCCCGGCGTCTCTAAAAGCCAGTGTAGTTAAAAGGGACGTAAAACCAATAACATTATTATTATTTATTATATCTGTAGGTCTTAGAGTTATGTACTGTTAAATGAAGAGTATTGTGTACGTGTAGTATTCAAACTTCAATCCCACGATTAGAACACAAGAAGTAATAAAAACGAGATTTTAAAATTTCGCACAGCTGCCATCTTGTGGTTATGGAAACAATTGAAATAAATTAGATGCCAGTGGATTAACATTTGTATAAGGATTTACTGTACCAAGTGTCACTGCACTCGGATGGTTAAATTGTGAGAAACGACCATGTGAATATTAATACTTCGCGTCGCCGCCATGTTGGATTTGTGATCACCAGGATATTGAAAGTCCTATAGGTGAACTTATGTCCATAGCCCCTATGAACATTAAAAATTCAGTTCGATTGCTGTAATAGATTCGTAGATATTGAGATCCATCTAAATATTTCGGATGGTTGCCATGTTGGATTGTTATATGTAGAGGCCATAGTCATGTACCATTAAAGGAAAATTATTGCGTAGGTTCATTATAAAAACTTTCACTTCGATCGCATGATTATGACACAAGAAATAAAAACTTAATTTTAAAATTCGTACTGCCTCCATCTTGAGGTTATGTAAACAATTGAACTAAATTAGATATCAGTGCATTATAATGTGTATAAACATTTCCTGTAGCAAGTTTCATTGCGTTAGGATCATTAAATCGCGAGAAAGGTCTATTTAAAATTTTCAAATTCGCTCGGCCGACATATTCGTTTTGTAGTTAACCGGTTTTTGAAAGTTTCATAGATGAACTTCCAGTAGTGCCCTTTATCTCCGTACAAAATTTCATGGTGATACCACTAACAGTTTCAGAGATTTAGAATGTCGGTGAAATATTTCGCACAGCCGCCATCTTGAGGTTATGTAAATAATTGAACGAAGTTAGATGTCGATGCATTACAATGTGTATAAACATATACTGTACCAAGTTTTATTGCGTTTGGTTGGTTAAATCACGAGAAACGTCTATTTAAAAGTCGCAACTTCGCTTGGCCGCCATGTTGGTTTTTGTACTTACCAGGTTTTCAGAAGTCACATAGGTGAATTTTCAGTAGTTCCCTTTATTAACACTTATGGGGCGTGGTGGCTCAGCGGTCTGGCTGTATGCCTCTCACCAAGGCGGTCCGGGTTCGATTCCCGGTCAATGCATGTGATATTTTCGAAGTGAAATGCCATGTCCTGTGGTTCGGATTCCACGTAAAAAGGAGGTCCCGTGGCTCATAATCACAAGATTCATGGTCACGTAAAACTACAATCTTCCTTCCTTCCTTTCCTTTATTAACATAAAATATTCCAGGGTGATATCGGTAATAGTTTCGGAGATATTGAATACTGGTGAAATATTTCGCACAGCCGCCATGTTGGATTGGTGAGACGTAACAAAATTTCAAGGACACGGTCGGGGTGGTCCGGAATAGTATTATGAACTTACCGAGTTTCATTGGAATCGCTCGAACCGTTCAGATGTTATTAGGGGGTAGGACACACACACACACCATCACAAACACGGACACACGGACAAAAGGTAATCTCATAAGCCTATTTTTTTTTCATAAATGAAAATAGGCTAAAAATAGTGTTATAATGAGTCTCATTATAGTATATTTTTCTGACGTATAATAGTCCGGGTCGAACATACACGTTATTATCGTTTCGATTTTATTCTGAGCACATTCAAAAATATTTTAACATTTCATAAAAAGACTAATAAATTATAGTTGCTAAAGTTTGAGTGAGATTCATTTTGTAGTTGAAGCATTATCACCCACTTTAAAAATGAGAAGTTCAACAATTTCTTTAAAGTTGTGAGATATGAGGGAAACTGTGAAGATAAGCACAAAGCAATAACCAAATTTTGAAAGATGAATAAAAATAATTAGCCTACGTTTTTAATTATGAAAAATTGAAACGTTGCTTCGAATAGCAAGATGTGTATATCCTTGGATATGTATATACTGTATAATTGTTGTACAAGATTTATGATAGGTAGAGTTATAATATTAAAATCGTTTGTTTTGGTACTGAATGTTGGCCGATCAGCAAGGAAGCAGAACGTCGGCTAAGCGTCAAGGAGACCAAGAGGCTTAGATGGACAGCTGTCATTACTAGGTTGGATCGCATCCCAAATGAAAGAATAAGGGAACGATTTGGTGTCGTCGCAATCAACAACAATATGCGTGAGGGTCGTCTGCGATGGTTTGGGCATGTGCTACGGTCAGGAGCGGACACCATTGCAAAACAGGGCTACACACTAGAGGTCGTCGGCAAAAGACCAAAGGGGCGACCGAGATAACGTTGGGCCGATACACTGCACAGGGATCTGAAAAGCGTCAACCTAAATCCGGTCATGGTCCATGACCGAGTAAAGTGGAGACAGCGGATTCACATAGCGGACCCTGCCACTAGGCGGGACAAACGCTAAATCAAAAGAAGAAGAAGAAGAAATATTGTTTTGGCTCCTTAAGCTGTATGTTCCCCCTTAAAGGAGGCATCGGATGTGTAGCCCCACCACGCATGATGCACCATGGATACTGCCACTGTCTCACGGCCGCTGAGCTCGGGAGTTGTTCAACTCGAGGCACTCATGAGCTGGGTCCGATTTTGTTTTCCCCTTTCCATTAACTATGGTGCTGGTGCTCTCGTCCTTCCCTTTCAAATCTGTCTTTCATGGCTCTACTTCTTTCCAAGTCCCTAAATCCTCTTTCTTAGAGGGCTAATTATTTTTCCCCACAGCCAACCTCGAAGTGATTATCCGTGGTTTCCCACTTCGTCTTCGGGCAAATGCCGGGATGGTACCTACCGCACGGTCACGGCCGCCTCCTTACCACTTCCTTGCCTAACCCTCCCACTCTTCCCATCCCTTCATCAGGCCACCTGTTCGCTTTGCAGGTGAAGCCGCCAGGGCGTAGTGCTGGTCACACACCCCAGTTGTATCCCCGACTCAAAGTCACAAGCTCCAGGACACTGCCCTCAGGGGCGGTAGAGGTGGGATCGCTTGCTTAGTCCGTGGGAAAAGCCAACCCTGGAGGGTAAAACGATAACGGAACGTCAAAAATTATTTTTCCTCGTTTTTCATTTCTCTTTTTTTTCTAATCCATTACTTCTTCTAGTTTGCATGTTAGATGCAGGCCAACTCGTGGTGTACTGGCTAGCATTCTTACCTGCCACCCCGCAGGTCCGGTTTCGACTCTTGGCTCTGGTCTGAGAGCTAGAACGGGGTACACTCAGTCTCGTGAGGAAAAACTGAAAAGAGGTGGGTTCGATTCCTACCTCTGCCATCCTGGAATTGGTTTTCCTTGGTTTCCCCACTTCTACTGCAGGCAAATGCCGGGATGGTATCTAACTTAAGGCCACGGCCGCCTCCTTCCCAGTCCTCACATTTATTACAGATACACACACTACTACAGACACCACAGTAACACAGGTGATCAGACAAAACTCTACACTCACCCAAGATGAAATTACCGTAACTTCGGGTATCCCTCAGGGCAGCGTAATCGGAACTTAGTTATTTTTGGCATTTATAAATGACTTACCAAATGGGATTGCAGTGACTGTCAATTATTTGCGGATGATTGTGTAATATATCGAAAGATATATCGACGCCTCCAACTAAGAACATCGTAACTGACATTTTTGAGATTTTGAAATTATTCGCGTATCTTATACTAAAAAATGAGCTCTATCAACTAGAAGATTATTACTCTCTGATTCCCATTATATTTTTTGTTAACTCAGTATTTAAGAACATCGTAACTGCTGTTATTTAATTTGTTCCATTTAAGAACATCGTAACTAGAGATACGATGTTCTTAAGCGGAGTGTTGTCTATGAAATGTTCAGTACATGTGTAGTTACGATCATATTACAGGAATCATTCAGCTCATTCACTCAAAACTGCATGTTAGTTTTCCGCATCCGTCCACAATGACTAATGACAATGACATGCCAAGGTACTCGAAGCTTCCATTCCCGCTGCTTTGTGAGCTGCGCGATCTTCATTTGATTGAAAATCCACAGCCTGCTTCAAGTTGACCGACGGGGTCAGGGAATGGAATGAATGAAGCCCCAATCTAGCGGCGAGGATATGAACTCTGCCTGCTGCCGAAGCCTGTCGCACTCCCCTGGGGCAATGATTAAATGAATGACAGATGAAAAGAAATGATAATGGAGAGTGTTGCTGGAATGAAATTTGTGGCAGGGAAAACCTGAGTACCCGGAGAAAAACCTGTCTGCCTCCGCTTTGTCCAGCACAAATCTCACATGGAGTGACCGGGATTTGAACCACGGGCCCAGCTGTGAGAGGCCGGCGTGCTACCACCTTAGCCACGGAGGATCCGTCATTTGATTATAGTTCTCGTTTTAGCAACTGGAGAGTGCACATTTACAGTTACTGAAGTCGAGACACAGTGCAGTGTTGGCAGTCCAATGTAACGCTGACTATAATGTTAAGGTGATTATTGTGTATAGTCTTATACCCCTTTCAAAATGTTATCAAGAGGCAAATTGATGGTTGATTTAGTGAGGAGCATGGCTGCTTATTCAACTCAGTTACAAGTTAAGAGCACATTCATTATTATTGTTCAGAAAGGCCAGTCATTATTATTCTCTTTATGTCAGAAGAGTAGCATTAACCAGCAACAGCTACAGCCTCCTCTATTAGAGGAGAAATAATATGAAAGTTAGGCTTATTACAAGGTGCTGCTTACATTTCAATAACATAAAATAAGACGTAAAGTTCCGGGTTTAAAAAAACAACTATGCATATCAAAATAATTTTGTTGAGTAGAATACTATCAAATTCTATTATAATAATAATATGAGAGACGTTATTTTTATTGTTCATGTTATACTTTTCAGATCAAAGTACTGACGAACGTAATTCAAGCACCAAGGACTCAGAATCTCAGAGTAACTGCTCATCCCCCCTAACTTCAGAGCAACATATTATGAGTGAAATTACTAGGGATATCTTGGGTTTATCACAAAATCTTGAAGGAGTCACCTTTGAAACAAAAGATCAGAGAGAGGATAATGGTGACAAATTACAGCATGAAGACGACAATAAGGAAGAGAATGAAAAATCACAGAATAAGCAAGAAACAAGAAAATGAAAGAAATAGGCTATAGTTGACATCATAATTAATAATGGCCCAATGCACAACAAGTCGGATTGTTCTAGGATGAAGACTGGTAAAACCATAGTACCCGTTGAACGAGAAAACCTATCCCCCAACACCACAAAACCTGAAAGTTCTACTGAAAACTTCTACCAGAATGAAGATTATGAACAAGAGTTTTTGATTGAAACAGACTGGGAACCTGAGTCTGAGGAAGATAGTGACAAATCAGTGTATGAAGAAGAGGCAAATTCAAAGAAAAAGATTGGAAAATGAGGTTCAAATGAAATTGGGAGCTTTGTAATGAGCTATATAAAGTTTAAAGTTCAAGAAGGAATTACAGACTTTATATTTTATTCAGATAGCTGTGCAGGACAAAATCGGAATAGGATTTTGTATGCAGTTTACTCCTTTATGTCTGAGACCCTGCATGTTTCCATCACCCACATATTTTTGGAAAAAGGATACACGCAAAATGAAGGGGACTCAATGCATGCTCTCATTGAAAGAAGAAGGAAAGGGCAAACTATTTATGTTCCATACAAATGGTTTATGCTTATTCGCATGGCGAAAGCAAAGGGTAAACCATACGTGGTTAAAGAAGTTTCCCAGAAGGACTTAAAGAATTGCAAGGAACTTTTGGATTTTGACAAGCGGAACTGGGTAGCAAGAGAAGAGAAAATACACTGGCACAAAGTGAGGCAGGTTCGTATCGGGAGAGACGAACCAACCAAGCTACTTATCGAGTACGACCACGAAGGTGAAGAAGTGTTTATTGATCTGTACCAGAATCGACGAGGAAGACGGCAATCTATTTGCACTTTGGAGCTTAGCAATGCTTATAATGGACTGTTGACAGTAGCTCCACAAAAGGAGAAGGACCTGCTATCTTTATGTGCTCCCAATCTCATTCCAGACATGTATGAAAATTTCTAAAAAAATCTGAAAGTTACCGTAGCCGAAACAACTGAATCAGACACAACTAGTGACAAATAAAATGAAAGTAACTTGTCTCGAAGTTGAATTGATTTAGTTTGTATATTGTATTTTCAAAACAATGAACATTTTTGGAAAGTTTAAAATAATAACTTTTTTTTCAATTTAACCTGTAAACTTCTGTTCATCTGAAATGTATGCATAGTCTTCAACGCAGGGGAGTATATACAATTGTTTTTCGGGGGGGGGGGGGGGCTGACTATCCTGGAAAATTGTGAGTACTTAATGAATGTTCTATTATTGCCTGTGGAGTATGAATGGCAAGTATCTAAATGGATTACTTGTTAATTTATTCAGCAAATTTTACAAATTGATAAGCATTTCTTAAAAGTACTGTGAAATACATTGTATTTTGTTCCCAAGTTGGCTTTTTCGAGGGGGGGGGGGGCTGGAGCCCCCTTAGCCCCCCCCCTCTTATATACGCCCCTGCTTCAACGATTGTATTGTTCACAGAGAACAATCTTAAGAATAGTAAGTTCAGTCAATTCTTTCTTTTAGCTCATTGTATGCATTAATAATGGAATTTATATTAATAAAAGACACTATAACATAAAGTTGATGGTTATTATTAGATTAAGTTGTCCAAATAATGACATCGTAACTCGACTTTTGCAGTCAGTTGTTCACACATCTCCAATGAAGAACATCGTAACTTCACATACGATGTTCTTCATTGGATAATTCCAATTCAGTAATATCGTAACTACGTGTAAATGGGTTAATTAATAAATTCAAATACCCTTCTTCGGGTAAAATAAACTAGGCAATAAATGCTTTCCATTGAGCCCATGACCGCAAATATTGAGAAACTCGCCGATTTGTAGGAATTTTTCTAAACTTTAAACTGCTCTCCTCAACATTTTACTTTATGCAGATACGATGTTCTTAGTTGGAGGCGTCGATATGACTCACAAGACAACGCAGTACTTCAGGATGACCTGAACCTGGTCTATAAGTGGGCGATTGGAAATAAAATGAAAATAAATACAAGAAAATATAGTCTCATAAAAATAGGGAAAGGGCGAAGGCAAGATTTGCAATATAACATTGGCTCGGAAATACTTGTAGGAGAAGAATGTTGCAAATATTTGGGTGTTCACGTAAGGAATGATATGAAATGGAGTAGTCATGAGTAGATTCTAAAGCTTACAAATCTCTGCACTTTGTAATGAGGGTATTAAAAGGATGTAGTACCTCTGCTAAAGAATTAGGATATTTGTTACTTGTGAGACCTATTCTTGAATACGCCTCGGCGGTTTGGGATCCATATCAAGTAGGGCTCATAAATGAGTTGGAAATGGTACACAGAAAGGCCGCTAGATTTGTGCTCAGTGACTTTAATCCCAGGAGCAGTGTGACCCGTATGTTAAAGAAACTTGGGTAGGAATCACTTGAGGCTAGGAGGATAAAATCTAGACTCTGCGCTATGTACAACACGTATACAAATCAACCAGCATGGGGTGAGCTCAGCAAACATATCGGAGAGCCCACTTACATGGGTAGGAGTGATCGTTCTGTCAAACTTAAGACCCGACCACAGCGTACACATTATGGTAAATATTAATTCGTAAAACGTGCCATTGATAACTGTAATTTTCTACCTGCCGCCGTCTCAGAGTCTTTCTCCAAAAATAAGTGTGTGCTTAAGAAAAGACTGATGATTTATGTAAACACTCCAATTTAATTGTTATGGATAATTGAGGAGGTTTCTGGAAGAAGGGCTCATAAGGCAATATGGCGAATTGAGATATTTGCAATCAAAGATTTTTAGAATGTGTAACATAATAAAGACGACATGTAATATATATGCAAGTCTACTTTTTAGCAAATTTTGCATTTTGTAACAAGAAATATGTTATTTTCAAAATTAGAAGTACCACAACCTTGAAAGTATAACAATAATAGTGAACATGCGTATGGGTCGTTTTTCGATAAATCGACAATAAATGAGGTTTATAAGAGTTAGTAGTGCTGTAATATATTTAATTTCAGATGTAGTAATAATAATAATTAAATATAATAATAGAATACAATTAACAATTATTATATTTTATCATTTGTTACTATCCCGTATATTTCATACTTTGCCTTCATCAAACATCCTATCCAACCAAATACAACATTCTTCATCCATGTATGTATGTATGTATGTATGTATGTATGTATGTATGTATGTATTATTATTATTATTATTATTATTATTATTATTATTATTGTTATTCTTTATCGTTTAGGCCTACTTAGGACCACGGGGCTCGTATCTACTCTTCGGTAAAGTTGTTGCTTTCTTCTTCTTCCAATAGTCCCTCATTTTCTGACTGTGAATCAGTCGTCTTTCTTCTGTCCACTTAGCTCCTGTAGTCTTCTTACTTGTAAGGGACGTTGGGAAAACGCCCTGTCGGATGACCTGACGGAACAGCAGACGGTCACGAGTTTGTTCCAGTGGGATATCTAGTTGTTCCATATCTGACTTAACTGACGCAATCCATTTGTTCTTAGAAGCCTTGCCTCTTCCTGTTACTGTGAATATCCTTTTGCTGAGTCTTTCAGAATCCAGACGTGCCAAGTGTCCATAAAAGGCCAGGCGTCTTTTCCTTATAGACGTGATGATGTCCTTCTGGTGTTCATACAATTCAACATTATGACGGATTCTGTAAATGCCTCCTTCCTCTCTAATTGGACCTAATATCCTCCTCAGGATCTTCCTCTCTTTTAACTCCAGTTTTCTGAGTGGACCCTTTCTGGTCATTACGAGGCACTCAGAAGCATACAGAACAGATGGCTTGACGACGGAGTTATAGTGTCTGAGTTTGAGGTTCTTGGAGAGGCACTTAGATGAATAGATACTACGACAGGAATGATAAGCCCTTTCAAACTTGGTACATCTGGCATCTATGGCTAGGTTCTCGCTCTGATTCGCAGAAATCATGTTCAAGGTGAACGGATGTAATAACAAGAACTTCTATTGTCAACTGTATGTATAGGTTAAGTTTTTTCTTTCTTCATTTATTCTATTGTATTTAACCGCCCTCTGAATGAAGAGAGCTGCATAAAGAGGCTTTGTAGCCTCAGTGGCCTGTATAAGAGAAACAATAAATTCAAATTCAAACCTTAAATCCATTCTCCCAAGTACTTAACTGCAGGTACCTTTCGTATGGTAGTGTCTGTGAGAGGAATATTAGAAGGGTCCTCTTTGATATTGGTCATAAATTGAGTCTTCTGGATGTTGATCTTCAAACCAGTCTTAACTGCTACACTATAAAGACTATGTAGGTTGTAGGTAGCCTCCTCTATGTTATTTGCCAGTAGAATGAGGTCATCAGCAAAAGCTAGGCAAGGGACGAAGAGGTTGTCTCTCTTGTAACCAAGCTTCAGTCCAGCTCCCGGTGGTAGCATCGTTCTCCATTCCCTAATGATCTTTTCCAGTACACAGTTGAAGAGAATACAGGACAGACCATCGCCCTGTCTAACTCCTGTTCTGATTGGAAAGCTTTCGGATAGTTCACCTCTGAATCTGACCTAGGACGTCGTGTTTCTCAGAGTGGCTTGGACTAATCGTAGTGTCATTCCATCCAGACCAAATTCCCGTAGTGTGAAGAAAAGGGTATCTCTATCCACAGAGTCATAAGCTTTCTGAAAATCTACTAGAACCACCACCCATGGATGGCCACCTCGGTTCGTGTAGGTGAGAACTGTCTTAAGATTGTGTATCTGTTCTGGGCAAGATCTGGTCATACGGAAACCAGCCTGGTATTCACCTAATAATTAGGTCTGAGTCTAGCTGTGCTGTGACTCTATTGAGCAAGGCTACAGAGAGGATCTTGTAGGTAATTATTATTATTAGCAGCAGCTTTCCTATGGAGTGAGAAGTCGTGGTGGTGCCGTGGACGAGATATTTGCCTCTCACCAAGGTAGACCGGATTCGATTCCAGGTCAATGCATGTGAAATTTTCTAAGTGAAAAGCCATGTCCTGTGGTTCGAATTCCACGTAAAAAGGAGGTTTCGTGGATCATGATTGCGAGATTAACGCTCACTCAAAACTACAATCTTCCTTCCTTCCAGGTTTAAGTTCACGCAGCGTGACCTGCTGAAGTCATACTTCACTAAGGCCAACAGCATCAGGCACCATTGTGTGTCAGATAATATGAGGGACACGCATTGTTGGCCTTTGTGTGGATGCTCGCCATCTCAGCCATTCTATTGATACATGTTTCAATCAATATCGTCGTAAATAAGGTGCAGTGTGTTTGTGGACAGGTCCATGTCATCGAGACGGTCAAACTTGACTAACGAAATACATGCGACTTCTGATTTTAAGTATTATAAGCCATTTTACAGTGATGCCATGTAATCTAACATAGAGTGCGTTTTAGTCGGTCAACACTAATGTGTCCAATTACATCAGGCGGGGAGAACACTTCTTTAAACACACTAACCTGAAATATATTACATGAAATAAAACTCGGGAATGTTTCTAGGTTTGTGCCGTTTCTTGAGTGGGGTTTCGCTCCGGACATCTAGCTGGCTCATCAGTGGGCTCTTGGTGTCCCCGCCCGGACCCCCACAGGAGTAGCGAACTACGCGCTATCTCCCTTTTTATGAAGCGCACCTGCTCCTCTTCACTGCGAGAACTAAAAGCTCAAGCAGCCATAACCTCCCTATGAAGGCTTCCAAAAAGAGGGTATATTGGTTTGTGCTGTGTCTTTTCTAGGCGAAACCCCACACAAAACACGACCTAGAAAAATTCCTTAGTTTTAATTCACTGGCCGAATATTCAGGTTTTTGTATCCTCCATTGGCCCGAATTCCTAAGAGCCGCAAAAAATACAATTTCAATTCAGGAAATTTTGAAAATAATGTTGCTGTTTGGAGATATAATTATGTACGACGTATCACACGTGTAAACCATATGAAAACATTCTAGGGTACTCCTTAACCCCCTCAAGCACATTGATGAATTTTACAGTCTAAGTTGGTTCCGTGATAACCGTATAGCCATTTGCAAACTTTGACAGAAATGTAAAAAATGGAGTGGCATTGCTTCTTACAGAAATACATGGAAGGTTGGATGTCACCTCTTGAGAGCCTGCTGTCAGCTTAATTTGGTTCCGTGATAACCTTATAGCTGTTTGCAAATGTAAGAAATGAATTACATTGCGTCATACAGAAATAGAAGCACCTCTGAGATTCCGATACCAAGGTTACAGGCTTGCATTCTTTCATTAGTTTCTTCTTCTTCTACTTGTCTGTATATGCCAACTACGGACCACGATATTCAACTATTTGGCTTGGAGTTGGTCATGATGTTTACCCAGTAGTCACGCATCCTCTGGCTGTGTTGTTCCCTTCTCTTCTTTGTCCAGAGGTCACCTGTCTTCTTCCTTGATTTGTTTTTCCTCGAACTTCATTTGCTTTAATTTACAGATAGACAAACATTTATTTTTGCGTGCATCCGTCATAAAAAAGTCTGAAAGTCGCAAATAACGCAAATTTCCGTGGAAATTCAGAAATAACAGACAAACATTAATTTTTAGCCTATTTTCATTTATGAAAAAAAAAAGGCTTATGAGATCACCTTTGGTCCATGTGTCTGTCTGTGTGTGTGTGGGTGTGTGATTCGTGTGTGTCCCCCCCCCCTCTAATAAAATCTAAACGGCTGGAACAATTTCAATAAAATTCGGTAAGTTCATAGCACTATTCCGGACGACCCTGACTGTGCTCTTCAAATTTTGTTACTTCTCACCAATGCTACATGGCGGCTGTGCGAAATATTTTACCAGCATTCAATATCTCCGAAACTATTACCGATATCACCCTGGAATTTTGTGCGGTGATAAAGGAAACTACCAGTAGTTCACCCAAGTGACTTTTGAAAACCTGGTAACTTCAAAACCAAAATGGCGGTCAAGCGAAGTTGCCTCTTTTAAATAGGCTTTTCTCACGATTTAACCAAACAAACGCAATGAAACTTGGTACAGTATATGTTTATACATATTGTAATGCACCGACATCTAACTTCGTTCAATTGTTTACATAACCTCAAGATGGCGGCTTTGCGAAGTATTTCACCGGCATTCTATATCTCTGAATCTATTACCGGTATCACCCTGAAATTTTATACGAAGATAAAGGGCACTACTGGAAGTTCATCTATGAAACTTTCAAAAACCGGTTAACTACAAAACGAAGATGGCGGCCAAACGAATTCGAATGTTTTAAATAGCCTTTTCTCGCGATTTAATGATCCAGACGCAATGAAACATGGTACAGCAAATGTTTATACACATTGTAATGCACTGGTATCTAATTTAGTTCAATTGTTAACATAACCTAAAGACGGCGGCTGTGCGAATTTTAAAATTAAGTTTTTATTTCTTGTGTCGTAATCATGCGATCGAAGTGAAAGTTTGAATAATCAACCAACGCAATAATTTTCCTTCAATGGTACATGACTCTATGGCTTATATATATAACAGTCCAACATGGCGACCATCCGAATTATTTAGACGGTTCTCAATATCTACGAATCTATTACAGCAATCAAACTGTTTTATTTTATGTTCATAGGGGCTATGAACATAAGTTCACCTATAGGACTTTCAATAACCTGGTGATCACAAATCCAACATGGCGGCGACGGGAAATATAAATATTCACATGGATGTTTATCGCAATTTAACAATCCGAGTGCAGTGAAACTTGGTACAATAAATCCTTATACAATAGTTAATCCACTGGCATCTAATTTATTTCAATTGTTACTATAACCACAAGATGGCAGCTGTGCGAAATTTTAAAATCTCTTTTTTACTTCTTGTGCCCTAATCATGCGATTGAAGTTTCAATACTACTCGAACACAATAATCTTCATGTAAAACTGCATAACTCTAAGACCTACATATATAAAAATCAAACATGGCGACCATACGAAATATTTAGTCGGTTCTCAATATCTATTAATCTATTATAACAATCAAACTGAAATGTTGTATGTTGATAGTGGCAATTAACATAAGTAGGATATATGAAATAGGCGTTAGTTCCTCACGGAAGTACTTGTTATATATAGGGATAGGGATTATTTAGCGTATGGCTTTTAGTGCTGGAAGTGTTCGAGAACATGTTCGTTTTGCCAGAGGCTGTAGCTGCATCAATGCGGACACACGTGGGGTGAGCTACAAGTTCCGTTTAATATCAAGCAGTTCTAACTTTCGCTACCAGATGTCACTGACACCTAGTTGTGAACGTTGAAACTTTGATAGAGCGTTTCAACGAATTCTAACCTGCAAATTTAACTTCACACAAGTTTAATTATTGGTAGGTTGTTTTGCATGCCATAAATCCATGGCATGGGGCCGTAGGCTTTACTTCCTGCCCGAAGGAAGTTTTACTGAAGGATTTTAACGCTCTTAACAAATCCGACGACTTCGGCTGGGTTTGAACCCGTGATCTTGGGCATAGAAAATCAGCATGCTACTGACTACACCACCAAAGCCGCTAATATTCGTAGGAGTAAGCGTGATACAATTACTCAGATTTTCATTTCACTGCTTGCTGTTGAACGTGGGTGGGATTTAGTTCTCAGGCTCCATTTACTAAGTCAGAATCGCTTTATTCTGGATACTTAAATTACCTTAATCTACAGGGTTGTATATTTTGTTTGAACGAGTATTAAATTTGCTGATTTCAAACGCTAGCAGCTCCACAGTACGACTTTTAACGATGCCTGTGCCTCGACTCACACTTGTTTTTATTTATGGCACCGTTTCTCTTCTCCGCGCCTGACGACAACAGAGCGCTCTTTACTGCGCCTCGGAGACGGCCTCCTGGCATGCCATTATCATACTTCTCGGGCGCCTATCAATTGATCATGTACTTTCATCGTCACTGAAGCGTAGCTTTAACCCTCCAATACTAACATACGTAAAATTTACGTGTATGAATAATTTAACTGCTTAGAATTCCCTCTATATCTGTCCCCACCCTATCATCTTCCAGCAGTGCTTCTACTGATCTATGGTGGTGATGTCAATGCTTTTGTTATTAATGCCAATCAGTTCTAGAGGCATAATCATGGGGCAAAGAATTGCCTGGAAACTATCCTTGAATTTAACAACATATTGATTTCTCCATGGCAATAACAACGAGGTGGAGGATTTGATGTAGATATGTCACATCACTTTGGAGAGATTATAAAAACCTTATAAAACCAGAGACAGTATAAGAGGCTGGAGAGATTACGTACTGCAATTTTCGTCAAAGTAAACGAATTCTGTATTTGTTGTAATTAAGATGGAACTAAGCGTATTAAACTTCTAAGACCACAGAGGATTCAGTGTATATAAATAGTGTTACATACGAAATTCTCGTATATATACAGGATGTTTTAGGAGGAATAGTAAATATTTTAGGAGGTGGTAGAATGGATGAATTGCAATAAAACATCTATATAACATGTGTCCTATTTATATTGCGTACCGAGATACAGATGTTGGTATGTAACCGGGGCAGTTGTCGTTTCGTGTGTTGGTACACCGGTTACTATGGGCGTATGTAACGATTGTCAACAGTCGTGTGTTGTTGTTCACGTTGTGAAGTTGTGCTTAAGTTTCCATTGAATTTGTTCACCAGTCAGTGTGCTTTGTTGACCAAGTTGTCTGTACTGTATCGTTTAAACATGCCATACGATTTATTCATGCTGAGTATGCCGATGTGGTATTTTCGTGTTGGTTTTGTAACGGAAACGCTGCTGCTTGTAGAGAATACGGAATACGATTTCCTAAGCGCAGACGACCAGATTCAAGAGATTTTACAATACACTGCGTGACTCTGGTGCAGCACCCAGCTGTCGATATGGTGATATAACATTTAACCTATCATTCCCCGGAAGATGGATCGGGAGATATGGACACGTTTCTTGGCCACTAAGGTCCCCGGACCTTACCCTTTTGGATTTTTGCCTTTGGGGATGGTTGAAATGCGAACTCAATAATGAAAATATTAACACAAGAGCCGAGTCGGTCGTTCGGATTATGCATAGTGCAGCCCTCATCAAAGAACTCCAAGACGCCCTCCGAAAAGCTACACGGGATGATATCAAGAGAAGTGCAAAATGCATTGAAATTGGTGGTTGAAGTTTTGAAAATCAACTTTGAACCTCCTCATTTGCCTTGGCTGTACATTTGTATGGGTTAAATACTAGCAGCTGTATCTCGGTACGCAATACAATTTGGTCACGTGCTATATGGATTTTTTATTGCAATTCATCTACATTCTTATTAACGTTTAAAGCTCTCTGTAGCGACGTAGATGGCATTGAGACAAGTAATTTGATATAGGACACTTAGGGTCGCAAGTGTCCGGAAATACCTTAAAAGTGAACCACAACTGTGACGTCATCAGGCGACGGATCAGCTCGAGCGGTCAGGCCCGTGCACTCATACGCACACCAAACCATCCAAAGCAAACGTTGAATATCATATCACTCTGGCACCAATCCTGAGTGTGCGTCTCGGGCGCGTGGGGTTCGAGGTTCGAATCCGGGGCCTATCCATCATCATTTTTGTTCAATTGTTTACATAACCTTCAAATTGTGGCTGTGTGAAGTTTTCAAATTAAGTTTTTTTTCTCTTGTGTCCTAATCATGCGATCGAAGTGAACGTTTGAATAATGAACCTACGCAATAATTGTCATCTAATAGTAAATAACTCTATGGCCTACATATATGACTATCCAACATGGCGACCATCCGAAATATTTAGACGGCTCTCAATATCTACGATGTATGACAGCAATCAAACTCAAATTTTGTATGTTGATAAAAGCTAGTAACATAAGTTCACCTATGGAAATTTCAATAACCTGGTCAGTGCAAATACAACATGGTGGTGACGCGAAATTTAAATATTTAAATAGACGTTTCTCGCATTTGAACCATGAGCGCAGTGAAACTTGGTACGTTAAATGCTTATACAAGTTTTAATCCACTGACATCTAATTTATTTCAATTGTTTTCATAACCTCAAGATGGTGGCAGTACGAAATGTTAATATCTCGTTTCTATTTCGTGTGTGCTAATTATGCGATTGAAGTTTGAATAATAAACCTACGCAACAATCTTCATGTAGTAGTGCATAACTCTATGGCCAACATATATTAAAATCCAACATAGCGACCATCCGAAATATTTAGACGGTTCTCAATAACTACGTATCTATTATAGCAATCAAACTGAAATTTTGTATGTTGATAGAGACAATTAACATAAGTAGGATATACGAGAATAGTCTGTTTAGTTCTTCACGGAACTACTTGTTTTTCTTTTCGACTGCAGTACTGTAAAGAGTATTGATTTTAAAAATCAAGGCAATTCTATTGGGTTGTAACTGCGTATCCTCTTGGTGGACAAGGTCAGGCTCTTCAGCGACCCTAAAAATTGCTATCGTACAATGAGAAGGGAGTATGTCCTGATAAACAAAATGTTCGGGAGAGACCAAAATAAATGGTATCTCCGGCATTCGTATGGAGTTGAATGGAAACCACGGAAATCCACTTCCAGGTGGGAATCGAACTCACCTCTTCACAGTTTTGCCTGACGAGGCAGAGTGGACCCCGTTGCAGCCCTCAGACCAGACTAAAATTTCTGGCAGAGCCGGAAATCGAACCCACAACTCCAGGGCGAAAAAAATGCTCGCTGCTACACCATGAGGTGGTACACTGTATCGCTGTTCAACCTCAAGTTAGAAATCACAAGTCAACCTCACGTTTAAAAAGAAACGTTTCTCGGATATTAGAGCTTAATGAGACTTAGACGGTGAAATAAGCAAACAGGTGTTACTGGGGCGGATTGGTGACCTCGCTGTTCCGCCCCTCAAAAATAAATAATTAAATAGCTATCATAGGTTACTAAGGAAACATGGGAACAGTACTATAAAGAAAGGAATGCACAGTAGGGCAACCAGAAGCCGTAGTATGAATGGCTCAGGCTATATTACAAGTAGTACTGAAACTCGATGAAAGAGGGATATGGTGAAAAGAAGAGACCGAGGACGGTGGATATCAGTATTCAAAGAAGACCAAGGGGAATAACCAGAGACGCCAAAATCGTCGATTGAGGAGAAGCGATATAGTGGAGGGGAATAAAGAGATAAAATTACAAGTGGGTACCGGTAATATCCCAAAACTTAAAAAAAAGAACAAAACAGGAGAGGACCAAGAAGCGAAATTGGCACTATTCAAACGCTCAAACATGCAGATTGTGACAGGAGTGTGGAACAATGCACATGAAGGAAGAAAACCATACCCAAATCCTGGATGATACAGGGATGTGATCTAAGTGTCAAGTGCTGTAGTGAACTAAGGGGAGGGTAAGCAGCATGGGGAATATATCAAACAGGGTGGGGCCTTTGAAACCTCTAGCTGTGGCAGGAAGGGAGATTAGTGTACCAGAGATTGAAGAAGTCCAGGACCATTTTACATACACGGTAATAATATAATAATAATAATGTTATGATATTACGTCCCTTTTAACTACTTCAGACTGGCTACGTGGCTCAGCGTTAACGTTCTCACCTGCTGTTCTCAAGGTTGCAGGATCAAATCCAGGCACAGTCAGTTAGCATTTGAGGATGCGCAAATGCGAGGGATCAGTTTCAGTAGATTTACTGCCACATAAAATCCTCTTCGGGGAAGAATTCTGATGTCTCTTTGACATGGATATCTCGCATGCCTCAGATGCCAAACGACTGCGAAGCTTTGGGTAGAGCAGGCGAGAACATTACCTCTGCGCTTTGCAGCCAGTGGAACGAAGACTGTAAACAGATATTTGAGAGAATATACAAATAGCTCTAGGTTGCTCGTTATCCTACCGTCCAACATCGTCATCAGTTAGTTACTTCGGTACTTAACGTACTGAACTCACTCTTTATCCAAGCATTGTCAAAGAACGCAGAATAGTCTCAATAATCGAGAGCCTATCTCACGATGAAGACCAATCGATAAGCAAAGTTAAGGTGAGTTGATTTCGCTCTCCATTTTCCTCTCATTTGTTTCGTTCCGCTGCAATCACAAGGTGGAGATATTTTCCATCGGAAAAGAATCCTCAATATTTAGTTTCCTCCAGAGCACGTATCACATAGCAGCCCAGAGAAACTCATATAATTTGGCTATTGACAGTTATTCCCATATGATATTCCAAATGAAACTGTTTGTGAAAACCTCATCCTGGAAGTTTACAATTTCCTGACAACCGATATCGGATGAGCTCCATATCACTGCCTTCCCATTTAGATTCGTCACAGACAAGAAATGAAGATCGTTTGATCAAAGGTTTATGTAGCTGAAATATTGTCAGTCATGATTTGTCCGCAGAAAATGGTACAAATGCATTAAGACTACCTCGTGGCGTAGTGGCTAATATTCTTGGCTGTCGTCCCAGAGATACGGATTCGATTTCCCTGGGAGTGGCTTTCCGAGGTTCTCCACTTCTACTCCAGGCACATGCCTGGATGGTTTCTAACTTAACGCCACGGCCGCTTCCTTCCCATTTCTCACCTGAATTACAAATAGACACACTGCTACACACAACTCAATAACACAGGATATCACACAAATTTTCTCTCTCTATATATATATTGTGCCCTTGCAGCAAGAAATATGCAAATCACAGTATGCCAGCATTGCTCAATTCGGGATTTTTCGGGGCTGCGGTAAGTTCTCCCACTCTGTGACTTACATATTTTGGATTAAATAGAGGATACACTTGCAAAAATAACAACAAAATCAACTCCTATTTTAACACATTTAATTAATCAAAAATTATGGCGCTACAAACAAATAAACACATAAACTACTGAACAATATCATTCTACTTGTCCAAAGTGAACAAGGAATAGCATAAAAATAAAACAAATATTAGATTAAAACACATGGTTTTCTTTAAAACCAACAATTCACGATTATTTTCACTTCCATAAAGTACTTATCTTAAAGTTCCAAATAACTACGAGCTCCTTTGGCTCGATACTTTCCCATAATAATGGTGTCATATCTTTGTACACCTCAAGAATTATTTTTATATTTTCTTATCATCAAAACAAATATATAATTACATTTAAAATTACATGTTAATTATTCACTTCAATATTTGGGCATATCACATGTTCTCCATATTTACTATCTCTCTCAAGTTTTGCAAATTCACTACGGTGATCGGGAAAACTATTTGTGTACTCCAGAGTTATAAAGATTACTTGACAAAGTCAAAAACTATGATCACTCCCGAAACCTAGTTATCTTCACAAAACTCGTGGATTCCTATTTTCCATCCAATATTACAATAGGGATTTTATATATTTCATTTGTCTTATAAGACCATTATCACACAAGAAAACTACGATCTGAATTGGCAAGCGATAATATCAATCTACAAGGACCTCGGTTCAACGCCCGGGTCATTAACAACTTTAAACACTCACGGTGTATTTAACACATCTTACGAGACGGTTTTTACCCACCCTCGCTCTATGAGGGTCAGGCCATTATACTCGGGCGTGATTTATGACAAGGAAAGCGACTCTCTGCCTAACCTACGGTGGCAGCTCTCTTCAATGCTTTAAAACAAACCTTCACATTATTCTCAGTTCTGTGGAGAGACCTGGCTTTACTCGCTTATTTTCATTCAACAATATTCTTTTGCTCATAAACCACTTTCGTAACCTTGGCATTTATTAATTATGAGAGGGTCCTCATTGATTGGGAAGATTAATACACATTCTACGACGAATAATTAGGGGCTTTAACAACAAAAGGATTCTAGGTTCGAATCTCTTAACATGCCTCGGGAACATTTCCACATTTGGAGGACTTATACAAGACGCGATTTAAAGTCGGCCGTGGCCTACATGACATACGCTCAATAATACCATACATTAGCTCCCTTTTAAATAATACACACATGGCCTCGTGATCCACGTCACAATTAGAGGACTTACAACATATCTCAATTCACTGCAATCAACTACCCTCCATAAGTAATTTACCAAGTATTTTAACTTTTACGCGTTCCTAGCGTGACTTTTTATTTAATTGCGTTCCATTACGCTACACATTGCTTTACGACCGAATGTCTTCCAAAGAACTGATAAATTTTATAGTAACAATTGATACATATCTTAATTCTTATATTAATCTTTTCCGTTGACAATAAATCGCTCCCTTTTTAAGAACATGCATTCGCATCATGTCTTATACATTTGTTAACCCTAGAACTGCGGACCGTCTTCCAGGAAGACGGTGTGTTGTTTAATCAAGTGCGACCGTCTCTCTGAAAGACGGTCTTGGAATTCAAATATAGTACTACTGTTAGCCTTAAGATGGCACTAATTTCATGTTATGCTGGTTCCCGGTGCTTTTATCTTTCGTAGTGTAAGTCATTGGCAAACAAATGACAGTATGCAAGCTATTATTTGGCTGCAGAAGTGGAAGTACTTCCATGTTGATATTGAAGTTGCATTGAGCAAAATGGCCGCCAACTATGTAGACGATTCAGAAATTTAGCACTTGATTTTTGACGATTCGTGTGGTAGTATGGACGAAGACAGTGATTATTGTGTGGATTCGTATGAAAATGAAAATGGTGAAAGTAGTGGCAGAGATACCGATGAACAGGATGTCACGCAAGTTATGGAAATCCCCATCAATGCAAGCGATGTTTATCATGTTCCGACAGACCCTGTACACATGCCTAATGTTAGCCGCGAAGGGGTAAGTGTGAACTAGACTGATATTCAACCCGAAGAAAGTTACTTTCCAGGTAAAAATGTACCGTTTATCGTTCATCATCCTGGGCCTGTGAACTTGCCTCCCCGTAATCGCGCGCCGATTATGTACTTCAAAATCGAGAAATGTCATATTTTTGTAAAAATAATTTTCTTTTTAGTAAATAACAGGAATTATTTGAAACTGGTTCTTGAATTAGTAACAAAAAACTATGAACTTTTCATTTATGATGTCTCTGACGAACATTTAACTCGGCAATATGGTTTTCTAGAGCAGAAAATTCAATATTTTTTTATTTTTTATTTTTTATAAAATACTTTTTATGATTAATTCAAAGTGACGAGTCTGAGTGATTCACCTATAACAATATAATATAGAACAGTCTTTCAGCTTCATATTGGTGTATGATAAGTCATATTCATGAACACAGTATGCTTACAGATACCAAATTCCTTTAGTGTGTACTTTATGGGAATTTACTGCAGCATTTGACAGATAAACCTGCAGCAGTTCTAGGGTTAAGGCTTCAACGCTCTATATTTTTATATCATTCAATTTAATCTTTATTTAGATTTCTTTACCTTGTTATTCACATCATGTTTTCATTCCTTACAAAAGCTCAAAAGCTATTTCTTTCATATAATTCAAATTTACCTTTATGTAAATATCTTTGTTATAATTATTATTATCAGGCTTGCTTTTATAACATTCATTAAATACTGACATTTTATTCCATGCATTTCCTCTACAGGATTTATTATTTCACATAATTATTTATTATTTCTTAAAACTTTATTTTCGTTCAGATCGCGTTCTTATTTAGTTATTATTCATTTAAAAACACCCCTTCTACTCAAAACTCCGGTGGAATTGTACACAAAATTTTTCCCGACACCAAAACATAATGAAAATCTTTACTTACATGTTTAAGGTCGCTTTCTGACCTTTATTCTCGTTTGATGTGACATTTTGGCCCACCTTCTTGACCTACTCCATATTGTACAATCTCATCTTATGTACAGAAATTTCTTGACACATATTCACTATATTTAACACTGACAACATTTTTTTATACACTGGTGTATCCGTTTTGAACACACATTAAAACACTAAAAAATATTACTCTGGTACATATTATAACACATATCACTGTGCATAAAACGCTTTCACTTTACCTAAAACACTTAAAATGATACTCTTATTTCTTTTCTTACAATATTTACACTTCACTCCTATCACACGGGCGTATCTCAATGATTTTTGACAATTTCTGTCGGCTGTTGATGATCCCTGATGTGAATCCTATCGACCTGCATTGGACGTGTGATTTTACTCGTTCAAAGTTTCTCTCTCCTACAATGGAAACTACTGGTTTCAGTCTCTCAAAACCGCTTCTATTGTCTATTACTCGGCTTTACTTTATCTGCTTTAACTAGGCGATAAATGTCTTTACTTTGCCGTCACCTCTATTTATATATGGTGGTCTATCGCCCCCTATAGTTTCTATATCTTGGCCTCCCTTCGAGGACCGTATACTGTCTATCGTACCGTTTAGTTTCTACATCTTGGCCTCCCTTCGAGGACCGTATACTGTCTATCGTATATTTTTGACGTTTTCTCACTAGAGTACGTTTCCCTCTGGTTTCGAACCTAAGTTCCTAACTTCCTTTCGCTTGAACTTCTATCTTTCGCGATCGTAATTACTGTTTGGTTCCTTTACAGGACTTAATGTCTTTAACAATGTCTTTACTAGACGTAACGCCGTTTATTTGTTGGAGTTCTTATAACTTCGTAACTGTATTGAACTAGTGTTCTTCTGGAACTCGAAGTTCCCTACTGATCGCTGTGTCTTACTTTGGCGATATTGCTTTAAAGTCCGTATATTTAATGTTCTTTAAATTTTAGGACTCTTCAAAGTCTCGAACTGCTAACCCTCAGCGTAGCGTACTTATATCGTAACTGGTTTACACTCGGTGAACTTGTAGCCTAGCCTCCCACAGGCTCTGGATCGATGTCTGATACAGCTTAACGCCCCCCTGGACGGACTAATACTGCCTGTACTGATACAGCGTGACGTTCCCCTCACGGGCTCTCGTAGACTGCATGCACTGATGCAGAGTAACACCCCCTCACGGGCTGTCAGAATAACTGCATGATTGGCTTGGTGAGGCCAGGAGTTTTATACCTTTCAGCCAAAAAAAGATAAAACTCTAGTCCTTTTCGTGACCAACTTTTGAACTAATTGTCGCACAATTATAAAAATCGTATCTCCAGAAAGCTCGTCTTCCAAACGTAAAATAATCTTCCTGTCCTTAGAAATCGATCGTGCATTTCCGAGATATTAATTAATTTCTCGTCCTCAACTGTGTGGGTGGTGCTGTTCTTTTTTTATTCTCCCACTCCTTGGGTCTCGGTGAACCCCCAATGACGTCTACTTGCGTTTGCAGTTTTCTCCTGTGCAATTTTTACAAGGTTTTTCTTTACACAAAAATCTCTAATCCAAATTGATTCACCGTACTGTATCTGTTTACTTATTTTTATACTCGTAAACGGGTTAAATTTAATTATTCCTGTTCTGACTCAGCAGCGAGGTTGCCATATTCCTGCAACGTAAGAGCAATTTCCGAGTCCAGCTTCTTCGTCTTACAGTCAAAACTTTCCACTCGTTCTAATAATATCCATGACTGGCTCCTTATAAATGTCAAGAGGCATGAGCTCATCTAAGGAACACCTGGCCCCAGCGCTTGCACAATGTTAGGCTATAATCCTGGCTTGAAATCTCTCTCCGTTCCCTTAGAGACTGTATGATTCTTTCATTCCTTTCTCAAAGTACATGGATTCGACCCTCTTTGAGGCCATGGTACATGGGTTCAATATATATAAGCTATATATAGGCTACGTACCGTAGTACACGGGGATGTATGGCCGCGATATCCAAGGCTCTCAAGTCCACCTCCTGGTATAGCGCCTAACAATCTTGCCTGCCACCTCGGATATCAGGGTTTAATTCCCGGCTCTGACTCTGGGTTTATTAAGTCTTAACAATTTCAAAGAATTTGTGAGAGCACGCTGGAGAGACCAGCGACACACCGCACTGCAACATTGCCCGTAGCGAGCACTTGCTCAGCTTCTCGGCACAAAGGATAAGGCAGTGCGTTAAGGGTTACCGTCACTTAACGCTAGCAGCTCACTCGCCATTTGCTTGCACAGTTTATTTTGGCAACACCGGATATCAGAGAATGACCGGATATGAGTCAATGTTAAAACTGAAATATTTCTTGCATGTAGCCTTAATAATTGTCAATACCAATTCTTCTAAATTATCGATGGCAACAGTGATAACTTCCCAAAATGAACACATTTTACACAGTATCTATTTATCAATCTGATCGCAGAAAACTTCAGAGAAATCTAACTTGGAGAACTGAATATTCCGGTAACGTTGTACCCTGGTCTCTATCAGTTATGATTGCGAGCAATCAGGTTGAGAGTATGGTGCCTTTTGGCAAGGCTCCTTTCACTCTGCTGTAGTTCCGGGAATGTTGGATTAGTTCTTCAGATGATTCTTTTGGATTAATTATTCTTGGTTTATGACAATGTATAGTCATAAGCCAAGTATTATAATACTAGCGGACCCGTGCGAAAACTCTCGTATAATGGGTTGTGTGCGCCCCATGTTTACAGACTACCCGACTGGCGCTAGTGCTATGCGGGCTGTAGGCGCAACAGTTCGGCCAGGAGCTATCGTCTTGTTTATTTCTTTAAAAGCACTTTATAAGCAAAAAATATATATTTCCGTTACATTTTCAAGAAATGCAAGATTTTTTCTATACTATGGAGACGATTTGGAAGATTTTGGTACAAACCACACCTTCTAACTCCCTCTGGCTTAGGAGCTTGAGTTTTGTGAAACATACACCTTAGCGTATTATACTGTATAATAAGATTGTGTGTTAGTTTGCAGTTAATTTGTTTTTCATATACAGTGGGCTACTTCTAGCGAGGTCTTTAGAGAATAGTCTGGCAGGTTAGTTATTGTTTCACCAAGGATTTGTTACGACTTTGGGTCTGTCTCTTGCCGATGGCGTCGTTTCCTATCTGTGGTTACTGCAGTTTTGGTTTTCAGCCATGGCCGATACTTGTTGAATTTTATTTTGTCTGTAAATTTATTTTTACTTGCAGCAGCAGCAGCAGCAGCATGATTTAAATGAGTTTGAAATAGACCTCTAGTGGGTTGTTTTGAATAGTAGTACCGGTAGTTAAAATGATAGGAGTGGAATTAGACCTATAGTAGGTTTGGCGTTTGTTGGCAATTTGAATTGCAATTATTATTTATTTATCGTATGGCTTTTAGTGCCGGGAGTGTCCGAGGACATGTTCGGCTCGTCTTAGTCTGTAACTGCTTCCAGCGGACACCCTAAAGGGTAAGCTACAAGTTCCGTTCATTTTCATGTAGTTCCAACTTTCACCACCAGATATCAATGATACCTAGTGGTGAACGTTGGAACTTTGATAGAGCGTTCTGACGAAATCTAACCTAACAATTTTGCTTTACACAAGTTTAGTCTGTGAAAGGATCTTTTACATGCCATGAATGAAATGCCTTCAGCTCCCGTCTTATTAAAGTATTGTATCCTTGTATTACAAAATGGTGTACGCGATATTTGTTGAAAAGAACACTGATATGCAGCTACAGAGAAACTGTTCACTTCACCCCTATGGGTACTTACAAAACCCATATGTAGTTTCGATTCATCACGTCCAATGTTTTTAAAAATAATTTTGTTTGAAATTCATGAAAATGTCTAAATAGTGAAAATAATTTACTGTATATCTTCACATCAATTATACTATTATTATTGCGCTAAAGCTGGTAATTCACATAATAGAAAAACTAAAATCTTAAAAAGCAAATGAAATTAAAAATTATGATCAAAATATCACTATAATTATTAGCCTACTTTTCACATTTTGCAAAAATGAGGAAAAAGTAGACTTATGAGATCGGGCAAATGTGTGTCTGTCTGTCTGTCTGTCCTTCTGTCTGTCTGGCTGTGTGTGTGTCCCCCCCCCCCTATCAACTCCTAAACAGCTACAGCAATCGAAACAAAATTTGGTAGGAGTAAAGATCTATACCTGAATCTCACGGCCATATTTGAAAATGACGTCAGTGCTACCAACTGCTGAAAAATCGCAATTGAAATTTGAGCTCCATGTTGGATATCTTGGAAGGTATGAATGGGAGCTATTTAAAAATTGGCACACGTATAGATAATAATATTGCAGTTTAATGTCCAGGAGGCCATACATGAGAGTGTTGCCAAAATAATTTTAAACCTGCTGGTAGGTCCAAATTTTTAATGCATATAACTTCTACAATATCAATTGGATTTCAACCAAATTTCGTATGTACTATGTGTACATAAACAGATATGACTGAGCGTATTCTTAAGAGCCACCAGGGCTGCCAACTGTTAATAATTGCTCTCTCTATTATTTTTTATCCAAATACCAATATATCAGAAAGTATGCAAGCCAACAGCTTTACACTATGGACACGTATATTCTGACATTTTAGATTAATTTGGAGTTACTTATATACGTCAGTTCTACCAACATGATTATAAGCCTGCTGATAGTACCAATTTTTAAATACATGTAACTTCTATACTATCAGTTGGATTTCAACCAAATTTCGTATTTGCTATGTGTACCATAACAGATATGACTATGCCGATTCTTAAGAGTAACCAGGGCTGCCAACTGTTAATAAATACTGTCTCTATTTTTGTTACCCTAATATCAATATATCAGAAAGTATGCAAGCCAATAGCTCTATACTTTGCACACGTATAATACCTGGTATTCTAGATTAATTTGGAGTAACTAATATAGGCCTACGCCAGTGCTGCCAACATGATTCAAAGCCTGCTGATAGGTCCAATTTTAAAGTGCATGTAACTTCTATACTAACTAATGGATTTCATTGAAAATTGACACAACAATAGATCATATTATTTCAGATTATTTCTGACCAATACATACATCTCATTGTTGCTAACATGATTTTACGCACGCTGTTAGATCCAATGTTTAACTGCATGTAACGTCCATGCTATCCATTGGACTTCAAACTAATTTTGTATTCTGTACCGTAAGAGATGGAACTAAGAATATATTCAGTCACCAGGGCTGCCAACTGTAGTTCTCTATTAGGCTACATTATGCCAGGTATACAGTATTTCGAACTAATTAAAAATTTCGATATTACCAACTTAATTTCGTCATTATTCTAGATAGATCCATATAGATTAATCATTGGCATGAACCTTAAATTTAAAGAAAAGTAGGCTCTTTAGTTCGTCATGGAACTTCTTGTTTTTCCTTGCTTTATATCGCGAGGAAACTTGAAAAATAATCTTAATGCATTTCTACATTTGCATGAATGTAATACCTTGAAACTGGTAGGTATAAGCATTAATTGCGTACTCATTTTCTATGTCATATACTCAGCGCAGAAAATAGTGTTCATAAAATATGTTCTTCTTTTGTAGTGGGTCCGAGGAGGTTAAGTTGTGTCATAAAATTACACATTTGAACCGACCAATTGAACATCTGAATAGCAGTAAGTACTTTATATTAATATAATTCAAGGTTTCATAGTTAACATTATACACTATAATTTTATACTGCGGTGTTAGAATACGTTTTTTAAAATAATATACCTAATTTGACGTTATCGAAATTCTTGTTCACATTCCACAGTTTTTCTTTCTTATTTCTAAACATTACATAAAACGGGGCACGATAGAGAAACTCTGAATACATACGTCAATACCTAAGCAGTCATTTCAAGTATATTGTGGTATCAATGGAACTTATATGTATTTTTTTTTAATGATGAACTTTGGCAAATTTGATGTTTTTCGATTTTATTTTCATAATTACAAAAAGAAAAACCTGACGTGATACTGAAAATCTGAACACAAATATGGAATCAGGGCACTTGACTTAATACGAATCAGTAATATGTTCCGTTGTAGCAGAAAGAAAGAAATTGAACTGCATATCAGTAGAATCTGACACGTGTAATTTTGTATCGATTGTGTTGAACTTTGTGTTATTAAACACAACGATAGTATAAATCTTCCTACTTATTCTAAAGCATAGCTTTAGTATTGTCTAAATAGGGGATATGAATTTTACTCTCACAAACATGATCTGCATTAATCTATAGTCTACTAATATAATAAAGCTGAAGAGTTTGTTTGTTTGTGTGTTTAAATGCGCTAATCTCTGGAACTACCAGTCGGATTCGAAAAATTATTTTTGTATATGATAGCCAGATTCAAGAGGAATAGTGTAGGCTATGTAGCATTAGGATACACTTCACAGGTAACCTTAAAGATTGATTTTTGTTCAGTAAATCGGAAGAACAAGCACTCCCGAACAGCTTTATCCGCGTGCGCCGGCGTTATGGTTAGTGATACGTACACCGTTTCACCGATCTGAACCAAAATGTGTATACTTACCCTTTGGAACCCTGCGGGTAACACTGTCCACTTTACATTTCCAACAGACCAATTCATTCCCTGCATTTAGGCCCTTTTTCACAAGTCTACACCGTTTCACTGATCTGAACCAAAATGCGTACCGGTATACTTACCCCTTGGAATCCTGCGAGTAACACTGTCTACGTGAAATTTATGACAGACCAGTCCATTCCCTGCATTTAGGCCCTTTGGCACAAATATACACCTTCTCACCTATCTGAATCAAAATGTGTGGGACCCTGCAAGTAACACTGTTTACATGAAATTTCGGACAGACCACTCCATTCCCTGCATGGCACAAATCTACACCGTTTCACCGATCTGAACCAAATTTCACATACTTACCCTTTGGAAACCGACGAGTAACACTGTCAGCTTGAAATTTCGGACAGACCACCCCATTCCCTGCATTTAGGTCCTTTGGCACAAATCAACACCGTTTCACCGATCTGAATCACTTTTTGTAGACATACCCTTTGGAATCCTGCCTGTGATACTGTCCACATTAAATTTCGGACAGACCACCCCATCTCCTGCGTTTAGGCCCGTTATAACAAATCTACACCGTTCTTCCTAATTGCACCAAATTTTACATACACTTTGAAACGCTGCTGGTAATACTGCCCTCTTGATATTTTGGACAACGCTCTCCATTCCCTATATTTAGAATAACGAACAAAATGAACTTGAAAACCACGTATTAAGGCCCTAGAACCATTCATGTCCGTAGTAGTGTAACTGTAAGAGTACTTTAATAAGTCTATTGTTGACTGGCAATTGGGGCTGCATCACGTCGCCCCTACAAGAGTTCTGGTGCAGAATTGTGAAAATAGTTAAATCTTGTGCTGCTTATAAATTGCAGTCATGGGGAGTAATTCGTGCAAAAAGATTTCTTAGGCCCCTTAAAACAGTTATCATCATGGAACTAGTAAGCCTCTGTATAAGTGCAATGGTGTTGGTGGGGTACATTGAGGTTATCAAATGCAATAAGCGTTGGTGCTTTCAAATTTACCTTCATTTATTCCGAAACTTATCGTTGTACGCTTTGTGGCGATACATGATACTATTGCTACCTCAGTAGCTCGGGACAGCCGAAGTTTGCCAAAGTGTTCTGATTATTTTCCTACGGCGCTATGCGACAAAAGACGACACTATTGTTCTCTACATTTCTAACAGCCAATGAGATATAGGCCCTAGGCAGTGTATTTTATTTCACCTACTCCTCTTTCTAATCATTGTTGTTAATTTGTTTCTAAATTACATGTGTCATTGCCATAGTCAATAAATCGCCGTTTCCCAATTCATTATTATCTTTACGTGAAAATGACCTGAATGTTAGGTCCATTACACTGTACTACTTATCACCCCCACTACAACCACCACCACCACCACCACCACCACCACCACCACCACAAAAAGTTATATTTTTAAAATATATTTTTTAATGTTAGTTTAAGTTCTGTAGTAGTATTTATTATCATCCATAAAACAAATAAATCCACTGGGCGAAGCCGGGCACTACTGCTAGTTTGTTATAAACGTGAACTGAATTATGGGCACACACAGCCTACTTTTCATCTTCTTTTTATACATGTTATTAATCCAAGCTACAGAAGGCATAATCCATGAAAATAAACATTGTCAACACAAGTATACACCGTTTAACATGTTAATACAAACACACAGCAGCGAAATGACCACAATTGAGGCCATTTATATGCAGCCCTGTGGATTAATTTACTGTTTATTTTAACTAATTTCAGGTCATATTTATTTGCTTTATGTGAAGCTTTTATAACTTCTCTAATAATTGTTTAGCATCATCGAATAACATTTGTAAAATGTCAGCTTCATTGCAATGGATTAGTTTGTTTTAAGCTACATAAACTTGGGAAGTATGACAGATGCATGCAATAAACATTACAATCCATTGGCTAAGGTAATTTGTGTCCACCATGTAATTTCCTGTAATCCATTACATCACTGTATTTCATTCCTTACTCACGAGTTTCTCAACAATTGAATTGCGACCTACTGATAGGTCTCGTGGAGGTGTTTGGTGGCTCGCGAATTCTTCAGATGTAGCTTCACATAAGAATATATCACTTCCTAACAAATAATTTGAGTTTTGTGGGTGATTTAAATTATAGTCTTTCCATTAGAACATGATACCTAGAAAATTTTAAAGTGGGAGTGAAGATTCAAGGAGAAATAATATCAACTCTGAGATTTGCTGATGACATCGTCATCTTGGCCAACACGCCTGAGGATTTGAATGAGTTTTTGAATGGTATGGACTCCGTCTTACGGAAAGAATACATGATGAAAATTAATAAATGTAACACAAAAATACTGGAATGCAGCCGAAATAAATCAGAAACCTCTATGGACGTCAAAATGGCAGGTGAAAAGCTGAAAGAAGTAGGAGGCTTTTGTTACTTAGGAAGCAAAATAACCAGTGATGGACGAAGCAAGGAGGACATAAAAAGTAGGTTGGCTCAGGCAAGGAAAGCATTTCTACAAAAAAGGAACACATTGACATTGAATATAGATTTAGGTATTAGGAAGTCATTTTTGAAAGTCTTTTTCTGGAGCGTGGCACTCTAAGGAAGTGAAACTTGGACTATTGGTGCAGCAGAAAAGAGGAGAATTGAAGCATTTGAAATGTGGTGTTACAGGAGAATGATGAAGATCAGATGGGTAGATAGGGTTACAAACGAAGATGTATTAAGACGAGTGGAGAGGAGAGATGTTTCTGGCGACTGCTAATGAAGAGAAGAGGTAGGTTAGTAGGACACATACTAAGACACCCAGGAATAGCAAGCTTAGTTATGGAAGGAAGGGTTGAGGACAAGAACTGTAGGGGTAGACCAAGGTTAGAATATGTTAAACAGATTGCCTCGGATGTATGGTGTGGTAGCTATGTAGAGATGAAACGATTAGCTCAGGACAGGGAACCATGGAGAATTGCATCTAACCAGTCAAAAGACTGAAGACTCAAACAACAACAACAACCCAGAGGATTAAGGGACTTCTCGGAACTCAACTGACGTCACTCACTCTCCCTCCCGACCGGGTCGCTCAACGTCTAGACCTGGACCGGCCGGTGGCGCATAATGACTCACCTACTGGCGCTGTACCACAGCCTTCAAACGTTTCTTATTTCAAGTGTAAATTTACAATTTTCAACTGGAAAGACTAGAAAAACCTGCACTCGGCCTCTCAGCAGTCCACACGACAAAGAAAAATCGATCTTTGGAGATATCTTTATTAGGAGAGTCACGACTTTTTCAAATTGCAATGTGGTTATTCTCTATTCCTAAATTTTTCAAGTTTTCTTTATTTGTTTGAAATTTTAAAACTAGTAGTTGGAATACAATCATAAATGACATGCAATAAACGACAGTTTAAGAAGTAAGAAGTCCAAGTTTTGACTCATTTTCTTTATGTAGAATTCAAAAAGCTTGAAAATTGTCAATTTAAACTTGAAATAAGAAAATAATTGTTAGTTCTGTGGGACTGTGCCAGTAGGTGAGTCATTGTCCGCCACCGGCCGGTCCGTCGAGCGATTCGGGAGGGTGAGTGAGTGACGTCAGTGGAGTTCCGAGAAGTCCCTTAATCCTCTGGGTAGCATGGCTAAACGAAAAGACTATAGTGGCGTAACTAGGTATTACTTCTGGAGGTGAATTACATTGGGGGAGGGTGAGAGCTCGGACATAATGAAACATAAGAAAATATACTGAAGTTTCAAAACCCTCTATCTATATTTTTTTCTAGTTAACAAAAATTCTGGTGACTAAAAAAACAAGTAAAATTGTACAGTGTTGTTGTGACAAGGACAATGTTTATAAGTCATAATATGAACTGTCGATGGACTGTGGCAAAATGACACAACTTCTAAGTACTTGAACATTTTTATTGAAATATTTGGAACTTTTTATATAAAACAAGCTGTGCTCGGCTTGCGTTGCAATGCCAATCAAAGAAAGTGTTGGTGATGTAATTTTGTTTCTTGAAGTGCTTTTGGACACACAATATTTTTTTCAATTTCCGTTAACTGCCTCTAAACTATTGTAAAATGGATTAACTAATTTAGCAAAATTCGTGCGAGCGTGCACAACCACTCACCATAGTTTCATTGCAATCGGATGAATGGCATATGAACGCTTACGGAATTTTGTTTAAACGATTCGTGTGCTGTCACTCATTTGTTGAATCTACTCGTGCGCTACCTACTGTGAAATGGATTTACTGAGTTAGAAACCTTCACGTAAGTGTACACAACATCTCATCAAAGTTTCATCGCTATCGGATGAATGGCATATGAATGCATACGGGATATTGTTAAAAACGATTCGCGCGCCGTCATCCATTTGTTGAATCTACTCGTACGCTACCGATTGTAAAATGTATTTACTGAGCCTGAAACCTTGTTAATGGATGTCCCTCTTCGATGTGAACAACTTTAATTTCAACTTATTTTTAATCCGATTTGTATGTTTCCAGATATTTCGAAGAACAGTTTTAACTGCCTCATCCTGTATATATAAGAATATAAGATAAGATATAAGATGTATTGTAAAGATATCCATTTTATTAATGCTAACCCTTTCTGCCTGAATTATTTTTTTGACATAAACTAATTAAGATTAGTACCAAAAGCTGTTTATAGAGTATTTCTACAGTATTTTAATGAAATTTACTTAAAATAGAGTGTAACATGGATAATACAGCATGTGCCATATATGGCACGCTAGGCAGATTATACAATATGATTATCTATGTGAAATAAATTACAACACGGTTCTTTCTCCCTAGTTTGTTTGCCTCCACTGCCTTATTTGGTATGATATGGTACAATAATCACTATACACAGACCTATTGCATATTTGATGAACATGGTGTGGGGACGACCTTGTCAATTTTTAGCAACACAGTGTTTCTTCTTATCATGGCCACCAAATGGTTTATCCCACCATACCTGATGTCTTATGTTATTATGCAGATAGACCCTGGGGAGTTCCTAGGATGACCTGGTCCTCTGGGTATTGTTGGGTTCGATGTCAGGTAGTACTGCACAATATGTCTTCTAAATTGTAGCTGACGCAGAGCAACCTCCATTTTCTGGTAGAGGACCCAAGCATTGTCAATGGACACATATATCAACCACGTAAATGTATGCCACCACCACTTTTTCTCTGGGATGTGTATTCTATACATTCCAATGTTTTCGTCCATTAGGTCAGTTCCGCCCAAATGCTGCTATATTTTCCAAACGCACATGGTCAAGGGGCAACGATTCTCTTTTTCTTCCCTGTTTAGAGTACCGAAACGGGCCAGGAACTGAACAACATACTTTGTCAAAGCAATAGTGGCAGAAGAGTTGTCCTGCCATCGTATGATGATTGTACCATTCTCCTCACTACTTCTGTACTCATAGTAACCCCGATATCCCTTCCTAACCATTTGCTTCGACGGGATCACTTCACTGTTTCTAGGGATGTGACTGTAGCGGATTGTTCCTGTACCACAATATCCTCGGTCTCGCAAGCGAGTTTGTAACCCAGCAGAGGTGAATGTGTTGTCAAAATAGAACGTGAATCCAAGGGGCTTCACTTTCTCTGAAAACTCGTCTGCAATTTGAATCAAGGGCGGCGCAGCTTTACCGGAAACCTTCAAGTATTGTTGATTTTTACAAGGATTTTGCTCTAGGTACACGTCACAATTTACAAGGTGCCCTTGGGTACTACTCAAAACCATACCTTGAACCCAAATCTAACAAGCTAGTCTTTTAGGAATTGTTTACAGCGATATCTGCCAAAATATATTACCATGCATTCGTCATGAGGCAGGTTTTGCTCAGGATAAAAATTGGAAATAAATTTCACATTAAGTGCGTCTTCTTTCTTCGAATGAGCCAACTGGACTACATTTTATCACAATAATTACTTTTATTTGTACAGTACCGTTCCATAAGAAGGTATGCTTTTACCAAATTTGGTAAAGATCCGATGATTAGTTTGGTCATAATTTAATTTTAAGTTTTGACCATTTGGGTGGCCGCCATTACGTTTTGGTAAAGATGGCGGCAATACAAAACATGCCACTGAGGAATCCTTTGACAGTGCTTCCTCTGTACCAAATTTCCTTCATTTCCATCTTATAACTCCTCTAGTGTCCATGTACAGCCAAACTAAACATATCGAAAAGTAAAATGACTAATCTGCCTAGTGTGCCATATATGGCACGGCTATATATGTTTGTAAATAGCTCAGTCAATTATGAACAATCAGACAAAGCATCATAATGTACTGAAACGCTGGTCTTCACAGTACGTATCATGAAAAGAACGTTCCGCAGAATAATTTATATTGTTCATAAATAATTGCACACCATTTTAGTGATTTTATTTCTTTTCATCGAGGTACGCACTTCTCACTTCAATAATACAATGCTACAACAAATCACGCAGCTGATAGGTAATGACAAATGAATCACACAGTATATGCAACAAGTAAGTGAAACCAACAACAGAAAAATAAAATTCTCTTAATTCCAAGTGATAATCGTACCAAAATTTCAGCGTGCCATATATGGCTGAAACGGGTTAACCAAGTTCATATATTCTGCTGACGCTGAAAAAGGTATCATTGTATACAGAAATATGTACGTTATTTAGCAAACATCAATTCTAGTATTGACAAGGCGGATTCCATAAAATACATTATTTTTTCAATAGTAAATACGGATTATCCTTTACCAAAACATTATGGTCAATATATACGCATTCTATAATATTTTAGAACATATCATTCTTTTATGAATACAACGATATTCAAATCGATAAACAATGGAACTATTGAAATCCATAAATTGATGTCCCGCTATCTACCAGTTTTGTTAAAATATTTATTGACGAGTTTTAACTGTCCATAGTCGAGAATAGCACTCGACGTCGAGACGTGATTTGGTGGCTTGTTTGGAATAATATGTCACTTAAATTTCGCAGCCTTATTTGTTGATGAGATATGGGGAAAAATGAAAAGAAACAATGCGGGGTGCCGGGATGATATATAAGAAATAGTTGGTCACCCTGTAATATACATATAATAGAAATTTGTGTTTAGCGCATTAACACTTACTATTAGGATTCCATTTTATCGCTTTACACAGAAGGAACACCAACTGTGGAAAAGTAGGAAGCCCTACCCGTCCTGACGACTTCAATTTGTCGTTCGTTTAAATCCCTGAGCGAGGAGTGCAAAACACTCTTCCCTTCTTTATATTCAATTTTCCTGTCACGTTTACATTTCGAACAAAAACAGAAGCAGTGACGCGAATATGATCGATAGCCTTAACATTCCTGATAATATGTTTCTGAACGCCTGAATATGCAGTGAGTGGGAGTGTACCATCAATGTTTTCAAATTCTTCGACAGATGAAATCTCTTCCCATGATGCCACATTGTAATCTGACAGCTTTCTAGTGGATAATGTATGATTGGAATTCTCAAGAATTCTTCTGCAGGCTCTCCGGAAATGTTCAAAAATACAATTTTAAGCAGGGGCCTCACTTCTGAACTATTTAAATTGGACAAACTCATTTGTTTGTTAAACTTTAAATTTGCACGACTATAAAAATTGTTGCTGGTACTAGAAACTAAAGAAAATGTTAAGTTTTCAACAGTGAAACCATACTAGGCATCATTTGATTAGCTCCGAGTAAGACACCTTGCATTATGTGACTGGTTGGACCACAATTCATGCCATCTGTTACCTGTTTTTTAGTGTTGTTTGGCCTATTAAATATGTATAACTTGAAGACTGGCACACACACTCTGATTCACTGCCATAGTCATACATCAACGGTGAAGAGTCATATTACTACCTGGTACCAGTGAAACAGAATATAACTTACACCACTCCAAAGTTATTGGTGTGCTCTTTCAAGGGGCGACAAATTTTTTTTCCGATGAACTTATGTCTACTTTTGAACACACTATCCATATACAGTATTTGTATATTATTTCTTGCGTGAATACGAACTTGATCAATTAATAACGAACTCGAGAGAATTTTCATGACATGTGCTCATAACAATATCTTCTTCTTCCTCTTCTTCTTCATTACCCTTTTCCAGTTCCCTGGGTCAGATTGCGAATCAAGGACCTCCACAGTTGTCTATCCCTTCACCGTTCATTTCCTTCTTTCAATACTTTTTTTTCTTTTACTCCTCTTTTCTCTATGCCTTCCTTCACCGTATCTGTCCACCTCTTTCTGGGCCTTCCTCGTGGTCTTTTTCCTGGTATTCTCTCTATAAATATTATTCTTGGTACTCTATATTCTTCAATTCTCATCATATGTCCGTACCACTTCAGCTTACTGGTTTCTATCTTGTCTTGCAATTTTGGGAACCCAGTTCTCTCCCTAATGTCCACATTTCTGACTTTATCCCTCCGTGTCTTCCCAATTATTCCTCTAAGGAACTTCATCTCGGCTGCTTGGATTCGGCTTTCATCGCGTTTTGTTGTGGACCAAGTACCTGCTGCATATGTCAAAATTGGTGTGTAACTTAATACATTGAGAATAGAACTTTCTTGCATTTCTCTGGGACTTCCTGGTCCCATACTAAACCTCTCACACACTAGTAAACGAACTCGAGAGAATATTCATGACATGTGCTCATAACAATATCTTCTTATTCTTCTTCTTCTGCTTCATTACCCTTTTCCAGTTGTTGGAAACAAATAAATTTTCATTTCCAATTTCCACTAAATACTCGAAAAATTGTCAGGTCGGTTCGATCCTCGGCTCTGTCCATAACTTGAGCTGGGGTGAATTAGGGCTCATCTTGTTGGATTCTCTTTCCAATTTCTTCATTTATTGTACCATCTTCTGTGAGTATGCTCACCAAATACTTTAAGCTTTTTACCATTTCGAATGGATTTCCATTGACTTCATTATTCTGTCTTCCTTCTCTCTTGTTTCTTGTCATCACTACAGTCTTACTCTTCTCCGCTCATAACAATATGATGTTGTTAATTCATTTGAGGGGCTTGGGACATCTTGGTCATCAGCCCCGTGTAATTGGGCGTGTGTTTAACTTGTATTTATGTGATGACTGTAGTAGTGAGTGTAACTGTAATTGGATGATGATGATAATTGTTGTTTTAAGGGGCCTAACATCTGGGTTATCAGCCCAACTGTATTAGGGGATAGGGATCAGGTGGTTAACCCGGGATTTGAAGTAAGGTGCTGAGCCCTAATTCACCCCAGCTCAAGTTATGGACAGAGCCGAGTATCGAACCGACCTGACAATTTTTCGAGTATTTAGTGGAAATTGGAAATGAAAATTTATTTGTTTGAAATAAATATTTTAGGAAGAGTTTGGAACCATTTAGAAACATTTTTGGAGAATTTTGGATGATTTTGGATTATTTGGATTTATAAGTTTTGAGGTGAATGTAAATTTAACCAAGGAAGTACCTGAGCAGAGGAAGCTGGAAATTGTCATAAGCTTCAAGTTAGCACTCTCAAGACCGGTTTTTGTCAGCCAGGTCGACACAAACCAATTTTGCACACGACTTTGTGATAAGAGGCTAGGAAAGGTAGGGTTTTGGTAATAAACCTGCAGCCAATGAGGATTCAGCACATAATTTGTGTGGGAAACGCTATTTAATAATATTTGCTTTATTAAGAGAGACTAGCATTCCCAGAGGTCAAGAAGAATATGTTACATTGATTATGAAGAAGAGAAGTATATAATTTTGGCCAAGAGAAGAGTAATTAGCATAATTCTATTATAAGTGGACCGGTTGCGAGGCTAGTTTGTACGCGCGCGCGAACCACGGACACACAGCAGAGACTCTTTCTGATACCGTCGAGGAGAGTGGACCTGCTGTGCAGCGCTCTGCAAATTTAACATTGAGTATCGACAAGCGGCATAATATATCAAGAAGCAAGCTATTGGAACAGCGAATAGAGAAGAAGATTGCTATATAATCTACAACATTCAACAGAAGCAAACAATTTCGTTTTTAAAACGAATCTACACATCGCAGCATTATAACTGCAGTGACATTTTCAACATGCTAAAATCTACGGGTCGAGGGGGATATTCTTATTCTGCGCCCTCTAAGATGATTGGAATGATTCACTAAAAAAATGGTATGAGGATAATCTACATTATGACACGGGAAGATTCAGAGTGGATTCCTATGTCCTGAGATCGACGTCACCACCACTGCGATTCCACCATGAAGTTTGCTGAACTTCAAAAGCTGCGTTCAAATGTCCGTAAAGAACTTGGAGAGATGTTAACTATGGACTTTCAAAGCTACTGTTCTGACGCGGGGGAGAAGAGAGAAGAAGATGGTAAGCAGTGTTCAATGTTCCTGGCACGAGCATCTAGACTTGCAAGTGTCGTGCAGCCGCAAGATTGCTGTCCGCAGAACAAGAGTTCACTGAGGCCAGGTGGGCACCCGTCGAGCAGGCTCGGGGAGATCAGCTACGAGTCGAGCGACCGGCGAAGGGCACGCGTGGAGTGCGACCGACACGTGCCAACTTTGGAGCGGAACATCGAGGCCATCGTTCGAGGTATTTCCATCGCAGACCGTCAGAAAGGTACAGAATTGACAGCTCTAAGATCTCAGTAGTTTGTTGTAGTTTCTTGAGGATGTAGCAGGGTGACCTATTCATTATGTAGAAATTCTTTCTTATAACCCATGTTATTGTATGTCTATTTAGAAATTGTAAGTTAACTTTTTTACACGTCACCATGTGTCGTTCAGACGTGATTTTATTATCATTTGGAAGTTAGATTACCGTTTTGGTCAGGTTTTATTCAGCGTCGTTTTTAACCTTCTCATTTTAACGAAAACTGTTCTATGTTAGGAAAATGCTTCGATCGTAACACATACGTTTTCAAACCATGTTATGCTTTTAGATTGCCATAATACATTACTTCTCACGATAATATTTGTGATGAGGCACTATGATACTGTAAATAACAAGTTTAACATGTATAAACATTTAGTAACAAATTTAAAACGTTATAAATAATAACATTAACGGAATATTATTCTAATTGAAGAATACATTATTATGTGACGATAAGTAAGTCATGAATAATTTATGTAACCACTATTTATGTCAACAAATGATCACTACAGTGACAATTGAAGTCAGGTGAGGCCTATTAATAGCAACAACTATTTGTTATAACATTGCCAATGCGAAATGAAGATAAGAAGACTTGTATGTCTATGGAAAGTCAGTAACATGTTTAAGCAAGTTGGTAAATGAAGTGTTGGCTCATTCTTGTTTTGTAACAGAGAAACGAAAGTATTATTATTATTATTATTATTAACCTTTCAGACGTGCGGACTACAACCATTTCAAAGTTTACACTCAAGTAAACGTGGTATTGTTTTACAATGCAATGGTTTATCAATAGATTGCATTATGATCAGTTACGTGGAATGTCAAACGAAAGACATTGTTGTAGACAAATGTATTGTCGAAGGTAATGAGCACGATGATTTTAAAATTAGAGAAGGAGGAGGTTAGCAGTGTTTCATGAACTGTATACACAGTAGTGTTGCATAGTAGGATCACTAATTCTGCTACAGGTTTGTAGACAGATGGGTTTGTTTTGAAGTATTCCGTGCAGTATTTTACGAGAGTTATTGTGGCAAGGGTGAGGAGAATTTGTGTCGTATTTGGAAGCGCAGGAGACGCTATGAGTAGGTGAAGTTCACGTTTTGATAACGAATTGAGTATTGCCTTGAGAGCAATTTACTACTACAGAGTGTTAAGAAAGTCACTGACGTTTAAGAGTGTTTGTATTGTTTTGTCAGTTAGCACTAATGCTATGGCCACGTCATCGTTGTATTAAGTTGGTGTAGTTCCGTCTCGAACTTCAATGTCATTATTATTCTTATGTAATGGATTTATCTATATAGAACTTAAACCAACTTCATTGTTCGTTAATATAGTTCATTTATTTTGACTTATAACCAGAAGCTTATAGAAGCTATCGTTTTGTGAACAAGTGTTTGTCTAGAAGTGAAGTTTATAACAGGAGAGATCATTAGATTGAAATATCACGTCAATTCTAGTGCAGATTCGAATACCGCGTTGGACGTGTGTAATTCAATATTGTATATAATTGTTAGTTATATATTCCATTATTATTTTAGATTTGCTCACGTTTGTAAATAGCTGTATATCCTAGGGTATTTCATGATTGTTATTATTATGAGTCAAACAGCTGATCGTAGATCAAGCTCACGAGAAACCAGTCACAGGATGACTAACAAGTTTTACTATTCGATCTTATTCGAAGATTTAGGAAGTAGATATTTCATCTACAAGTATAATTGTTTGTTTTGCAAGTTTCATGTTTTATTGTGGATGACAAGGATGATTCTTGTATATATTTATTTTTGGGAATAAATCCCAGGCACATATCGTTTGCCTGTTTTTTTTTTTTTTTTGGAAACTGATCATCTTTTCACTTCGCAATCGCCGTGCGATAATACTAGCGGTTAGTTACTAGAACTCACTTAGTCTCAACTTCACCGTTCACGTCCGAGATCCGAGATTCTCGTACTACCAAGTTATTTTGGAATTATATTTACTAGTAAATGTGGAACTAATTGTAGTGTTATTGTACGTCCGTATGCGTCAAGGGTTTCCTAGTCATTTATCCAGTGGGGATGCGTTGACGTATCTAGCTGGGTGTCAACGTCCCTACAATCCTTACCATCTCAGCGGATATGGGTGATGGCTAATGTGGGATTCGGGCGCAGTACTATCCCAGCATTTGCCTGAGGGGAGTGTGGAAAATCCTGGGGGAAACACCACACTCTGGATAGTCGCTGTCAGCACCAGGATTCGAACCTGTGATCTCCTGACTTGCTGCAGCTGCCCTCGCGGCTATGGTGCACGATTTAATGAACACGACTACGCCACGGGACTAGGCTAACATTATGAAGAATTGTGTTTGATCATGTTTATAAAATGGTCATTACGGCATTTTAAAAATATCACTCGGTACCATCGAGAAAGATTGCAATAAAAATAATCAATAAACAACAAGATTTCTCCAAATAATCTTAAGTATTCATTATATTTCAACATGAAATAGTTGGCAGAATTGATTTTAAGTAAACTGGGCTCTGAATTCCCTTGTGTGCAATACCTTTACATTAATGTTAATTCCACTATAAGCAATTGTGTTGGGAGTGAAAATATGAGCAGAGTCATACAACAAAGTGTTCCCGTAACATAATATCTTAATATGAACAGTTCCTGCACCTAGAAAGCGAATTTTACACCACGAGGTTTGCGATGCTATCCTCTCTAATTCCGGATACAATGGCTTTGTGTTTATACAAAAATTATGGGCAATAGTAGGGTATTAAATTATTGTCACAATGAAAATCAATCCGTCAGATATCCTTCAATGCATGCACATCAATGCGTAGCAATCAATACTTATTTAATTTGTCACTTTCAGAACAATCATTTCCCATAATGACTAGCTTATTTATGAACAATATCAACAGTCCTTTGTTGTTGGAGTTTAATCGTAATGACATATTTTAGAAATAAATTGATAACTTTTCAGTCAGTCTTAAGCACTTGATTGGTTTTATTGATTTGTTTGAATTGGATCCGATGATGTTAGCTTGACGAAAGAAACATGTCATCCCACCCTCCCTCTTGATTTCCGTGTAATTAATAATTTATCACAAGCAAATCATTCTCAGGTTAAAGTTTTATATTTTCCACCGAAAATTTTTCAAATAAATCAATTTGAACATGTATCGTTTAGTTGTCAAATAGGCTACTCTGAAAATTGAATCAACGGTAACTAGAGTATACACATCTTTTGTAAAACTGAGCGAAACTTAAACCACACGTTGTCGGCTCACTACATATTTTCGTATTTATTAGTCGAAGGTGTACGATCACAGTCATAGTTAATCCAATATCAACAGCAACTAATCCATAAATATAAATATGTACTGTAAATCTGTCTGTCAGGTAGTCATCCCACAAGCTGCTTGTATCCTCTAATAGTACCGCCATAGGTTGGATAGATAAATACCCACAAAACCTCGAAGCAGCAGTGGAATAAGTAAATAAGTAAATAAGTAAATAAGTAAATAAGTAAATAAGTAAATAGGTAAATAAGTAAATAAGTAAATAAGTAAATAAGTAAATAAGTAAATAAGTAAATAAGTAAATAAGTAATTAAGTAAATAAGTAAATAAGTAAATAAGTAAATAAATAAATAAGTAAATAAGTAAATAAATAAATAAGTATATAAGTAAATAAGTACATAAGTAAATACATAAATAAGCATATAATTATATATGTATATAAGTAAATAAGTAATTAAATAAATAAGTAAATATGTAAATAAATAAGGAAATAAGTAAGTAAGAAAGTAAGTAAGTAAATAAATCAATCTATACTTATAATATAATAAAGCTGAAGAGTTTGTATGTTTGTGTGTTTATGTGTTCAAACGTGCTAATCTCTGGAACTACGCGTCCGATTCGACAAATTCTTTTTTGTATGATAGCCTGATTCAAGGGGAATAGTTTAGGCTATGTAGCATTAGGCTACACCTCTCAGGTGACCTTCAAGATTTATTTTTGTTCAGTAAGTCGGTAGAACAAGTGCTCCCGAACAGCTCTATCCGCATGCGCTGGCGTTATGGTTAGTGATACGTACTCTGTTTCACCTATCTGAACCAAAATTTGTATACATACCCTTTGGAACGCTGATGGTAACACTGTCTACGTGAAATTTTTGACAAACCAGTCCATTCCCTGCATTTTGGCCCTTTGGTTCAAATCTACACCTTTTCCTCGATCTGAACCAAAATGTGTATACTTACCCTTTAGAAACCTGCGAGTAACACTGTTTACATAAAATTTCGGACAGACCACTCCATTCCTTGCATTTAGGCCCTTTGGCACACATCTACACCGTTTCACCGATCAGAACCAAAATATGTATACTTACACTTTGGAACCCTGCGAGTAACACAGTCTGCATGAAATTTCGGACAGTACACTCCATTCCCTGCATTTAGGCCCTTTGACACAAATCTACACCGTTTCACCAATCTGAACCAAAATTTGTATACCTACCCTTTGGAACCCTGCGAGTAACACAGTTTGCATGAAATTTCGGACAGAACACTCCATTCCCTCCATTTAGGCACTTTGACACAAATCTACACCGTTTCACCAATCTGTACCAAAATTTGTATACCTACACTTTGGAACCCTGCGAGTAACACTGCCTACATGAAATTTATGACAGACCAGTCCATTCCCTGCATTTAGGCCCTTTGGCACAAATCTACACCCTTTCACCAATCTGAACCAAAAGTTGTATACTTACCCTTTGGAACCCTGCGAGTAACACTGACTGCATGAAATTTTGGACAGACCCCTCCATTTCCTGCATTTAGGCCCTTCATCACAAATCTACACCGTTTCTCTTAATTGCACCAAATATTACATACACTTTGAAACCCTGCTTGTAACACTGTTCACTTGATATTTTGGACAACGCTCCCCATTCCCTACATATAGAATAACAGACAAAATGAACTTGAAAACCACGTATTACGGCCCTAGAACCATTCATGTCCGTAGTAGTGTAACTGTAAGAGTATTTTAATAAGTCTGTTGTTGACGGGCAGTTCAGGCTGCATCACGTCACCCCTACCAGTGTTCTGGTGCAGAATTACGAAAATAGTTGCATCTTGCGCTGTTTATAAATTGCAGTCACGGGGGGTAATTAGTGCAAAAAGATTTCTTAGGTCCCTTTAAACAGTTATCATCACGAAAATATTATGCCTCAGTATAAGTGCAATGGTGTTGGTGCAGTCCATTGAGGTTATCAAATGCAAGAAGCGTTGGTGCTTTCAAAGTTACCTTCATTTATTCCGCGCTATGTGACGATAAATGATACAATTGCTACCTCAGTAGCTCGGGACAGCCGAAGTTTGCCAAAGAGTTCTGATTATATTCCTACGGCGATATGCGACAAAAGACGACACTATTGGTCTCTACATTTCTAACAGCCAATGAGATATAGGCCCTAGGCAGTGTCTTTTGTTTCATTTACTGTTCTATCTATTTTTTGTTGTTGTAAATTACATGTATCAGTGCTGTAGTTAGTAAATAGTGTTTCCCTATTCATAATTATCATTACGGGAAATTTATCTGAATGTTACGTCCTTTATACTGTACTACTTATCAACCCCACTATAACCTCCACCACCACCTCCACCACAAAAATATATATTTTTAAAATATTGGATTCAGTTAGTTACGTATCATGCGCCAGTTCTGTAGTAGTATTCATTATCATCCATAAAACAAATAAATCCCCCGGGCGAAGCCGGGCACTACTGCTAGTAAATAAATAAATAAATAGATAAATAGGTAAAGAAATAAATACATAAATGAATGAATGAATAAATGCTCATAACCAAAATCGCAACAGGGGACAAGTTAAGAGAACGGAGTATCTAATGCAGTGATCCCGCTGGTTAGCCGTGCGTGGTAGGTCATGCAACTCAACTGCGAACGGAAACTGCAGCAATCCAAAGAGCAGTGTATCGAAGCACCATTGTTGTTGATGTTGTAGTTGTTGTCAACTTGTGTTACGGGGTTGGGACATATTTGGTTATCAGCCTCATGTACTTTGGAGTTGTGGAACATGTCTGATAAACTACTCTCCTGCGGTGACTGCAGTAGTGTGTGTAGCTACAGAGAGTTTGTTTTATATGCGACGGAGACTTTCGCTTGCCCGCTCGCCCGCGTTGCGAGCCTCTCTCCCGCCAGGCACTTTGCCGTTATGCGGCGCTATCGCGGCACTGAGTCATTGAATGTAGGAATTTGTACTTACGTAGTTCACAGCTGGTGCCGAAAATGTTCGCCAATCACTGCTACACATCGCTGGGACCTCTTTATGAAATTGTCATTTATTTTATGAAGTTCCTCAGCACCGATTGACTGTAGTTCAGGTGTAATATAGTCTTTAAGCTCATTTATAGTGTGAGGGTTTCTCGCATACACTATTTTTAAGCGTCCACACAGATAAAAGTCATATGGTGATACGTCTGGGCTTTGCGGGGGACACACGTTCCGACTTATAATCCTAGTACCCAAAATGCGACGCAATTTTGTCATGGATGCTTCGGCAGTGTGACCAGTGGCAAAATCTTGTTGAAAATAAGTTGACAATCGCTCTCCGTAAGTCAGTTCGTCAAAAAATTGGTCAAGGATCACATTCAAGTTCAAATTGACGTACAAATTCCTATACTCAATGACTCAGTGCTGCGCCAGCGCCGCATTACGGGAAAGTGCCTGGCGGGAGACAGGCTCGCAACGCGGGCGAGCGGGCGAGGTAGGGTCCCCGTCGCATATAAAACAAACTCTATGCATTATATTTAGAGCTAGGAATGGGGTAGGAGCCTCGGCACTTGAAATAAGGACAGTTCTCGAATTGTATCTCTGCCGGTGAGTGACAGTTGCATTTCTGAGAATTCAAGCCGTCAACTCTTCTACTCCTATTCATGTGATATTACCCCACGTTGTGGGGCTCGGAAATTCTGACGGCCTACTTAGCTAAAACGCACTCGGCACTTGTACCTATCATTAGAACGTCCTGTATAATCTACTTCTGTACACTTCTCGGAAAAAGTGGGTTTATATTAACACAAGCGAACACGAATTTTTAGTCTGGGTTCTGTATGTCTGATGGTTGGTTCCTTAGTTTGAGGGCTGCGACAACGCGGTCATGTAGCCCGTGTACTTTGGGTGTGTGTAGAATCTGTCTGATAACCGGTGTTAATTGTGTTGATTCTATTAGTGTGTGTTATCTGTTTTCAATTCAAGTAAGGAGTGCAGGCATTGAATTTTTCCAAGTAGTTCCTACTTTTGAAAACCAAACGCAACCGTCATCGACTACTAGTTCACAACTGGTTACCAGATGCCATCGCAGTCGGCTCCTGGCGACGAACGTCGGAACCTAAGAGCGTTTGTCAAATGTTTAACCTCACCTACAATTTAGCTTCACACAGGGGTAATTAGTGGAAGGGTTTTTAACATGCCATATATCTATGACATGGGACCGCCGGCTTTACTTCCCCTCCGAAGGAAGGCATACTGAGGAATTTTCAACGCTCTTAAAAAATCCGACGACTTCGGCCGCGTTTGAACCCGCGATCTTGGGCATAGAAGCTCAGCATGCTACCAACTACGCCACCGAAGTCGCCTCTATAAGTCTGATTTTGATTTGTCATACTAATGAAAGGAAAAATAGTTTTACCTAATAAAGTTTGCTTTTGTAGCTACCACAACGAAACTTCAAAGTTTAAGGAAATTCTCTATTTGTATAAGTTCAAACGAAAACAAACATTAATTTATATACTTACAACACGTTTATTTACATATAAATATACAATACAAACAAGCTTTAAAAATCAATATGTTTGGTGCATCTGTGTGGATACGAACTTTTTCTAGCCCCCAAACGTAATCACCCATCATATTGTCAATATATTGTCCTTGATAACGTTGCTCAAAGTCCATCACGTCTTGGTGAAAACGTTCCCCTTGCTCTTCTGAATATGCCACCAAGTTATATTTAAATTGGTCCAAGTGAGCATGTCACATGTGTACTTTATGGGACATTCTGCAACCCATGAGTTTAAAGTTCTCAAGCATAGCTCTTTGTAATTCTTTGTGATTTGCGGACCGACGAAAATACCAACTTTAATTTTAGCTTCTAACAATTTAGGGAAAAAAGTCTTAAAATATCCTCTCCACCTCAATAATAGACTGGCAAACAAAGAACTTCAAATCCAATTTGAGGGAAGAATACTACAAAATAATAGAAACCCTAAATTTCTTGGGGTCATTTTGGAGAGAACCCTTAGCTTCAAACATCACTTATCAGGAACAGCTGCCAAGATCAATACTAGGAATAATATTTTGTAGAAACTTTGTGGGACTACATGGGGCTCATCAGCAATAACACTGAGAATCTCTGCTCTTGGTCTGGTGTACCCTGTAGCAGAATACTGTGCCACAGTCTGGATCAACAGCACTTACACGAGGCTTGTTGATGTTCAACTTAACCAAACCGTGCGCATTATAACGGGCACTTTAAAGAATTCGCCTGCATTATGGCTTCCAACCCTGAGCCATATTTAGCCTCCTTCCCTGTGACGAGAATGTTCACTTTTGCGTGAATTCACGAAAATAACTGTTACTCCTGAGCTCGCTATTCATGAAGACATTCCTGCCATCAACACAAAGAGACTCCGTTCCAGTCATCCTCCATTACCAACTTGCCAAGTCAATAACAATAAATATAATATAAGTGATCGATGGACTAAATTATGGCAAACCAGTGCTACAAAGAAACAACTGAAGATGGCCTGTATCAAAACCACCAGGCCACCAGGATTTGACAAACACAGGAAGATTTGGACCACTCTGAATAGAATACGAACTAATTGTGGTAGATGCGCCAATCCCCTACACAAATGGGGGATGACATCATCCCCGCGCTGTGATTGTGGTGTTGAACGTCAAACGGTTCAGCACATTGTCCAAGCGTGCCCCTTACGAGCATTCCAAGGTGACCCACGGGAGTTCCTCTTCGCAACAAATAAGGCTATTGAATTCATCACAAATCTGGATCTGTTTGTGACTTAGTGTATAGATTATTATGTTCAGTAAATAGGTATATGTATGTGTATCTTTGTGCAACGTGTTTCCAATAGCTCAATAAATAAATAACCCCTTAAACAGTCTGCCAAAACTTAAAATATTTTTATGTTCGACCATGGCGAAATGTAAATATTATATGTCAGAAAACTATACTATAATGAGGCTCATTATAGTTCTACAGTAGTTTTCATTATGATACAGTTTCTCCAACCAATCAGAGCTCAAGAAACAGTTGTGTGACCAATTAGGTAAGGATAGCATTGCACCTGCACTGAGTTCCTCAGCCTCCTATTTTAAATTTCACTGCGTGGCTTACAGTGTCATAGTGGAGTATTCGAGGAGGCCATAGTATTCTCTGCGTCCCATGCGCTCTGTTCAGTACATAGAACTGGCGAATCTCGACAGATATATATGAATATTTATGTTGGAACATAAAATAGTTATAATTATCGTCGAACTTGCATAAAGTACAAAAGCAAACTTTATTAATTATGAATGGCGTTTTCGGTTAATGATCCAAGTAGACAGTCAGAATGTATGCATTAAATAGTAGACTCAACACAAATTGTTTTGTTTGTTGATTGGGTAATTAATTAATAATAGCAAGTACCTAAACCATAGGAAGGGTTCAGGGGAGTTCCTAACCTAGTGCCATCTAGTATTAGGTGCGACAGAGTCGTAGGCCAACAAGGAAAGTATGGATTTCTCACGCGGTGGGGGGTGTAAGAACATATGAGATCCACTTTAGCGGCCTGTAGGAAATAAAGAAAAATGGGATTATGGAGGGGATCAAAAGAACGTCTCATGCATTATTCAAACACGGCCAGCAGAGGTTTGGTTTTAAAGTCGAGCGATCTTGCTACGTACGGAAGAGTTTCCATGGCCAAACCTTATTAAAGATAATATTTGTAGCTATTTAACCTTTTTTGAAGAACGCACCAAGCATAATAACTAATTTAGGGAATGCTTTTTTTAATAATGCCCGCGGTGTCTCATACAGGGTGACTCACAAACAGGTGTTTCTGAAGTTTATTTAATGCCCGGTTGGGGCCAGGACAAATAAACAGCGTTGGCGACTTTATTTCTGTTGTCATACGTTTTCGGCATAATTGTATTGTACCCATTGAACAAAATGCAACAGGCCTGTTGATGTTGTTATATCATTTGACGGGCTTGGACATCAAGGGCATTTAGCGTCATGCTCCTGGGTCTGCGTGTACAGAATTTGTCTCATAACCTGTTGTATAGTGTTGTTTCTATTAGTGAGTGTACAGACGTGGTCATGTTAGTTTTCCAACCAGAGAGATTAATTATGTAGCAGCCTGGTAACGAATCATTTTAATACCAGTATTGCCTATCCTAAACTAAATTAATTCTTTTATTTTTTAAATATTTGAGGTAAGCTTACGTTTAAACCTCAAATGTTGGAAATAAACTACACAATATTAAATTAGGAAGTGAGATGGTCCTGCTACATAATCGTTCACAAATATTGATGTTCTTGCATTATACGTGATGTTGCAGTGTTTGATATAGCCTAATTGCTTAGTAATTAAAATATGATATAAATTTGGATCTTTTTCAACTGAGGAATCCATCTCATTTCTCCACAGTTGTGCCTCACGAGGTCGAGTGTACTCCATTCCAGCGCTAAGACTAAGATTAAATGTATTTGTAGAGCCGAGAATCGAACACAGACCTCAGGATGCTAGACGCTTCACCACGAGGTGATCTGTATTTAAACTGTGATACGTTAAAAGTCTCGTGGACCTTTCAGCAAGTCATTTAGGAGTGGATGTTGTAAGAACATTGTTGAGAAGATTCTAAAAAAGCAGTGTTCTAATGCAATGTTGATTGGTTGGTTGGTTCCTTAGTTTAGGGGCAGCGATATAACGATGATGTAGCCCCGTGTACTTTGGGTGTGTGTAGAATCTGATAACCGGTGTTAATTGTGATGGATGTATTAGTGTGTGTTATCTGTGATTCAGGTAGAAGGACTGCAGACGATTAATTTTTTCAAGTAGTTACTACTTTTGCCACCAAATGCTATCATCCACGACACCTAGCTGCGGACGTGGCTACTAAATGCCATCGCAGTCAGCACCCGGTGGCAAACATTGGAACTAATAGAGCGTTATCAAACTAACCTAAAAATTTAGTTTCCACAAGTGTAATTAGTAGATGGTTCTGTTTCATGCCATAAATCTATGACATGGGACCGTCGGCCTTTACTTCCCCTCCGAAGGAAGGCATACTGAGGGATTTTTAACGCTCTGAAAAAATCCGACGACTTAGGCCGGGTTTGAACCCATGATCTTGGACATAGAAGCTCAGCATGTCACCAACTTCGCCACCGAAGCCTCTTTAATACAATGTGATACAGCGTATTTTGTTTGAAGTGTGGAATAATGTGAACATCCAGTTTCTTGTTGAAAATATATTGACCGGCAAAAATAGTGGAACACTTCAATTTTTTATGTAATTTCTTAATTTATTCCACTAAAATGTATCGGTTTTCCAATATTTGCATTATTCATGTAAATGTTAGATGGTTGACTACAGAAAATACTGAAACATGTTTTACAACACGCTTTAACTCACAAATTTCGTTACATTTCACAAATCTAACAATTTTCTATTTTTTACTAATGTTCTTTTGGGCTGGTTCTTTTGCCAAACAAAACAGTGTTAATGTTTGCACTGCACTGCACGGGAACACTGGTCACTAAAACGAGTGTTTCCACCCTTAGCGTCCATGACAGCTTGTTAGGCTCATCGAAGATTGGGGGTAATTGGTGGTAATAAACCACCCTAAGAAATGTCAATTTCTATTCACGGATGTTTCAGATGTGTGTCCTAATGCGTGAAAAGCTTTTAAAATGTGATTACATCTTTTTCATGGCTAATTTTATACTTTTTAAATTACTGTTCCACTTTTTTTGCCGGTCAGTGTAAATTGAACGCATTCATTGAGTGCTTTCTGCTTAAAATCTGAAGTCTTTTCATGACATACATTCTTTTATGAAAGTTACTAAAATTAAAAGAGCTCAGATTATTTAAACAGTTTACTAAAGCCTACACCAAAACTTGTTATCTGAGCAGCCTTTAGACATTCCACAACTTCAGATAAATAACAACATGAGATCTTTGCACACATTATTAGTGGAAAAACTATATTTTTATATTCGACGATGTCTATATGTAAATATTATTATCTGTCAGAGAACTGTATCATAGTGGGTGTCATTAAAATACTACTTTTCATTATAACACAGTTTTTCCAACCAATCAGAGCTTAATATTTTCATTCATTGACCAATTAGCTAAGGATAGCGTCTGACATGGACTGAAAATCCAACATGTCGGACACGAATTACATGATTTGAAAGTTGACAATGAAGCGTATATTGGATCATCCGTTCTAGATACAATGCATAAACAAACTGGGCAATATTGCAAAAGAAATAGCACTGTACCTTAATATCCGCAACTCCAATTTCTACACATTCGTAAGATTTTGCCTACAATTTTAGTGAATGCAGTTGTTGACATAAACACACCATAACGCCACGGAGGAAGGAGTCGAATGGCATTAGTTCCACGGAAATTATAATCCAGCTCCCTGTTCAGTAAATGGATTCCTTATGCGAAACTTTTCCGCCAGATACCGTTACTGTTCTATTTGGGACTAAATTGATCTACCTTCCGTTGACATTCTATAAGCATGGAATTTGAAGAATAACTAGTTGATAATACGATATATTTTAATTTTAAGGCGTTTGTAACAGCCTATTCTTTGTTATTTGACCAAAATAACAAAATGATCATACATAGAACCTGTGAGCTATGTGTTGGTACAACTTCAGGATAAACAATGTTTCAATGGGATCCGTTATTGGGTAGAGATCAAATGCTGAGCCCACACAATTCCCATGACGAAGAAGAGAACCGACAGATTATGAATATTTATGTTAGAACATATAATAAAGTTATAATTATCGTCGAACATAGACAGTCGTAAGAAACTCGCCTATAATAGTAATTAAGGAACTGGTATGGTAATTATAAAACGAGGGAACGCTCCTCTCGTTTTATAAACATACTCGTGTCTTAATTATTGCCATTATAGGCTCGTTGCATAATGTACTACTATGTTGTAGTTATAGCTTTTAATCAACACACCAGAGTACTTGTAGTTCATTTCCACAGCAATAGTCTAGGTACACCTTCACAGATTAGTTTGGAGGAGGAAGACTGTTTCTTGAAGGGATCATCATATCAAAGTTTTGCAACATTAAAATAAATACTTCTTTTTTCGGTACTTAATGCCTTAATATTTATCAGTATTTATTTATTTTTTATCTTTTATTTCAGCGTATGGCTTTTAGTGCCGAGAGTGTCCGACGACATGTTTGGCTCGCCAGAGTTTGTAGCTGCTTCTATGTGGACATCCATGGGGTGAGCTACAAGTATCGTCGCATGTAAAGTGTTTTCTAGGGAGGAAAGTGTGAATGTAAGGACGTGGAATTAGAAGGTAGCGGATGTGGCCTATAGTTAGGGACCAATCCCAGCATTTGCCAGGAAGGAAGATGGGGAAACGACGGAAGACCATCTTCAAGGTTGCCGGCGGGGGGATTCGAATCTCCTCGCCTCCCGGATGTGAGCGACTGCTTGCAGCCACGCCGTAACGATCATGGCTAACGCACCCAGTCTATCAGTAATAATTACCACATCTACTAAGTTTCTAATAACAGGTATACTTGTAATTTGTTTTTTTGGAAGATAGAGACTGTCTGTGGGTGTCACTGTAGGTTTGGTAGTGTTTTATAGAGCTCTTTGTCTTGCTTATTTGTTTGGATCTGATCATGCTCGCTTGACGAGTGAAACATGTCATCTCTTAGTTTTCTTCTTCTTCTCCTTCTTCAATAGTCTGTATCCCACAGGAGCTCACAACTTGTGGGACGTGGGTTGGCGATCACGGGACCCCAGCTGAGTCAGGCTTTGCTTCCACTTACTTGTGCTGGGCTCCTCCCCATCTTCTTTCCTGTCGATGTACCTTGGTCAACTCTTGTTCTCTTCCGACCCCAATGGTATTAGGGTATCTGAGGCCTAGGGAGTCCCTTCCTTTCCCGTCTTAATTGGCCCTTGTCTCATCTTTTCTGATACCCTCCTTCTGCGAGGGGTCAGCCTTCTTTTTCATTTCATGTTATCTCCTGCCTTCTGTTCAAGGCCCTCAAGGAGGCAGGGTGTGTGTAGCCCCACCACTTCTGGTGCACCCAGGATATTGCTACACCCTCAGGGGCTCACGGCTGGTGAGTTCGGGAGTTGGTGATCCCGAGGGATTCGTGAGCTGGGTCCGTTTTTAGCCTACTTTCGATTTTTGCAAAAAATGAAAGTAGACTTATGAGATCAACACAGGGCGAAAAAAGTGTGTCTGTCTGTGTGTGTGTATGTGTGTGTGTGAGTCTGTGTGTGTGTGTGTATGTGTGTGTGTGAGTCTGTGTGTGTGTGTGTGTGTGTCTGTGTGTGTGTGAGTGTGTGTACTCTGAATGTCTGTCCCCCCCTATCAATTCGAACACGGTGAAACCGAATTGAACGAAATTTGGTACAGAGGTAGCACTAGTAAAGGACACCTCAGTGTCATACTTTATATCGCCGCCATCTTTACCAAAACAGAATGGCGGCCACTCAAATGTTCAAAACGTAAAATCAAATTACGGCTAAACTAATCATCCGATCTCTACCAAATTTGGTGACAACATACCTTTATATAGGACGCGTCTTTCACCCAAAATTCAAGGTCATCGACCATGCCATTTCAGGATGGCGGCCGTGTGAATTATGCAACCATTTTAATAAATAGCTTAAGACCCACCAATTCCGATTATCGAGCCTAGGGGGGTTTAAGCTATCATGAAGGTCGTGATCCGTTATTTATTATAATTTAATATTATAATATTATACAGTATGAGTGGCTTAAAAGAGCTGAGCCGTTTGTGTCACACGACAAGATGGCAGCTGTCCTCATGTGCCTGTCTTATATTTCAGTAGTTTTAGTATGTTGTATGTGATATACCGTACTGATACAATAATATAAACTTTGTATGAAATGATCTTTAATGAAGATGTACTGCAGTGAAGAAATCGTTTATTTAAAGTCATTATTTGCCAACAGTTTGTATCTAATATGTCAGTTAAGAACACCTGACGTCATGGATACGGTTAGCTCTAGGCTAGCATGTTAGTCTGACACGCAGTTGACTGGGGATCGAATACTGCTACAGTTAGTTTTTTTTTTTTCTTGAATTCTTTTACAAATGATGTGCACGAGCTTTTCCCACAGACACTGAATAAAATGTCATTTAGCTCAAAGGAGAGGATAAAGTATACACTCGTATATTAATAAAATCACAGTCCCAGCATCGCACATAAACAGAAGACATTATAAAAAGGAGAATAGAAGAACTAGATACACGTTGTCATTAACCACAGCCTTCTTAATGCCTCTGTACGGTGCTGTCCTCTTGTGGGTTATGTGGGTAATATTGTTCCAAACATAACGCTGTGTAAATGCCTGAGCTGGCCTCCTGAAGTATGGCAATTTTGTAATACTGGTAGTTCAACTATTAGCCACGATCGCGCTCCGAATAGCTTTAAACACTGCCAGCTGGATCGCCTCCCTCTTGGCTACTTTAAACTGCCTACTCATTCAACACCCATAGAACACTGCCATCGTAGTACATTACGATGGCAGTGCATAGGCGTACAATATAAAGATTAATTCACTGATAGGTCGCAGCACCACCTACTGTGATTGGGGCGGAAGATGATTGGGGCGGAAGATTCTTAATTTTGCAGGCTGGCTTAATATAGAGATTAACGGACGTGAATGCATTACAATAAGTTAGTAGTTTTGTTATTCAATCATCATAAAGTATATAATATTGATCTTGACACTTACTGGCTTATTATCAATATAAAAGAAAACAAACAATACATTGTGGTTGGGGTGATTGTTTTAGGGATGAGGACAAAGAGTCATAAAGATACCCATACATTTAGGAGAAAGTAGGCTATATGTTCTTTGCTGAACATCTTGTTTCCACTGACATTGGGGCGGGCCCTTTCCTCTTTCCCCTTTCCTATCTGCCTTTCATGGTTGTCCTTCCTTCCAAGTACCTCAATCCTCATTCTTCGAGGGTTGAGGGCTTTTCTTTTCTTTTCTTCCTGTCCTTTATTTGCCTTATCCTGTATTTCTTTACCATTTCTTCTTGTCGTAGTTTTAGTTGGTATTAGTTATAGTTTACATTTTCATCTCATCGTTCACTATCACCCAAACCATTAGGGGCCGATAACCTAGATGTTAAACAACAATTATTATCATCATCATCATCATCATCATCATCATCATCATCAATAGTCTGTAAAATATTTTTGACATGTAATTTATTTCAGGTTATGTTTCACATATTCCAGTAATTGGAATGAATTTGGTCTATATCTAATGCTACCTACTGAAAGCAAAGATTGCATAGTGTAGAAGTGAATTTATTACATAAAAAACAAGTAGTGGCAATTTTTAATAATAATAATAATTTAAAAATGGAGCGTGACGATTTGAATTTTACCACTTGAAAATTACGTGAAAATGGAGTCGGATGAATTACTGAATTTACTATTATTCTCAAGCTAAAAGTTACTCAAATTCTGATTATGAAACAATGAAAAGAGAGAGATTGCGTAGTTCTGCGTCATTCGCGCTTACCATTGGAAATAGCCGTAGCATTTCCCTCGTACGTGATGGTTCAAGAGAGCTTCCATCAACCTTCTGGACGTCGCCATCTTCTTCGTCACTTGTGGAGATTGTTGTTGAAATGTTAAAGTTATGCTCCGATCACACCGGAACCAACCAAACGAGCGACCACTTTGGTCAACTTTTACAATGTTAATAGCCCCTTCTTCTCGGCGCGCGAACACTTTATGCACTCGCCGAATCCCCTCTCCAGTGCCGTCACCCAGTGGTCCGGACTCCCCTGATTGGCTGAGCCACCACGCTGACTCCCGACATAAGGGTAATTTTACTCGGCGTGACGAAGTAGATTTGCAGTTCCAGTCTAATTCGCCTTTTCTTGATACAGCCAGCTGGAAGTGTTCCTCGGTTTCGTCATCGCTTCTCGACAAGAATATTCCTGTATCTGAATTCCCAATGACTCATCTCTCTCACAATAAACCCTAACTGACTAAAATCCGTAAAATTCCGTAATCATATAATTTTCCGTGATAATGTTGTTCGTAATAATTCGCTTGATAGCGTTTTCTATAAAATCGAAAACCTATCTGTATACTTATAATCTTTAAGGAACAAACTAAAAAAAAACATTAATAATAATAATAAGTTAAATGAAAATTATCTTGGCTGGACAAGTCGCCGCGTAAATAAACATTGAATGGCTTCCTAGTGACTTATGTCAGTGGCAAAAATACCCTCGAAAAACACGTTACATATTCGCCTCGGATCTTCAGCTGATTTACCGTGACCACGGTACATCATGCGATTATCCCAGACACGTTCATAAAATCCCCATCCAAAATACATATTACACAACATAAATCACCCTAAATTACATATATATATATATATATATATATATATATACACTCATAATTTTTCTTCACGCACTTTGCGTGAAAGTCTGTTGTTATATTGGATTGCCCTTATGCAATCAGTCCAATGTTTTTCATTTCGATTAATGTTCCACGGATATTTCCGCCTCTCAAATATCTCTATGTTGGGAAAGATATACATAAATAATGTGTGAGCACTGTGTATACACGATGTCACATCACACGCATCAAAGGTGTTCTGATAGATATGTATATATCACCACAGAACTTCCTAATATCAGTGGTTGTCGATTTCTTCTGGTGTAACTTAATTTCACTGAACACATGAGCACACAATCACACTATTGTGGCTGCGCATCGTGACCATAATTCTTAATCTCTCCGTGTATTAGATAAAATTAATATTGATTTCTGAATAAAATACAGTAAGTGCGCATTACATATAACACCAAATATTTCTGTGCCGTAATCGCCCTGTCTTACTAAGTTCCTGAAGACCATATTCTACTTAATACTAGTTCACCACCCAGACCAGTTCTCCACACTCAAATAATACTTTTGTACTAATTACCCTAAATTTCACACCTACAGCTCTTACATGGCGAGGCCGTAAACAGAAATCACGTGTGCTGTTATGTATGAGTTTCATGAAGAACTGTCTCGCCTTCTGGTGGCCCATCTATTGTCTCATTGACGCCATAAGCAAACATGCCCTGTACAAGCGCTCTCCCATCTCTAGGAGACAAATGGGAATTCACCAGCGCTACCAAATTCTTGCCTTGGTTTATCGAGACATTTTAGTGCTCAACAGCATCCGACAATCCCGTATTATTTCCCTGTACCTTAAAAACTCTCAATTACTTATATACTACCCCCCTTTGTGACCTCTGATACGCCTGCCTGGAAAACCAGATCTCCCACGCACCAAATACCACACATACTCATTTGATAGGCTGACTCGCCAGCTAAACACACTCACTTTATGACACATACTTTCGTAGACTATGTATATTATACGTCCCGTATAATCTGTTTCCCTTACCATCCTCCAGCACATATGCTGTTTTGCCAATACGTTTGGAAACTATAAATGGGCCTTCGTAGAGATAAAAGAACTTGGACATGACTTTCTCAAGCTTATTTGACTGTTTCGGCACTGTCTTACTTAAAGACTCTGTCTCCCGGCTCGAATAGGTCAAATTTAGTTTCTTTTTGTTGGCGAATTCTCTTTTGTGCTGACTTAGATAAATTCTGTTTCGCCAACTGGACAATGTAATCCATCTCCGGTTGTTTTCCCTGATTTAAACCCAACACCCTCGCTAGTTCATTTTGTGGTCTTTTTCCGAAGTGAACTTCGTATGGCGTCAATTTCGTGCTCTCATACTGGACGGAATTCAGCCAAGTCTCGACTTTGGGAAGATGTCCAACCCAGGTCGAATGATTGTTATGCACTAGAGTCCGAAAAAGACGAGCCACTTCCCTTAATGGACGCTCTGCAGAATTACCCTGAGGGTACCTTACAGAGGAATGAACGTGTGAAATACCCGCTTCCTGCATACTGGTTCTCAATGTCTTTGCAGTAAACTGTGGTCCACTGTCAGATAGTATCCCGAGAGGAAGGCCAAACTCAGGTACATACTTATTAATGATCAGTCGACTACACGCTAGTCCCGTGGCTTTCCTTAGCGGATATAGCTTGACATACTTCCAAAAAGCGTCAATAACTATAAAAATGTACTCGTAGCCCTACTGTCCTTTAACGATCGGGCCAAATAAATCCACACACAGTAGTTCGCCGGGACTACTGATGAGAACTGCAGATCTCTCCCCCACTAAATATTTAACGGGATACTTGTTCCTTTGACAGGTGTCACACTTAGCTAAAATCCTCCTAACATCCCTTCCCATTTTTCTCCAAATAAAGTCACGATCAATTTCATAGAAGACCTTGGCAGCACCAAAGTGTCCTAATTCCCTATGAATGAACCAAATTAGCTCCTCCCGCAAAGTGGCAGGAACACATATTGCCCACCGGTTCTTCCTACATTTCCGTGCAAGAAGCCCATCCTGCATCTTGTACGTGAACCGCCCTACTTTCACACTCTCTTCTTCACTTGTATCCAAGCTAGCTAATGGCTCCCTTAACTTAACGTCATCACATTGCTCCACTAGCATATTTCTCAGTGTCTGTAACGATGCCCTGTTGCTACTGTCCACACATGCTAACCCTACTTTCCTCTGGTGTTACACCTCTACTTGACACTCTATGACCTAAAAATGTCACTTCTGACTGCCAGAATGACGACTTAGACAGTTTAAAAGTGAACCCTGCCTGATCTAACTTCTGAAAAACAATATCTAAATGACGTAGATGCTCCCCAAAATTGCGTGAACTAATTACCATATCATCAATGTAAATGGTTACAAACTCTCCAGTGCCATCACCTAATGCGATGTTTAAAGCCCTAATTAAAGCTGCTGAACTACTCTTTAACCCATAAGGTGTTCTACAAAATTGATAAAGGTTATATTTATGACTAAAAGCTGTAAATGGTCTATCTTCGTACATAAGTGGCACTTGCCAAAAACTGGAACTCAAATCTACACAAGTGAAATACTTCTTCCCCTCAAATGTTTGCATTAATTCCTCTATTGACATGGACTTCAGCTGGCCTGAACTGATTCTACTGTTAACTAAACGAGCGTCTAAACAAATACGGACTGTGCCATCTGCCTTGGGCACGGTGATCAAAGAATTAACATATGGGCTGTTGGAATGTTCAATATTGCCATCTTCAAGCATTTGGTTAATTTGTACCTCAACTGCACTCTGATAGGCGAAAGGTACAGGATATCTATGTCCTGTGAATACTGACCTATCAATAACGTTCAATGAATGTGTATAGCAATTGGCCATACCAATGCGATCCTCAAAAACTCTCCTATTACACAATAACACATCATAGAGCAGAACACACTGTTCTCCCTCCATATTTCCCTGAAATGCAGCATCACGTAACGAGTCCTCTAGACTACCGTTCGTAATCACACTGCCCACAAAACTTGGTGAAGCCCTCTCAACGGCTGGCGATATCTCATTTAAAGTACAAATCACACCTACAACACTACTTCTCTGAACATTGTCATTGAACGCTACCTCTACTTCAGAATTATCCCATTTAAATTTCAAACTTCCTACCTCATAACATAAGTTACCAGACACTCTACATAGCCAATCTGAACCCAAAATAACACTGAACACTAAATTTGGAATTACAAGACAAATCTGCTTTTCTACATGATTATTAATTTTAATGTCTATTAAAACTTGCTTAGAAATTACTTTAGACCTCTTCCCAACAGCTGTGATAACAAAAGTGCTTTTAATTGGCATCTCCTCAAAATGTACTCCAGTTCCTTTCATTTTATCATAAAATGCACTACTTATGCAACTCTTCATACAACCACTATCAATTAAAACATCTGTGTACGCCTGGACACGTTAAATTTAACTATGGGGCTTTTACTAGCCACATCCTGAATAATACTTTCATCATCTAGTTCACTTCTTACATTTAGGTCATAGGGTTCCTGTATAAGTGTATGGACAGGGCATGTTACAGACTGAGATTCTGACCTTACATCGCAGCCTGGTCCGTGTTTAAAGTACCGCTACCGCTTGGTGTAGTACTACTCACTACTGCACTGGTCTGGTTGTTCTGGGCTGTGTTAACGGTATTTCTCTGTCCGATATTACCATTGGGCTGATCCCCTCATTGACCCCTGTTCTGGTTATAATTATTATTGTTATTATTCCTCCCTTGGTTACCCCTAAAATCATTATTTCGGCCTTGATTTCCCCTGAAATCATTATTTCTACCTTGGTACTGCGTACCATACCCATTTCCTCTGTACTGATTTTGCTGATTATTATTATTATTATTATTCGGGTTCCCACTATTTTGGACGTTGGCCCCTTCGCCACTGTTCCCTTGGACTTCCTGATTCCTATCCTCATTAGGCCTGTTATTATGGTTACCCTGGTTCCTACCGAAATTCTCCTCGTAACCACCTCTTTCCAGAGCATCGAATGTACTTAATAAATTTTCCACTTGTGAAATAGATTTAACATTTTGGATACAGGCAGCTTCTTTGATTCTATATGGAAAATGTCTTATTAATATCCTGACTACATCACTTTTCTCCCTCAAAGCATCCAGATATTTACACGTCAATACCTGTCCTAAAAAGTATTCTGTGATAGTGTAGTTTCCTCTCGGGTTATATTTCCCACACACAATTCCGTCACGATGCTGAGACTGAATAACATCATTCCAAAATTTCTCACAAAATTTAACTTTAAAATCTGAAATGTCCTCTAAATTGTCTCTGTAGATAGCAAACCAGTTTCTTGTCTCCCCTACAAACGCTTGCTCTAAATTCTCAACTACCTGGCACCACTCAATGCTACCATCTTCCAAACTCTCCCTGAATTTATTTTAAATTTCATTCAAGAATTCCATGGGACAACCCTGTCGATTGCTGAACTTACCCAACTCTATCTCCCTGTGTGTGCTATTCACATAAACTGGCCTGCTCTGACTATTTTCCTGCCTAATTCTAGCTTTCAACTTCTGTTCTAATTCAGCAATTTCCTCCTCAGCTTTTCTTTCAATATTAGCTACAGTTACCCTAATGCTCCCTTCCGATGCTTCAACTTTATCACTTCACTTAGCTTGTTTCTCCTGAATCTTACTAATGCTTTCCTTATTCCTCTCCCTTAAATCATTAACTTCAGTGATTATTTCTGCATGAACTTTATCAATTCTACCCCTCAGCTGTTCATTAACCTCCTTAGTTGCTACCTCAAGCTTATCAATTTCTCCCCCCAATTGCTTTTTGACCTGCTGTGTTTCAAGTTGCACTAGTTCTTTTAAATTTTCAGCCTGTGTACTGATTTTAATTTCTAACTCCTCCTGTACTTTTCCCAATTTTCTATCTACATCTGCAATAATCTCTTTAGCTTTTTCTTCCATCACCCCTTTGATCTCACCTCTAATCAGCTCAAATTTATCACTAATTTCCCTACTGTTTTGTTCAAGTTTAGCATTATTTTGTTCAAGTTTAGCATTATTACGTTCAAGTTTAGCATTTAAAGTTTCAGTACTCTCTTTATTTTCCCTACTGTTTTGTTGAAGTTTAGCATTATTCTGTTCAAGTTTAGCATTTATAGCATCTGTGCTAATTTTATTTTGTTGCATAAACTGAAGAAGCAAACTCTCTAACCCTGCTTGACTGTTTTGATTACCCCTCCCCCCCCCCCCCCCCCCCTCAGTATCGGGATTTACCTCCGACATCCCTGTACTGCTTTCATTCTCAAGACTAGCCATACTGTTTGTATCTTCACTATCCAACTGGTGACCACTACGCAACTTCATCTCTTCCTCAACACTACCCATGCTGATACACACCGATAAATGAAAAACCCCCAAAATACAGGCACAGAAATATATACCTCGGCCTCACGCTCCAGGTAACAGGCCGAAGCTTCAGAATACATACAAGAGCGAAAGCGGCCGCAGCAGTGAAGGCCTTAAACGACATAAGCCATATTACCCAAATATCGCTGGAAACAGCAATGATGCTCTTCCGAGCCAAGGTCATACCCGTACTAACATACGGTCTGGAGCTAACATGGGAGTTTCTCAACTACAAACAGCTGGAGGAACTCGAAAAGGTGAAATCTAGGTTCCTCAAAAGAGCCCTCGGAGTCTCCAAGTCAGCCAAATCTCGGCTGGTATATGAACTGGCGAGAGGAACGTTCCTAATAGAGGACCTTCGGTCACTTTTACTGTTGCCTTCCACAGAAAGCTTCAGAAAATTACTCCAGGATCTGCAAAGCAAAAGGCTTGACATTCCGAAGGAATTCTACGCGACTGATGCCATGGTGGACAAAAGATGGATGCAACCCATATCCGAAATGAGACACGTCGTGACGAGACTCGCAGTTCATGGGTTCCACCATAAGGTCTGCTCACGAAATACATTTCATGACCCGGATGAGAGGTGTATATGTGAGCTGTGTAGGAACGAATGCGGCAGGTACCATATCACGACATGCCCCAACAGAACTTTATCAATAGTGGCTTATAGTAAGGACTAGAAGCGAACCATAGTATCTAGTAAGTGTACATTTCTGTAACATGTAATATGGCCAACTGGCTGCAATAAAGGCTATTACTATTAGAAATATATACCCTTCTCCTTCCACAAATGTTATTAGGTTTTCGGCCTCACGCTGCTGGCGACAAATGTAATGTTTTTACTCCCCGTTGAGCGCACAAATGTAACGTTTTGACTGGGGAGAGTGTGGAAAAACCACCACAAGTCCCACGTTTGAGCAAATTGTAATGTTTACTCTGACTAACATACGTTGAATTAATGGGCGCCAAGACCTCAACCCTAAGTTGAAATCTAAATTTATATTTATCAACGCCTAGCTCGTGCAGAACACCTTTAAGAATCTTTACACTCAGTCTGTGGCATGATTTGATCATTAACCCAACTAACAATTGTATCCGGAGAAGGAATTTGGTCTATATCTAATGCTACCTACTGAAAGCAAAGATTGCATAGTATAGAAGTGAATTTATTATATAAAAAAAGTTGTAGAATTTTAATTATAATAATAATTTAAAAATGGAGCGTGACGACTTGAGTTTTACCACTTGAAAATTACGTGAAAACGGAGTCGGATGAATTACTGAATTTACTATTATTCCCAAGCTAAAAGTTACTCAAATTCTGATTATGAAACAATGAAAAGAGAGAGATTGCGTAGTTCTGCGTCATTCGCACTTACCATTGGAACTAGCCATAGCATTTCCCTCGTACGTGATGGATCCAAAGAGCTTCCATCAGCCTTCTAGACGTCGACATCTTCTTCGTCACTTGTGGAGATTGTTGTTGAAATGTTAAAGTTATGGTCCGATCACACCGGAACCAACCAAATGAGCGACCACTTTGGTCAACTTTTACAATGTTAATAGTCCCTTCTTCTCGGCGCGCGAACACTTTATGCACTCGCCGAATCCCCTCACCAGTGCCGTCACCCAGTGGTCCGGACTCCCCTGATTGGCTGAGCCACCACGCTGACTCCCGACATAAGGGTCATTTTACTCGGCGTGACGAAGTAGATTTGCCGTTCCAGTCTAATTCGCCTTTTCTTGATACAGCCAGCTGGAAGTGTTCCTCGGTTTCGTCATCGCTTCTCAACAAGAATATTCTTGTATCTGAATTCCCAATGACTCATCTCTCTCACAATAAACCCTAACTGACTAAAATCCGTAAAATTCCGTAATCATATAATTTTCCGTGATAATGTTGTTCGTAATAATTCGCTTGATAGCGTTTTCTATAAAATCGAAAACCTATCTGTATACTTATAATCTTTAAGGAACAAACTAAAAAAACATTAATAATAATAATAAGTTAAATGAAAATTTTCTTGGTTGGACAAGTTGCCGCGTAAATAAACATTGAATGGCTTCCTACTGACTTATGTCAGTGGCATAAAATACCCTCGAAAAAAACCGTTACAACATATTCCAGTAATTGGAATGATGTTTGTCTTGACTGAAAGTTATAATATTAATTCCTTTCTACGTTCTGCTTTGTGATGACAAGCTAGAACATGGATTGTTCACACACACTGAATTCGACGGAGATGATAACAGTGTTGATCTTCACCAATACATGCAGACGCAGCATGAATTAACTAAGAATTAGCACCTCAAATCCCGTTCCCTTTCCCCTCTTGTTTGGTTATGCTGTCGTCACTTAGGCGCAGCAGAATATTGTTGACGCACCTGTCGCAACTCGGGGAGTTCCCGCAGCCTGTTGGTGTAACTACCCCACATTGTTTTGACGTCATCACTCGAAGCACAATATTGGGCCTGACACCTTTATGGATATCACTTCATATCTACCGTCTAGTGCTAATCAATGAGTCATGGATAAATGCACGTATTAATGTTGCATGGGGCTTCCAAAGAGGCCTGCTGAAGGTCTTTGAAACTGATAACTGTAAGCGACCTGGCCTCCACTATGCGGATGAAATAATGATGAAGACGTACAACTTATACCCAGTCCCATAACCAGGAGAGCGAACTTAGAATTCCAAGACCCAGCAGAGAAACAAACACGGGACTCCTCGTCAGAGGTCTGATATGCTATCCATTTAACCAGGAGTCTGTGGTGTAGTGATTAGTATTTATGGCACCGTTAGGAGTGGCTATGCTGTCTAAAGTGCTTCGTTTAGGCATGGGGCCAAGCTCTCTGCTGACTCGGTAGACGCGTGGGTTCGAGCCCCACCGTCGGTCGTCCTTGAAATGGTTTTCCGTGGTTTCCCATTTTCAACAATAGGCAAATGCTGGGACGGTACATTCTGGCAGACCACGGCCGTTTCCTTCCACATCCTTGCCCAGTTTCATTCATCTTCATCCATTCCATCTCTCATACCGACGCGCAGGTCGCCCACGGGCGTCGACTGGAAAATCCTGCACTCGGCCTCTCAGGAGGCCACACGACAAAAAAAAAGTATTTATGGCTAACATTCCAGAGCCATCGGTTTGATTCCCTGCTCTGCAGAGAAATGTAGGCTAATTCTGGTTTGAGATACTAAAACAACCGATGTTGTCCTGGAGTGAGTGTGGAAGAACCCGGAGAAAAACGACTCTATGAATGACCACTTTCAGCACTGGTAGACCTATTCGAAACGTTGATCTGCGGACTTACAGGTTCTCCATACAGTATTGTGCAATACTTCTCGAGTGCGGCTATGGTGTGGAGCAGTGGCGTAACCAGGGTTTGCTAATGGAGGTGAATGAGCTGAGCCAAAAATATAAGTACATTGGGGAGTGAGGTCTCGGACATGATGAGACAAGCAAATATACGATCTATATTGTATCTATATTTTTTATCTATATTTTATTCGTGTTTCGTATCATTAGCGCTTGACACATTGTATCATTTGTATATCATTTGGAAGTGATTTCCCCCACTTCTACTCCAGGCAAATGCTGGGATGGTTCCTGGCAAGCCACGACCGCCTCCTTCCCAATCCTATCTCCATTTTACAAATACACACACTAGTCGAATCTACACAATTACACAATTATAAGCATACCCAAATACAAGGGGATATATGACCACGATGTCGCAGCTTCTAAAATAAGCAACAACAAAGACACCAGAACTTTACATAATACACTCATTTGTTATCAATCTGATTATTGATTGTTTTAACCATTAGACATTTCAAGTTATTATACTTTTATTATTTTACTAGCAGAAGTACCCGTTCTTCGAACGGTGTTCGGTGTTAACACCAGACATTATCAATTGAGCTACTGTTGCAATGGTTAGCGGCTTGTCATTCCTCCATAAGTTTATCAGAACGAAGTTAGTTTTCTGGGAATATCACACACACTGTTAATTTAAGGGCCTTAAAATGTGGTTTTCGGAGACCCTTTATAGACTCGCGAATTTTGTGTCTCACATTGAGAAGTGCAACATATGCTTTGGTCGCCCTTCTAGGACAATTTTTATATTTCGCCTATTTTAGCATGTATTTTGAGAAGTTTTTCCCTATGTCCACCCTTCTACTGTATGAAATGAACGGTGAAGAGTTTTATAAATGATTGGTGTATTGACTCATGTTTACCATACCTAATTTTACGATGCACCAAGCATCCGAACATGAGTTATAAGCGTACATAAGGATACACAGAAAGACAGACAGACAATACTATTGTCTACAACATATCACCCAGAAATCCAAATATGGGTTTATCTACCACACAGTATCAAAGAAAATCATCCTTACGATGAACCCGTATGTCGACAAAAAAAAAAAAAAAGATTAGTTGAAATGTGCTCTCAAACTAAATTCACCTGACGTGTACTTCCTGACATGAAATAGAATTGAAAGCCTTGTAGATGAAACGCAATACACGTCACATAAAAACTGACCCTCTACGTTGTGTTAGGTCCCCATACACAGGAAGACCTCTTTCATAAATTATAAAGACGTGTGGTGTATGAAAATTCAGGTTCTTTAGCCTCAAATGGCCCAAATTCCTAAAAGCTGCAAAAAATGTTGATTCAATTCAGGAATTTTTGATAATAATGTTGCTGTTTGGAGATATAATAGACCTTCTGTACTATACGCCACACGTGAAAATTGCATTTAAAAAAATCTAGGTTACCCCTTGACACCCTTAATTGCATTGATGAATTATACAGTCTACGTTGGTTCCGTGATAACCTGTTTTGCCACTTGCAAACTTTCACAGAAATGTAATAAATGGAGTAGCATTGCTTCTTACAGAAATAGATGGAATGTTGGATGCCACCCCTTGAGATAATGTTGTCATGGTTACCGATTTGCATTACTTCATTGGTTTGTTAAATTAAATTAAATTAGTTTTCTGGGAATATATCAGAAACTGTTGGTTTTAGAGCCTTATAATGTAGTTTTCGAGGACCCTTTAGGAACCCCGAGTTTTGTTTCTGGCACAGAGGGGCTTTGTCTCGTCATTGTATGCTATAATATAATACTAATAATAATAATATAATATAATATAATATAGGGATAGGAATATAATAGACCTGCCGTACCACACCCGCAGGTGTAAATTGCGTGAAAAAAATCTAGAGTACCCCTGACCCCCTTAAGCGCATTATACGTATTGATTAATGTTACAGCTTAATTTGGTTCCGTGATAACCTTCTAGCCGTTTTCAAACTTTCACACTAATGTAATTAATGGAACTGCCGTCTTACAGCAATAGATGAACCTCTGAAAATCTGTTGCCATGGTTACCGGCTTGCATTCGTTCATTAGTATATTAAATGAAATTAGCTTTCTGGGAATATCTCAACAAACGGTTGGTTTTAGGGCCTTAAAATTTGGTTTTCGGGGACCCTTTAGGGCCCCCAAGTTTTGTCTCTCACATTGAGGGGCTGAAAATGAGCTTTGTCTCGTCCTTCTACTCCTATTTCAGCATGTAATTTAAGGGGGTAGGCCCCTTTTTATGAGAGGTACGGAGAAGAGTTACATTAATGATTAGTGTCGTGCCTATGATGGATATCTGTACCGAATTTTACGTTGATACACCCAGCCGTTCTCGAGTTATAAGGGAACAAAGTTGTCCACAGATAATCAAACAAACAGACAGACAGACCAAAACATTATTTTCGCGCGCATCTATCATAAAACAGTCTGAAACGTGTAAATAACTCAAATTTCCGTAGAAATTCAGAAAAAAACAGACAAATTTTCTTTTTTATATATGTAGAGATATACTGCACCGCTCGGTGATTACCGTGATTTATTGCACAAATTTAGGTTTTACTCGCTAACCGTTGGAGATACACGAAAAGTGATAAGGACCTTTTGGATAGAAAATTAAATGTTAAAGCTCGTGTATGCATCAAATGTTTTCTATTTCTTAGCGTTCTCTTTTTATTTGAAATGGAAATATGAAATTTTGAAACCAAAGGGTGTAGTGACGTCACATATGTGGGTTTTACTCGCTAACCGTTGGAGATACACGAGAAGTGATAAGGACCTTTCGGATAGGAAATTAAATTTTGAAGCTCACATGTGCCATCAAAAGTTTGCTATTTCTTAGCGTTCTCTTTTTATTTGATATGGAAACAAGAAATTGTTAAATCAAAGGGTGTAGTGACGTCACTAAAATGGTCGCCATTTCTTAATAGTGCAAAATATGGAAATTTAAAGTATCCTATATGTAAACCTGGTATTTCAGCTGCATCCATGCAAAATTTCATTGAAATCGGACCAGTGGTTCTTGCGTTATTGAGTAACAGACAGACAGACAGACAGAAAGACAGACACACACCATCTCATTTTTATATATTAGTATGATTATTGTAGCCTATTTGCATTTTATGAAAGAAAAAATAGGCTTATGGGATTACCTTTTGTCCGTTTGTGCGTATATATATATATATATATGTGTGTGTGTGTGTGTGTCCCTAATAAATTCTAAACGGCTGGAGCGATTTCAATGAAACTAGGTAAAGTCATAGCAACATTTTGGCCGACCCCGACCGTGCCCTTCAAATTTAATACGTCTCACCAATCCCACATGGCGGCCGTGCGAAATATTTCACCAGCATTCTATATCTCCGAAACTATTATGGATATCACCCTGAAATTTCGTACGGTGTTAAAGGGCACTACTAGAAGTTCACCTACGAGACTTTCAAAAACGTGGTAACTACAAAACCAACATGGCGGCCAAGCGAAGTTGAGACATTTAAATAGACTTTTCTCGCGATTTAACCATCCAAACGTAATGAAACTTGGTACAGAAAATGTTTATACACATTGTAATGAACCGGCGTCTAATTTAGTTCAAAATGGCGGCTGTGCGAAATATTTCACTGGCATTCAATAATAGGGAACCGATACCAATCTGAAATTTTGTACGGTGATAGAGTGCCTGCTACAAGTTTTTCTATGTGACTTTCAAAAACCTGTAAAAAACAAAACGAACATGGCGGCCAAGCAAACTTGAAGCATTTTAATAGACTTTTCTCGCGATTTAAGCATTTGAGTGCAGTGAAATGTGGTAGAGTAAATGATTATACATAGTGCAATTCACTGGCATCCAATTTAGTTCAATTGTTTACATAACCTCAAGATGGGAGCTGTGCGAAATTTTAAAATTAAAGAAACTTGGCCAATATGGAAGACGCTTAACAGGCTGCGTTCAGGAGTTAGCTGACCTAAAAGCAACCAGAAAAACTGAGGATTTAAGCTACGTGTGACTCTATATTATGCAATTGCGGTGAAGAGCAGACCATGGCCCATCTCCTCATCTGCAAGCTGTGTCCAACAAACTGCTCTCTCGAGGAATTGATGCTAGCCACCAAACAGGCCTGTGAACTGGTTGGATACTGGTCACATTGCATTTAAATTTTGTATAATTTGTAGACCCTATGAAAGTAGCCTCCGTGGTGTTGGAGTAGCGAACCTGCTTCTCACCCGGAGGCCTGGGATTCCATTCCCAGCTCCATCAGGGATTTTAGAAACTGATGTGTGGGCTGTAAAGAGGTGCACTCAGCCTCGTAAAGACAATTGAGTAGCTGCCTGACAGTGAGGCTGCACCCCGGTTACGAAAACCAAGATTAACGGCTGAAAGAAACTGATGCGCTGACCACGTTTCGCCCCAATATCTGCAGGCCAAATGGTTGGGCAGCGGTCGCTTGGTAGGCCAAAGCCCTCCATGGGCTGTAGTGCCAGGGGTTATTATATATTATTATTATTATTATTATTATTATTATTATTATTATTATTATTATTATTATATGAAAGTCGCCACGGCACGAAGAATCGTACATTATGCAACGAGCCTACAATGGCAACAATTACGACCCGAGTAGGTTTATAAAACGAGCGTAGCGAGTGTCTTAATTACCATTATAGGCGAGTCGCATACGACTGTTTATGTTCGACGATAATTATAACTATTTTATATTCAAACATAAATATTCATAAAAATCTGTCGAGATTTTGCCAGATTTATGTACTGAACAGAGCGCATGGGACGCAGAGAATACTTTGTATTGGACCATGGCCTCCTCAAATACCCCACTATGACACTAGCCACGCAGTGAAATTTAAAATAGGAGGCCGTCGAAGTCAGAGCAGATGCGATGCCATCCTTACCTAATTGGTCACATAACTGTTTCTTGAGATCTGATTGGTGGGAAAATCTGTATCATAATGAAAACTTGAGTACAGTTTTCTGACATATAATATTTTCATTTCGCCAGGGTCAAACATAAATCAATATATGCTTTTAATACCAATTACAGGACTGTTTTATGTGTATATTTTAAGTTAACTGACGCGAAAAAATGAATCAATTATTCGACTCTGGGTTGATCCCCTGAACCACCCCGTCCTTACGCCACTGATGTGGTGTGACGTGGAATGAGATCTGTTTGAAATAATGGGGAATGAATGTGATCCAACAAGTCTCAGATAAGCATGTGCACTGGATGATATCCTATAGCGTGGTACGTGACGTATCCTCTGCCGGAAGGTTTGAGACCACAGATGCGGCTAAATCTCTCTCAGACAGTTGGAAGATAATTTATAGCTGGGAGGCGTCTTGGTTCTCAAATCTCGGCCTTGTTAAGAACAAGTTCACTACCGTACTTGATACGAAACTCATGACGACCATTTTACTGAAACTGGATGTTCTCTTCGAGAGCGTGGCAATATAATTTTTAGAATACTTTCCTACGAAATAGGTTTATGAGATGACTCGGGGGTTAGTTAGTTATTGTTCTTTTAAGGGGCTGAACTACGAGGGCATCTGACCCTACTCGGAGGTTAGAGTGCGTGTTCGTCTAAAACATGAACTAAATTCGACGAAACTTGATACAGAGGTAGCCCATCTCATGTGCACATTAATTAAACTTTTAAATTGCCACCATCTTAGCAAAATCAGAATTGGTGGCAACCTAAGTCGACAACCGTTTGAACCAATCATCGGTTTTGTAGTAATGTTGTTGTTGTTGCTTATAGCCCCGTGAATTTGTGTAATTTGGGTGATAACCTGTGTTGTTGCGATGGCTGTACTAGTGTGTGTATTTGTAAATTTGAGAGAGGGTTGGAAAGGAGGCAGCCGTGGCTTTAAGGTAGGAACCATCCCATTATTTGCCTAGAGTAGAAGTGGGGAAACCACCGAAAACCACCTCCAGCATGGCTGAGGCAGGGATAGAACCCTTCTCTTCTCAGTATTGCCTCACGAAGCTGAGTGTACCCCGTTCCAGCTCTCACAACAGAATTAAAATTTCTTGACAGAGCCACAAATTGAACCCCTACTTCATCGGTGACAGCCGTGGCTTTGTAGTAAATTTCTGTCGCAAGTATTATCGTATAGTAGAAATTGGGCACCCAGGTTACAAATGTGCTCTGTAATTTCAACATGGTGGCCGTGCATATTTTCGATTATTAGACAATGATCGCTGACTTACCTTCAAATAGATCTGCTTCTCAACAATGGCATTCAATAAGCCTTATGTGATGGATATTCGTTGCCTATATTACAACGTAACAACATTGAAAGTTATGAGCATTCGCCATGTTCTTGTCCTCATAGCACACTAAATCACCCATACAAATATTGTTGTTCTTGTTGATTCAATTGAGGGGTATGGACATCGCGATCCCGTGTACTTGGGTATATGTGGAAATTTGTCTTATAACCTGCACCATTGTGGTGTCTGTATTAGTGTGTGAATTTTATATTCAAGTGAGGATTGGGAAAGAGGCGGTTGGTTGGTTCTTCAGTTTAGGGGCAGCGACAACGCGGTCATGTAGCCTGTGTACTCTGGGTGTGTGAAGAATCTGTCTGATAACCGGTGTTAATTGAGATGGCTGTACTGTGCCCGTTTAGACCAGAGTCCGCACGACCACATATGCATTTTACCAAGAATCAGTCAGCACGAGAGTCAAAATATCCCGGGGCGCCAGATAGGTTAAAGCTAATCGCAAAAACGACATCAAATGAAAAAAATGCTTTACTGATTTTTGGCTCAATGCAACAATAAGGATATAAGGAGATTCAACTGGGCATAACACATCATGTAAAATTATCTCATTTTATTCTGAATTTAAAATTGACTGCAAAATAAAATGCTCAAAGCAGCATCAGTCACGTGTGGTGACCCACATTACTATTTACACAATGTACAGAAATTTTCCAACACATTGGGCAATTATCTTTGGAAACACAATGTAGCAGTTTTGCTAGCCCACACTGTTGGGTGATAAATGTAACTGTTTACCTTTGCCTAAGCTATGTTGTTTTAATGGGCGCCAAGACCTCAATGCAATGTTGAAATCTAAATTTGTATTTAACAACGTCTAGCTCTGGCAGAACACCTTCAAGACTCTATTCACTCAGATCGTGGTATGATTTGATCATTAACCCAACAAACAATTGTATCAGGAGAAGGAATTGGTCTATATCTAATGCTACCTACTGAAAGCAAAGATTGCATTGTAAAAGAAATGAATTTATTATATAAAACAAGTATAGCAAAATTAATAATAATAATAAGTACAAAATTTAAATTGGAGCGTTGTGATTTGAATATTACCGATAGAAAATTACGTGAAAACGGAGTCTGATAAATTGATTTTACTCTTATTTCCAAGCTATGAAGTTACTGAAATATGAAATGTAAAACAAAGAAAAATGAGAGATTGCGTATTTCTGCGTCATTTGCGCTTACCACTGGAAATTGCCAAAGCATTTCCCTCGTACTTGATGATGCCGTGAGCTTCCACAGTCTCCTGGACGTCGTCATCTCCGTCGGAATTTGATGATATTCTGGTAGATTAGAGAATTCTATGGTCCGTACCTCGGACCCAAACACTCGTACAACCGCACTGGTTAAGTTTTGCAAAAGTTAGTCTTCAACTCCACTGAACATCGGAGCGACACGCACTTCCAACCGTACTCCGCAAGTTCTACACCGATAGTCCTCGTTTCACGGCGCGTCGAACGATATATGCACCTGTTGGCTCCCCCACCACGGTACCGTCTTCCAGCTTACGTTGTCTCCCCTGATTGGCTGAGCACGCCGCCAGTTCCCCTCCTCTGCCTCATTACACTCGGCGCGCGAGAGGGAGAAGTCGTTTTCCGTTCCAACAATTCGCCTTTTCTAGACCTTGCGACCCAGCCTTGCGTAATACTTCTCGACAGGAATCAGCTTGTATTCGAATTCCCAGTGAGTCATGTCTCTCAAATACCCTAACTGACAAAACTCCGTAAAATTCCGTAATCACATAATTTTCTATAATATTGTCGTTCGTAATAATTTGCTTGATAGCGTTTTCTAAGACATAGAAAACCTATCTGAATGCTAATAATTTTTATAAAATGCTCCGAAAATACCTTAATAATAATTATAATAAATTAATAATAATAATAAATTACCATGAAAAATTCTCTTGGCTGAACAATTTGCCGCGTAAATAAATATAGAATGGCTTCCTACTGACTTATGCCAGTTGCATAAAACCCCTCGAAAAACACGTTACATATTCGCCTCGGATCATCGGATGATTTACCGTGACGACGGTCCATTATCCGATTATCCCAGACACGTTAATAAACCCCATCCAAAATACATATTACATAAACGAAATCACCCTAAATTACAGATATATACACTCATATTTTTTCTTCACGCACTTTGCGTCAAAGTTTGTTGTCACTATGGATTGCACTTTGCAACCAGTCCAGTGTTTTACATATGGAATAGTGTTCCACGGATATTTCCGCCTCTCAAATTTCTCTATGTTGGAGAAATAGACATAATTAATGTGTGAGCACTATGTATTTATGATGTCATATCACACGCATTGAAGGTGTTCTGATATATTTATATCACCATAGAACTCCCTAATTTCACTGGAGGTCCCCTCCTTATGGTGAAATTTAATCTCACTTATCACTGAGCACACGATCACACTACTGTGGCAGCGCCTCGTGACCATAATACTTAATCTCTCTTTAAAGTAGATTAAATTAATATTGACTTCTGAAAAAAAAAACAGCAAATGCGCATTACATATAACACCAAATATTTCTGTGCCGTAATCGCCCTGTCTTGTTAAGTTCCCGTTAACCATATTCTACTTAATACTAGTTCTCAACACAGACCATTTCTCCTCACACAAATAATACCATTGTACAAATTATCTTAAATTACACACTTACAAATCTTACATGGCGAGGCCGTAAACAGAAATCACGTGTGCTGATATGTATGAGTTTCATGAAGGACTGTCTCGCATTCTGATGGCCCATCTTTTATCTCGTGGACGCCTTAAGCTAACAAGCCCTATTCAAGCGCTCCCCCATCTCTTGGAGATAAATGGGAACCCATCAGCGCTGCCAAAAATGGCCTTGGTGCATCGAGACAATTTAGTGCTCAACAGCATCCGACAATCCTGTCATATTTCCCTGTACCTTAAAAACTCTCATTTACTTACATACTACCCCCCTGTGTGACTTCTGATACGCCTGCCTTAAGACCAGATCTTCCACGCACCAGACACCACACTTACTCATTTGATAGGCCGGCTCGCCAGCTAAACACACTCACTTTATGACACATATTTTCGTAGACTATGTATATTATACGTTCCGTATAATCTGTTTCCCTCACTATTCTCCAGCACATATGCTGTTTTCCCAATACGTTTGGAAACTATAAATGGGCCCTCGTAGAGATAAAAGAACTTGGACATGACTTTCTCTAGCTTATTTGACTGTTTCGGCACTCTAAGTAAGACTCTGTCTCCCGGCTCGAATAGGTCAAATTTAGTTTCTTTTTGTTGGCGAATTCTCTTTTGTGCTGACTTAGATAAATTCTGTTTCGCCAACTGGACAGTGTAATCCATCCCCGGTTGCTTACCCTCATTTAATCCCAACACCCTCGCTAGTTCATTTTGTGGTCTTTTTCCGAAGTGAACTTCGTATGGCGTCAATTTCGTGCTCTCATGCTGGACAGAATTCAGCCAAGTCTCGACCTTGGGAAGATGTCCAACCCAGGCCGCATGCTTGTCATGCACTAGAGTCCGAAAAAGACGAGCCACTTACCTTAATGGACGCTCTGCAGAATTACCCTGAGGGTACCTTACAGAGGAATGAACGTGTGTTATACCAGCTTCCTGCATACTGGTTCTCCATTTCTTTGCAGTAAACTGTGGTCCACTGTCAGATAGTATCCTGAGAGGAATGCCAAACTCAGGTACATACTTATTAATGATCAGACGGCTACACGCTAGTCCCGTGGCTTTCCTTAGCGGATATAGCTTGACATACTTACTAAAAGCGTCAATAACTATAAAAATGTACTCGTAGCCGTACTGTCCTTTAACGATCGGGCCAAATAAATCCACACACAGTAGTTCGCCGGGACTACTGGTGAGAACTGCAGATCTCTCCCCCACTAAATATTTAACTGGATATTTACTCCTTTGACAGGTGTCACACTTAGCTAACATCCTCCTAACATCCCTTCCCATTTTACTCCAAATGAAGTCACGACCAATTTCATAGAAGACCTTGGCAGCACCAAAGTGTCCTAATTCCCTATGAATGAACCAAATTAGCTCCTCCCGCAAAGTGGCAGGAACACATATTGCCCACCGATTATTCCTACATTTCCTTGCAAGAAGCCCATCCTGCATCTTGTACGTGAACCGTCCTACTTTCACATACTCTTCTTCACCTATTTCCAACCTAGCCAGTGGCTCCTTTAACTTAACGTCATCACGTTGCTCCACTAGCATATTACTCAGTGTCTGTAACGATGCCCTGTTGCTACTGTCCACACATGCACATATTAAAATACCGTCCTCTGCTTTAACCACAGGATAATCCCTACATAAATTAGTGTCCCTCGATAGCATGTCTGCAAGAATGTTATCTTTACCTTTAATATATTTTACTGTGAATTCGTATTCCTGCAGAGCAAGAATCCACCTACTAACTCTGTTAGAACTGAGTTTACAAGTCCTCATATACAGTAATGCATGGTGATCTGTGTGGATCTCAAATTTCCCCCCTACTAAATACATTCTAAATTTCCCTAAACTGAAAACAATACCTAAAAGCTCTAACTCAGTAATCGTGTATCTTTTCTCCGCTGCTGTCAGTCCTCGCGAGGCTAAAGATACAATGCACAGATTACCCTCATCATCTTTCTGACATAATACTCCAGCAATGCCTATATGTGAAGCATCTGTCATAACCACATATTCCTTATCTTTTAACGGATATTTCAGCACTACAGCTTTCTCAAAACCTTCCTTCAGCGCTCTAAAAGCCTGTTCATGCTTGGACTCCCATCTCCACCGAGTCCCACTTTTATGCAATTCCCTGAATGGTTCTACCAACCCTGAGTATTTAAGAACGAACCTCCTGAAAAAGTTGCAAATTCCCAGGTAAGTTTTTAACTGTTTAACATTCTGTGGCACCTCTGCGTTAAGTATCCTATTAACCCTACTTTCTTCTGGTGTTACACCTCTACTCGACACTCTATGACCTAAAAATGTCACTTCTGACTGACAGAATGACGACTTAGACAGCTTCAAAGTGAAACCTGCCTGATCTAACTTCAGAAAAACTATATTTAAATGACGTAGATGCTCCTCAAAACTGCGTGAACTAATTACCATATCATCTATGTAAATGGTTACAAACTCTCCTGTGTCATCCCCTAATGTGATGTTTAAAGCCCTAATTAAAGCTGCTGAACTACTCTTTAACCCATAAGGTGTTCTACAAAATTGATAAAGGTTATATTTATGACTAAAAGCTGTAAATGGTCTATCTTCGTACATAAGTGGCACTTGCCAAAAACTGGAACTCAAATCTACACAAGTGAAATACTTCTTCCCCTCAAATGTTTGCATTAATTCTTCTATTGACATAGATTTCAGCTGATCTGAACTAATTCTATTGTTAACCAAACGAGCGTCTAAACAAATACGAACAGTGCCGTCGGTCTTGGGTACCGTTATCAAAGAATTAACATACGGACTGTTAGAGTGCTCAATAATCCCATCTTCAAGCATCTGATTAATTTGTGCCTCAACTGCACTCTGATAAGCGAAAGGTACAGGATATCTATGTCCTGTGAATACTGACCTATCAATAACGTTCAATGAATGGGTATAGCAATTGGCCATACCAATGCGATCCTCAAACACTCTCCTATTACACCATAACACATCATAGAGCCGAACACACTGTTCATCCTCTATATTTCCCTGAAATGCAGCCTCACGTAACGAGTCCTCTAGACTTCCGTTCGTAATCACACTGCCCACAAAACATGGAGAACCCCGCTCTACGGCTGGCGATATCTCATTTAAAGTACAAATCACACCTACAATACTACTTCTCTGAATATGGTCATTGAACGCTACTTCTACTTCAGAATCTCCCCATTTAAATTTCAGCTGATCTGAACTAATTCTATTGTTAACCAAACGAGCGTCTAAACAAATACGAACAGTGCCGTCGGTCTTGGGTACCGTTATCAAAGAATTAACATACGGACTGTTAGAGTGCTCAATAATCCCATCTTCAAGCATCTGATTAATTTGTGCCTCAACTGCACTCTGATAAGCGAAAGGTACAGGATATCTATCTCCCTACATCATAACATAAGTTACCAGACACTCTACTTAGCCACTCTGAACCCAAGATAACACTGAATACTAAATTTGGAATTACAAGACAAATCTGCTTCTCTACATGATTATTAATTTTAATGTCTACTAAAACTTGCTTAGAAATTACTTTAGACCTCTTCCCAACAGCTGTGATAACAAAAGTGCTTTTAATTGGCATCTCCTCAAAATTTACTCCAGTTCCTTTCATTTTATCATAAAATGCACTACTTATGCAACTCTTCATACAACCACTATCAATTAAAACATCTGTGTACGCCTCGGACACGTTAAATTTAACTATGGGGCTCTTACTAACCACTTCCTGAATAATACCTTCATCATTTAGTTCATGTAATAATTCATTTCTCACATTTAGGTCATAGGGTTCCTGTATAATTGTATGGACAGGGCATGCTACAGACTGAGATTCTGACCTTACTTCGCAGCCTGGTTCGCGTTTAAAGAACCGCTACAGCTGGCCGTAGTACTACTAACTACTAAACTGGTCTGGTTGTTCTGGGCTGTGTTGTCATTGTTTGGCTGTATATTACTACCACTAGGTTGTCCTCTTCCTTGACCCCTATTCTGGTTGTAATTATTGTCATTATAATTTCTCCCTTGATTTCCCCTGAAATCATTGTTTCTCCCTTGATTTCCCCTGTAATCATTGTTCCTCCCTTGATTTCCCCTGAAATCATTGTTCCTCCCTTGATACTGATTACCATAGCCATTTCCTCTGTTCTGATATAGCTGATTATTATTATTTCTATTTTGAGCGTTGGCCCCTTCGCCACCGTTCCCTTGAACTTCTTGATGCCTGGCTTCATTAGGTCTATTATTATTATTACCCTGGTTCCGATTGAAATTGTCCTCATAACCCCCTCTCCCTAGTGCATCAAATGTGCTTAACAAATTTTCTACTTGTGATATAGTCTTTACATTCTGGATACAAGCAGCCTCCTTGATCCTATAGGGAAAGTGCCTAAGTAGCAACCTTACCACATCACTTTCCTCCTTCAAGCCATCCAGATATTTACACACTAATACCTGCCCTAAAAAGTATTCGGTCATGGTGGAGCTTCCTTTAGGGTTATATTTACCACACACTACTCCCTCACGATGCTGCGACTGAATAACCTCATTCCAGAACTTTTCACAGAATTTCATTTTAAAATCATTAATATCAGAAAACTTGTCTCTGCAGACAGCAAACCAATTCCTCGTTTCCCCCACAAACACTTGTTCTAAAATTTCAACTACCTGGCACCACTCAATACTACCATTTTCCAACCTCTCCCCGAATTTATTTTCTATAGTGTTCATGAACTCCATTGGGCACCCCTGTCGATTGCTGAACTTACCCAGTTCTACCTCCCTGTGTGTGCTATTCACAAAAACTGGCCTATTCTGACTATTTTCTTGCCTGATCCTAGCTTTTAATTTTAATTCTAATTCTGCAATTTTCTCCTCAGCCTTCCTCTCAATACTGTTTACTGTTAATTTAATGTTTCCTTCTGATTCTTCTACTTTATCATATAGCTTTGCTTGTTTCTCCTCAATCTTGCTAATGCTCTCTCTATTACTCTCTCTTAAATCATTTACTTCTGCAAATATTTGCGAGTGGACTTTCTCAATTCTACCCCCCAGCTGTTCCTTAACCTCTTTAGTTGCTACCTGAATTTTGTCAATTTCTCCCCCCAATTGCTTTTTGACCTGCTGTGTTTCCAGTTGCACTAGTTCTTTTAAATTTTCAGCCTGTGTACTGATTCTAATTTCCAACTCCTCCTGTACTTTTCCTAATTTTCTGTCTACATCTGCAATAATCTCTTTAGCCTTTTCTTCCATCACCCCCCTGATCTCACCTCTAATCAGTTCGAATTTGTCACTCATTTCCCTGCTGTTTTGTTCTAATTTAGCATTTAACGTTTCAGTACTCTCTCTATATTCCTTACTGTTTTGTTCTAATCTGGCGTTGTTTTGTTCCAGTTTAGCATTTAAAGTTTCAGTACTCTCTCTATTTTCCTTACTGTTTTGTTCTAATCTGGCGTTTAAAGTTTCATTACTCTCTCTATTTTCCCTACTGTTTTGTTCTAATTTAGCATTTAAGGCATCTGTACTTTCTTTATTTTCCCTACTGTTTTGTTCTAATTTAGCATTATTTTGTTCCAGTTTTGCATTGTTTTGTTCTAATTTAGCATTTAAGGCATCACTACTAACTTTGTTCTGATACATAAACTCGAGAAGTAAAGTTTTTAATTCTGGTTGGCCGCCTACACTCCCTGTTTCAGTATCGGGATTTACCTCCGCTATCCCGGTACTACCATCACTCGACATACTGCTCGTATCATCACTCTCCCGTTGATGACCACTACGTAACCTCATCTGTCTTTCTTTCTCATCCCCCATAATGATATACACTGATACAGACAAATAACCCCCAAAATACAGGCACAGAAATATATACCCTTCTCCTTCCACAAATGTTATTAGGTTTTCAGCCCCAAGTTGTCGGCGACAAATGTAACGGTTATTAATGCCCCATGTTGGTAGCGACAAATGTAGCAGCTTCGCTAGCCCACACTGTTGGGTGATAAATGTAACTGTTTACCTTTGCCTAAGCTATGTTGTTTTAATGGGCGCCAAGACCTCAATGCAATGTTGAAATCTAAATTTGTATTTAACAACGTCTAGCTCTGGCAGAACACCTTCAAGACTCTATTCACTCAGATCGTGGTATGATTTGATCATTAACCCAACAAACAATTGTATCAGGAGAAGGAATTGGTCTATATCTAATGCTACCTACTGAAAGCAAAGATTGCATTGTAAAAGAAATGAATTTATTATATAAAACAAGTATAGCAAAATTAATAATAATAATAAGTACAAAATTTAAATTGGAGCGTTGTGATTTGAATATTACCGATAGAAAATTACGTGAAAACGGAGTCTGATAAATTGATTTTACTCTTATTTCCAAGCTATGAAGTTACTGAAATATGAAATGTAAAACAAAGAAAAATGAGAGATTGCGTATTTCTGCGTCATTTGCGCTTACCACTGGAAATTGCCAAAGCATTTCCCTCGTACTTGATGATGCCGTGAGCTTCCCACAGTCTCCTGGACGTCGTCATCTCCGTCGGAATTTGATGATATTCTGGTAGATTAGAGAATTCTATGGTCCGTACCTCGGACCCAAACACTCGTACAACCGCACTGGTTAAGTTTTGCAAAAGTTAGTCTTCAACTCCACTGAACATCGGAGCGACACGCACTTCCAACCGTACTCCGCAAGTTCTACACCGATAGTCCTCGTTTCACGGCGCGTCGAACGATATATGCACCTGTTGGCTCCCCCACCACGGTACCGTCTTCCAGCTTACGTTGTCTCCCCTGATTGGCTGAGCACGCCGCCAGTTCCCCTCCTCTGCCTCATTACACTCGGCGCGCGAGAGGGAGAAGTCGTTTTCCGTTCCAACAATTCGCCTTTTCTAGACCTTGCGACCCAGCCTTGCGTAATACTTCTCGACAGGAATCAGCTTGTATTCGAATTCCCAGTGAGTCATGTCTCTCAAATACCCTAACTGACAAAACTCCGTAAAATTCCGTAATCACATAATTTTCTATAATATTGTCGTTCGTAATAATTTGCTTGATAGCGTTTTCTAAGACATAGAAAACCTATCTGAATGCTAATAATTTTTATAAAATGCTCCGAAAATACCTTAATAATAATTATAATAAATTAATAATAATAATAAATTACCATGAAAAATTCTCTTGGCTGAACAATTTGCCGCGTAAATAAATATAGAATGGCTTCCTACTGACTTATGCCAGTTGCATAAAACCCCTCGAAAAACACGTTACAACAAGTCTGATTATCAGTCCTGTAGACTGTGTTCCAAAATTATATCCATTATTTATGATTAAATCCAGTTCAAATTTAATTGTCTTTACTGGAAATACTGTAGTTCACTGGTTGAATTTTTACATAATATTAACACTCGTAGAATAATTGTTCATAGAATTTTTAACTTTCACTTATTTTTCCAGTTTCAAAAAAATATTGTCAAAAAATATTATTATCTCTGAATCAACACAAATTATGTACACATATTAATAACAACATCTGAAAAGTATTTGACTATTGAGCATAGCATCGAAGAACTGTGCGAAGCACAACAAAATTAATTGTTCTTCTGATATTAAACGTTTCGAGAAGTGACTCGATTATAAACTTCAAGTTCCTAACAAAATATATGATTTCGGAATCATCAACTTGATCAATAAATTGTTGGACCATTCAACTATTCGATTCTCCACTTGGAATCATTATTAAGAAAAATATTTATATTTGTGGCCATTTTAGTAACTTTCACAACTTGCAATTCTTCGACAGAATGCGAAAATAAGAATTGTAGCTTCATGATAAATTCATTTAGTTCATGGCACTAGGATTGAAAACATCCTTCAAATTATTCGTGGTTATAGAATTATTTTTAATTGGCAGTGGCCCATTCTATTATTTGTGTAAGAACACAATATTCTAACAACAACGGCAAAGGTCTTCCTCTGAAGAAGAATAAAATACTATCATGACAAATCCGGGTTCTAGCAAAATCAAAGTCTTAATGGAATCCGTAAACAAGGTTGAAATAAGAACTGATGGTTTTTAAGAAATAACCTTTGGGTCATTCATACGACGCAATGTGTAGTTCCAATACTCCTTCTTTAACACTGAGTCATCGAACCTGCTATTTGATTGATGCTCAAATAAAAACCTCCTCATTCCTGCGACTTAAACATGCGCACCTGGGAATGGCATTTCAACTACTCCACACACATAAATTTTCTTCCCAAAATTTATACAATAAATCAAGCCTTTGCTTGTTATCAACACTGGAAGATTTATAAACTTACAAGTTTATTTTATTTTACCATTCAGTTCAACCCGTGAAGTTACCATACTTATGATAATCTCTATTTCACTTTCGAATGTGTATTTACGTCATGATTTTATATAAATACAAAAATATCCTAATTGATACAAATATCATTTGCTTCCCGTTTCATGCCTCTCCGTGTTATCTGAAAAATATACTTTACTCATTGCAAATATTAACTGTTCAACCAGAACTGTAATGTTGGCTGAATGCGGGCTTGCGCTAACCACTATCCTTCGGAAAATCTCCTGTTCCATACTAGAAATGATTAAACTACTTCATAGGCTCTCTCTCAATAAATGTGATTATTAGAAAATATAAGATCCAAGAATTATTTAGAAAAATTATGAAAATCATTATTATTATTATTAGTGGATTATTATTATTATTATTAGTTATATTATTTTAAATATATTTAATTATTATTTCATTATGTGAGAATACACATGTTCGATTCTTCGAATATGGATAAAACATCCATTTCTCAACAAAGATAATTATTAACTTTTACAGTTACATCGGCTGATTACCGTGATTATCAAAAAATATGAAACATTCAAATAAATGCTCGTTCTGCTCTGTCATCGATCCTAAACTGTTCTGAGTGCTGAAAATACTCAGAATAACTCTAATATGTCTTGCGTAAATCATTGCAAGATTTAAATACGAAGAAAAACAAATGTGTTGGTCATCTGCAGAAAATGAGTTTGTTCCAATTAGCTAGGCATAATATAAAGTCAAAAGTGGCTTACATTTCTCGTTGGTCTTGAAGCGTAGTGAACCTGGTCTGTACCAGATTTATCCAGATACATGCCCTATCGGACACGCACGTCTAATCCTTGTATCGGCCGCCATTATATACCCACAATCTGTCTAACACGACATAGTGGAGATATTTCTTGAAGTTTGAAGTAACTGCTGATCCATTTTAATATTGACTTCTGTTAAAGCCATAGCAGTTTGCTTAAATAGGGTCAGATCCAAGTGATCTATTCTCAAATATGTCAGTTGTAACATAACTCACGGTAATCTTTTCAGTACAAGAAAACACTGACAGTCTAAACCAATCAACGGCTGTTCTGAAGATCGTTCCCTGGGCATGGCTTATCACCATCTATCATGCGCGAAGCAACATATAGTTTCCCTTCGTCGGCTAATGAACAACACCGTGATAGACTGGCCTTCAATATACTGATAGATCGAAGTGGTTATTAAGTTACGATTTATGAAACTGACTAATTGGACTAAAATATCCAAGTATTGAATGATTATTACTGGACTGTGACAAAGTACTTTCTAGACAAAGTCTAGCATATGTCCCTATAGAAATAAAATATTTCACCAGTGTCCGTAGAAAAATAACAATCACCTTAGTGATTCTCTCTGCCGGAAACTTACTAAGTTCCACATGTATCGCAGCACTTTTGTGACTATCACAATTTAAAGATATCTTCTGCGTAGATCCGGCAACCATGTGCCTTGGCTCAACGTGGCAGCACCTTGTCATGCAAGAGCTTGGTTCGAAGTGAGCTGATGTTGCTTGGGCCGGCCGGCTTTTATTCAAAACGGTCAGGTCCACGCTGCATCACGCTGAAATATGGAAATCCTCATATCTCTGGTATCCCTGGTCCGATTTACTTGATACTAAGTGCATTCTCTTTCATTTGGCCGTGCCAGTAATCTGATCCAAGTCTCAAGTCTCTACTCCATGGCTAACTATTTAATCAACAAATAGTCTCGACCTCTGCTACTACTTGCTACGTCACTTGACATGCTCTTGGCTGCATAACATTTCCATTCTCTTCTGGAAGTAATGGAGCGCGATATTCAAATATCTCAACTTTCAAAAGCGGCTGTAGCCTTTCCCTTGATATCTAGGTGTCTGAATCTTGGAATACCCATTCCTAGAGTTGGGCACAGTAATAGTGTGTGTTATCTGTTTTTAATTCAAGTAAGGAATGCAGACATTTAATTTTTAAGTAGTTCTAACTTTTGCCACCAAACGCCACCGTCAATGACCAACTAATTTTGAACTTGGTTACTAGATGCCACCGCAGTCGACTCCTGGCGACGAACGTTGGAACCTAAGAGCGTTTGTCAAATCTAACCTATAATTTAGCTTTACACAAGTGTAATTAGTGGAGGGTTCATTATCATGCCTTAAATTTATGACATGGGACCGCCGGCTTTACTTCCCCTTTGAAGGAAGGCATACTGAGGGATTTTTAACTCTCTTAAAAATCCAACGACTTCGGCTAGGTTTGAACCCGTCACCTTGAGCATAGAAGCTCAGCATGCCACCAACTACGCCACCGAAGCTGCCCAGGGAAAGAGGCGACTGAGTGTTATTGTGATGGCTGTATTGGTGTCATCATCATCATGTTACCGACAGCATTGGCTCAGCTGGCTAAAGCGCAGCGTTAGGTCATGGGACCAAGCTCTCTGCTGACTCGGTAGACGCGTGGGTTCGAGCCCCACCGTCGGCCGTCCTTGAAATGGTTTTCCGTGGTTTCCCATTTTCAACACCAGGCAAATGCTGGGACGGTACCTTCTGATAGGCCACGGCCGATTCCTTCCACATCCTTGCCCAGTTTAATTCATCTTCACCCATTCCATCTCTCATCCCGGCGCGCAGGTCGCCCACGGGCGTCGAATAGAAAGACCTGCACTCGGCCTCTCAGGAAGCCACACGACAAAAAAAAAGCATCATGTTTTTCAGTCAAGCGGCTGGTCTGCCCCTACAATGAGTCTTTTCCACGTTGTTCGGTCTTGTGCTGTCCTTTTGACACTTCATAACTTCGTAGGCCAGAGCTATCTAGGAAATATCTCATGAATGTGTTCCGTGGCCTCCCGCGAGGGCGTTTTTCAGGTATTTTGCCCTTCTAGTATGTCGATCATCAGGCCACCATGTCGTAACCTGTGGCCAAGCAGGGTGGATCTCCTTCTATATATCTGGCGGATCATTTGCCGTTTTTCCTTTATTCGATCCAGCACCGTTATGTTGGTCATTTTCTCTGCCCAGCTGATCTTTTCCATTCGGCGCCAACACCACATCTCAAACGCTTCTAGTCGTTTAATGTCACCTCTAATCATTGTCCAGGTCTCATTACAGTACATTGCAACTGGCCATATGTAGGTCTTAACCAGTTGTTTTCTAAGGCTGAGGGACATCGAGCGTTGACAAATTTTAATTCAGCTGAGCATTGGGAAGGAGGTGGCCGTGGCCTTAAGTTAGGAACCATCCTGACATTTGTCTGGAATAGAAGTGGGAAACCGCGGAAAACCACATCCAGGATGGCTGAAGTGAAAACCCATTTCTTGATAGTTTTGCCTCACGAGGCTGAGTATATCCCGTTTCAGCCCTCAGACTAGAATTAAACTTCTTGCCAGATTCGGGAATCGATCCCGGACCTTCGGGGCGACAGTCAAGAATGCTAGCCACTACTCCAAGAGGTGGTTCCTATAACTTTGTGTTTGCACTACAGTATGGTGTGCAGAATGCCAAAATAAACAGAAAGATGTCCGGAGTAGATTCACGACATCGAGTGGTTCTCCCAAAAATCCATATATTGCAATAACTTTGTAGGAGGCTGTTCTATGTAAGCAGTCTGGAAACAACGTTTCAAGGGGTGCATATCAACATGCAAATACCAGTTTGATTGGACGTGTTCCCTCCCTCTTTGCGATAACCACCATATCATAGCCTGCTTTCGAGGCCTGCACCTGTATACCAGCTGGCTACATGTCTGTTACGTGTTATCTATACTAATATAATAAAGCTGAAGAGTTTGTGTGTTTGTGTGTTTGTGTGTTTAAACGCGCTAATCTCTGGAACTACCAGTCCGATTAGAAAAAAACTTCTTTTATATGATAGCCTGATTCAAGAGGAATGGTTTAGGCTATGTAGCATTAGGCTACACCTCTCAGGTAACCTTCGAGATTGATTTTTGTTCAGTAAGTCAGTAGAACAAGTGCTCCCGAACAGCTCTATCCGCATGCGCTGGCGTTATGGTTAGTGATACGTACACTGTTTCACCGATCTGAACCAAAATTGGTATACTTACCCTTTGGAACCCTGATGGTAACACTGGCTACGTGAAATTTATGACAGATTAGTCCATTCCCTGCATTTAGGCCCATTGGTTCAAATCTACACCTTTTCCCCGATCTGAACCAAAATTTGTATACTTACCCTTTGGAACCCTGTGAGTAACGCTGTTTACATGAAATTTCAGACAGACCACTCCATTCCTTGCATTTAGGCCCTTTGGCACAAATCTACACCGTTTCACCGATCAGAACCAAAATGTGTATACTTACCCTTTGGAACCCTGCGAGTAACACAGTCTGCATGAAGTTTCGGACAGACCACTCCATTCCTTGCATTTAGGCCCTTTGGCACAAATCTACACCGTTTCACCGATCAGAACAAAAATTTGTATACTTACCCTTTGGAACCCTTCGAGTAACACAGTCTGCATGAAGTTTCGGACAGACCACTCCATTCCCTGCATTTAGGCCCTTTGTCACAAATCTACACCGTTTCACCGATCAGAACCAAAATTTGTATACTTAGCTTTGGAATCTTGCGAGTAACACTGCCTACATGAAATTTATGACAGACCAGTCCATTCCCTGCATTTAGGCCCTTTGGCACAAATCTACACCCTTTCTCCAATCTGAATCAAAAGTTGTATACTACCCCTTTGGAACCCTGCGAATAACTCTGTTTACATGAAGTTTTAGACAGACCACTCCATTCCTTGCATTTAGGCCCTTTGGCACAAATCTACACCGTTTCACCGATCAGAACCAAAATTTGTATACTTACCCTTTGGAACCCTGCGAGTAACACAGTCTGCATGAAGTTTCGGACAGACCACTCCATTCCCTGCATTTAGGCCCTTTGGCACAAATCTACACCGTTTCACCGATCTGAACCAAAATTTGTATACTTAGCTTTGGAACCTTGCGAGTAACACTGCCTACATGAAATTTATGACAGACCAGTCCATTCCCTCTATTTAGGCCCTTTGGCACAAATCTACACCCTTTCACCAATCTGAATCAAAAGTTGTATACTACCCCTTTGGAACCCTGCGAGTAACACTGTTTACATGAAGTTTCAGACAGACCACTCCATTCCTTGCATTTAGGCCCTTTGGCACAAATCTACACCGTTTCACCGATCTGAACCAAAATGTGTATACTTAGCTTTGGAACCTTGCGAGTAACACTGCCTACATGAAATTTATGACAGACCAGTCCATTCCCTGCATTTAGGCCCTTTGGCACAAATCTACACCCTTTCACCAATCTGAATCAAAAGTTGTATACTACCCCTTTGGAACCCTGCGAGTAACACTGTTTACATGAAGTTTCAGACAGACCACTCCATTCCTTGTATTTAGGCCCTTTGGCACAAATCTACACCGTTTCACCGATCTGAACGGCAATTTGCATACATACCCTTTGGAACCCTACGAGTAACCCTGTCTGCATGAAATTTTGGACAGACCCCTCCATTCTCTGTGTTTAGGCCCTTTGGCACAAATCTACACCGTTTCACCGATCAGAACCAAAATTTGTATACTTACCCTTTGGAACCCTGCGAGTAACACAGTCTGCATGAAGTTTCGGACAGACCACTCCATTCCCTGCATTTAGGCCCTTTGGCACAAATCTACACCGTTTCACCGATCTGAACCAAAATTTGTATACTTAGCTTTGGAACCTTGCGAGTAACACTGCCTACATGAAATTTATGACAGACCAGTCCATTCCCTCTATTTAGGCCCTTTGGCACAAATCTACACCCTTTCACCAATCTGAATCAAAATTTGTATAATTACCCTTTGGAACCAAGCGAGTAACACAGTCTGCATGAAGTTTCGGACAGACCACTCCATTCCCTGCATTTAGGCCCTTTGGCATAAATCTACACCGTTTCACCGATCTGAACCAAAATTTGTATACTTAGCTTTGTAACCTTGCGAGTAACACTGCCTACATGAAATTTATGACAGACCAGTCCATTCCCTGCATTTAGGCCCTTTGGCACAAATCTACACCCTTTCACCAATCTGAATCAAAAGTTGTATACTACCCCTTTGGAACCCTGCGAGTAACACTGTTTACATGAAGTTTCAGACAGATCACTCCATTCCTTGCATTTAGGCCCTTTGGCACAAATCTACACCGTTTCACCGATCTGAACGGCAATTTGCATACATACCCTTTGGAACCCTACGAGTAACCCTGTCTGCATGAAATTTTGGACAGACCCCTCCATTCTCTGTGTTTAGGCCCTTTGCCACAAATATACACCGTTTCACTGATCTGAACCAAATTGTACATACTTACCCTTTGGAACCCGACGAGTAACACTGTCTGCTTGAAATTTCGGACAGACCACTCCATTCCCTGCATTTAGGTCCGTTGGCAAAAATCTACACCGTTTCACCGATCTAAACCACATTTTGCATACTTACCCTTTGGAACCCTGCGGGTGACACTGTCCACTTTAAATTTTGGACAGACCACTCCATTCCCTGCATTTTGGGCCCTTCATCACAAATCTACACCGTTTCTCCTAAGTGCACCAAATTTTACATTCACTTTGAAACCCTGCTGGTAACACTGTCCACTTGATGTTTTGGACAACGCTCCCCATTCCCTACATTTAGAATAACAGACAAAATGAACTTGAAAACCTCGTATTAAGGCCCTAGAACCATTCATGTCCGTGGTAGTGTAACTGTAAGAGTATTTCAATAACTCTGTTGTTGACGGGCAGTTCGGGCTGCATCACGTCACCCCTACAGTGTTCTGGTGCAGAATTGCGAAAATAGTTGCATCTTGCGCTGTTTATAAATTGCAGTCACGGGGGGTAATTAGTGCAAAAAGATTCCTTAGGCCCCTTTAAACAGTTATCATCATGAAATATTATGCCTCAGTATAAGTGCAATGGTGTTGGTGCAGTCCATTGATGTTATCAGCTGCAATACGCGCTGGTGCTTTCAAATTTACCTTCATTTATTCCGAAACTTATCGTTAAGCTCTTTGTGGCGATAAATGATACTATTGCTACCTCAGTAGCTCGGGGCAGCCGAAGTTTTCCAAAGAGTTCTGATTATTCTCCCACGGCGCTATGCGACAAAAGACGACACTGTTGGTCTCTACATTTCTAACAGCCAATGAGATATAGGCCCTAGGCAGTGTCTTTTATTTCACTTACTGCTCTTTCTATTTTGTTGTAAATTTGTTTGTAAATTACATGTGTCATTGCTGTAGTTATTAAATAGCTGTTTCCCTATTCATAATTATCATTACGGGAAAATGACCTGAATGTTAGGTCCATTATACTGTACTACTTATCACCCCCACTACAACCACCACTATCACCACCACCACAAAAAGATGTATTTTTAAAATATTGTTTTCTGTTAGTTTAAGTATCATATTCCAGTATTCATTATCATCCATAAAACAAATAAATCCACCGGGCGAAGCTGGGCACTACTGCTAGTCTTTTTATATTTCTCAGATTTGTTGATGCTTGTCACGTCTTGTCTCCTTGTTCCTGGCCTTACGCACAATAGTAGGCTTGTGAGCGGTGTTGCCAAATGCGAAATACTTTTCCTTCTGCTTTCTTCTCGACCACGCACTTTTAATTATGCGTTTATCACGTCTTTCGGTGCTTTCTGATCTGGAGAATCTTACGTTTCCAGATGCCAAGTAATACTCCACCCATCTTGTATAAAAAGTAGATGTGTTTTATGGGTCAATTAGTTCGTATAGGGCACTTAAAAAATGTGTTCCTGATATAGTCTATAACCACGATAAGATTAAAAGAAATGAAATGTTGTACTAATTGAGGTTGCTACTGTTGTTGCAGTTTTTATTGTTAACTCATTTTATGGCTTTGGGATATCTTGGCCATTAGCCGCAGTAACCTACGTAGGATTTATTTCTGGCGGGGTTTCGTTCATAGTTGTGTACATGATTAAACATGCCATTTCGGTTATCTATCTACTATAGTCCGGGACACCTTAAATAAGTTACTAATAAAAAAAGGGTAGCCAACGTTAACATCCATCCCCTATGCCTACTCGTATGTTGGTTTGTGGTTGAATTTCTTGAAGTTAAGTTGTCTTTTGTGTGAGTACAGTTTCGCCAACCCTGCCGAAAATCTCGCCATCTACAAATACCACAATACTAGTAAGATTTTTTACCGTACAGTTGAAACAGTTTTGAAACACGTAGACGTGGGAAATGTCGCAGCGAGTGTGACCAACATTCTCGTATAAAGCATATATCCCTAAACTGTTCAATTAATTGGATAAATCATCACATTTCTTTGGAATATTACGTCTAGTGCAGTTTTACGAGGTAAGTGCTACAAAAATACGTCAATTAGAACAGTTATTATGATTATTTTAGACTTATAGATTAGGCCTATATAATATGTAGGCCTAGGCCTATGTGTACATTTGCACAAGTCGGAACTTTAATAATGTTCATAATCTTTATTTTTGCATAAATTGTTATTTAGATTTTATCAAAATGCCTAGAAGAGGCCAGAAACAGCTACAAATTCCACTGAAGAAGACTAGGCCTAATTACACTTTGCAGCGTTCACTGCTTAAAAAAGAATATGAGGAAAAAGCAATTAAGTGTAGTGATACGGAAAGAATTGTAAGAATTGCTGGTATGGTGAGAGTAAGTATTTTGATAATTTTTGAGAATGCTTTTCGTAATCAATCCTAACATAACCTAACATAACCTCAACATAGCCTTATGAAATGTACACTTACGGTAGCAACATTATTTCAGCTAATTAGCCTCCCACTATAGTCATTTAGCATAGGAATTGATTGATGTATCTTATTGTAGACTTATTTCCATTCTGGGAGATTTTATTCGCTGAATGACATGGCCAGAAACCATGCCTCTTCAATGTAATGTAATAAACCCCCCTTCCGTCGTTCTCTCAGAGAGTTGATATGCATGTATGTATCAAGTTATATTTGTGAAATTTTAATCTATGATACTTGTAATGTTATTACAGCATGGATTTTCTGCTGTCCAGAAGGTCATATTACAGTCTAGGAAGGGGGATCTCCTTGTTACACCAGGCAAACATCGAAAGCATGCGTTTACTGTAACTGGAATAGATGATTTTGCTAACGAAACCATTGCAAGGTTCATATATTCCAAATTACATCCAGGTAAGAATATTGTATCTTAGGCCTACTTCTTCTCGAATATGTGGCTAATATCGAGCTTCTTATAATCATATGCTTCATTGAATGCTTCTTTTAATTTGTACTATGCGGGGCATATTGTTCTGCACACGTCAGCACGCACAGTCAGCAGCTGTCTAGTCTCGCCTTCCCTCTACCCTCGTTCGGTTCTCCACCATCACCCACCACATACGGCTGCCTACAGTTGTGGTCATGGGATGGCGGGTTAAAACTGACATTAGTTTGGATATTTTATTTACAAAGATGAATTCACTGTGCAATATAGAAACAAAAACAATGGTTTACATATCATCTTCATCATCATGCCGTTCAAACTGTTCAAGAAATGCCTTTATTCTAACACAGTCTGGCATGGGTAAATTGTTCATGGCATGATAGTGAATATCTAACACAAAATGTGAATAACAAAACACAAGAAAATCATTAAAAAAGAGAAATTGGTACAATCAATTCCAGCATACTTCTTTATCAGTCAAATCATGAAAATTAGTTTGAGATATATTGTTGTATATTGTCAGTAATGGAATAACCACCCGTTTTCGAAGCATATTTCAGCATTGGTACGAAACAATCAGCTTGTAATCGGTTATGCGCTAGCATTTGACTAGTTATAAAGAAAAGTCTGTTGTCGGGTTTTAATTTTGACTGGCCGTGTAAATTCCTTACTTGGCAAATGTTTTCCATTCGACAGACTAAACATTTTAGTTGTCGGAAGAGTCCAAGATCACACGGCTGGCAAAGATATTTAGTTCCTTTCGGTATGCATTCAATTTTTTCTTGTTTGTTTCGTCAGATATTCAAGCTGGGCATTTTTGCCCTGGCCACTGAATGAATCTAGGAGAAGAAGATTTCGTTCGTCGTCCATTAATTGCGGATGGAAAATGCCTTGGAACCAGGCACGTGCAGTACATGCCCTTTCCACATTTTCCCGGAAGATGGACACTCAATGACGACATATTTAAAGACATCCATGTAGGCGTTGATACTTTCTTGTACCCTAGGCCCAAACTGTCCATTAATTTCTTTGAAAACGATCAAGAACAAATGTCCCATTTCTCCGGCTTAAGAAATGTGATATTGCAATGTGTGGGTGTGCGTAGAACTATTTCGGCAAACGAGCGTGGCAAGAACGTCTTTCACACCACGGAAATCATAACTTCTCTATGTTGCCATTTCGCACTCGAATCGGGACTGGTCCGAATTCCAGATATTAGCGTCCGGGATCTCTTTCTCTTCTTGCAATTCAATAATGAATTTAACAAATATTTTAGCCTCTTCATATCGTACTTCTTCGTCTGTTTTAAACGTTTTACCGAAGAATTTGATTACTTTTCGGTACCGAATTTTCAAACGTCTTTTAAGGTTTGTCAAGTAGGAGTCGCAAAACAACTTTCTTCCATAATTGCATAAAACGTTGTCATTATTTATATGAACATTATTTGCCCTTTATCAGAAAGCTCTGTAGCTTCCTGAACACAGTAGGCATTAATAAGAGCTACAATAATGTTGCAAGCAGTCATTATAACGCAAAGACTCCAATGAGATCGCCTGTATGTGGAATAGCCATCAGTCGTGGAGAACTTGACCGTATAGAAAACGACTCGCAGTCCCACTGTAGGCAACCGTAACCTATGTGGTGGGTGATAGTGGAGAAACGAACGAGGGTACAAGGAAGGCGAGGCAAGTCAGCCGCTGGCTGTGCGCGCTGACGTGTGCCGGCATATAGCCTACTGTACAATTCAGAGCGCGCACCGCCAACTTGCGACTTCCAAGTGGCTCCTTAAAAAGGACCAGCGAAAAATTAGACCTCCACTACCTGTTTCAGCGTATAAAGACCTTCACGACTATGTAAAAATAAAGTCGAAATTCGTAGTCGGACTTCGTACCAGCTAAATATTTTCCTTATCATTGCGGTATTTCCTGAACCTGCTACTTACCATATTCAAATAGTTGGTCGAGTGGTCATAATGCATTACTCTTATTCATAAAGCCATGGTTCAAATCTCGCGAAGGTTTTATAATTACCCAGACATTATAACATAAAGCACATATACTGGGTCTTTCATTTAAAGTAAGAACGACAAGCGGCAGTTTTGTTATTCGCTTCTGCGATGGCCTTGGCCGAGCTTGTGGCGCGCCATGGCCCCCTGCTGTACTATTGAAAGCGCGTGCATAGTCCATACGAGGGCTGTTCCTTCTTTTTTCTAGTTCCGATGGACTGTATAAAAATAACTGTTTCACATACCAAACTGATTTTACTACTAAATGTTTGCTTGTTTTATTCTTATGTCTCAACATAATCCAAAACGATTGAAACATTTGTTGTATCGTTACACCAGCTTTCCAATGCCCTCGGCAAAATATTCTGCCGCCACTGAGGTGGGTTCGTCTGGACAGTCGCCTGAAGTTTTTCCTTCTTGGCTAAGCGTTGCCGCCCAACCATTCCTTCAATTCTCGAAAAGGGTGAAAATCATTCACGACCACACTGTACCAACGTTACGATAGACCTTTACAAAGAATTCAAATGTGAAGTTTTGGACCATCTGCCGTTTAGTCCAAACCGGCACTGAATGATTTTCACCTTTTTCGAGAATTGAAGGTATGGTTGGGCGGCAAACCATCACCAAAAAGGAAAAACTTCAGGAGACTCTCCAGACGTATCCACCTCAGTGGCGGCAGAATATTTTGCCGAGGGCATTGGAAAGCTGGTGTAACGATACGACAAAAATGTTTCAATCTTTTTGGCGATTAAATTGAGACATACGAATAAAACAAGCAAACATTTAGTTGTAAAATCAGTTTGATATGTCACTCTGTTATTTTTATACAGTCCATCGGAACTTTAAAAAATAAAAAACAGCCCTCGTATGTACTATGCGCGCGCTTTCAGTACTACAGCAGGGGGCCATAGCACGCCACAAGCTCGGCCAAGGCCACCGCATCAGCGAATAACAAAACTGCCGCTTCCTGTTCTTACTTTATATGAAAGTCCCTGTAGTGTGTATTTTCTAATGGGAAATAAATATAATTATACTCTTCTAGGCACCACTTACGGAAGGGTAAAGTGCTCACTAAGCGGAACTGGTGAAACTGAGCCTAAGAAGTAGGATGTTAATTTGTTAGATTTTAAGAACTAGAAATAAGACTCCTCTTAGTGTTCTAAGTTACTACAGTATTAATTTTCAGTTTTAAGTCTCACAGGCCGAGTGTGAAGCCCAGTTGCAGGTCCTTGCTTGTGCAAGATAAGTATGGACCCCAAATATATTCATTCTGGCTTTGGATATGAAACTTTCAAATGATGCACGACAACTCAACAACTCGAACACAACCCATATCTATCCTAGACCATATCCTTGCATGTGCTATCTCCAAATATGCCAGGTTTCACCTGTAGGCACTTTCCATTTCTTCCTACAGGACTTTTATCTGCCCCTACGTCCTACCATATATTCATATGCCTTGAAATATACAGTGTGTGGGGACAGGCACTAAGCCTCAAAGGGCAAATCCTTCCAATCCCTTGACTGTTTCCTACTGCTATCTAGGACTAATGGCATGTCGGAGGCGGTGTAGCTTGGGTTGACCGTCACACGGGGGGAGCGGGCTACGGGTGCCCCTCCCCCAATCAAAATATAAGAAAAACAGGCCTATAAGTTGATCAATTTAGACTCTCATTTTCATAATATGTTCATAAATTAAATTTATACTTTATACTTGGGCCTTTTTTCTTCCCCCACCCTTTCTGTTTTGCTAATTTTTTCTTAATAGAATGTTGCATAATTAAGAGGCAAGTTACCAGCTTCAAGCCAGTTAAAGTATGAGTAAGAGGTTCAACAGTATGTAAAAAAAGCTGATGATGCTGTTTATTGTCATACCATTCATCGTTTCGACTGTCGTCAACAGTTACACTGGTCTTTAATATTGTTTTAGATCCCTTATTTGGGGGTGGATCTAAAAGGGAGAGTTATTGTACTAATTTATAAGGTTGTGCCTAAAAAGGGTAGCTTCCCTTGGCAGGGTAAGCTGACCAGTGTAGAGTGTTGTGGTGTGCTAGGAACTAGGGGGCGTTCCTATAAATAAGGTAGTAGTGTTTGGGGGGATGGGACCCAATGCAAGGGTCACTGTGCTAGTCGCTCAGCTGACTGCTTATTATGTAACTGACTCTGTTCGTATCAGCCGAGTGGCACGTGCTGCTTGCTGGCAGCCGGGCCGGCTCGGGAAATACAATGGTATCTGAGTTAGCGCTATTAGACTACCGTCTGTCACGTTTAACCGTGACGGGAATAAGGAAGGGCGTTGGGATGTAAAGAGGCGTATAAACAGTAAGGCTAGTGTGATGTGTTGACCAAGTGTTTATTGGTCTGTAATTCTGAGTATGAGTCCCTTGTAGGGAATGTAATTATGTTCACAATGTAAAGTACAAGTTGTGGGTTAGAGGTTACAAAAGTAGGAACTCTGAACACGACTGACTTACCTCTGATGACACCGGCGTAGCCTTCGGCCGTATCGTTGAAGCACTGATAATGGAGAGATCCTTTGACCTCATTAAGATGCCTTCTTATACTCTCCGGCTCTATGTTGTCAGCAATGTGTTGGCATTGCTGGCCCAGTTAATAGTATGTCGCTATGTGTAACCATTGTGCAAGGACTGAGCTGCTTTCTAGAGTGGCAAGCTGTCCCTGCTACGTTTTATGGATGTTGGCCCGGCTTTCCAAGGGTTGCCCGTTAGGAGATGTAGGCAGATGATGGGGGGATGGTCTCCAAGGGGTGCATACCCCTGGGAGGCTGTACAAGAGTCTTCCTTCATTTGTTCGCGTCCTCGCGAACGGGAACGGAACTGGAGGTTGGGATGTTGACGTAGTGGTCCTTGAAACCTCCTCGTATCTCCTGGTGGTGTCGTATCGAAGTGTGGGTGTGAGGTCAGCCCGTGTTCAGAGGGGAGGGTTATGGGATGTACAGATATATATATACACTGATATTGGCATTGTGAAAATGGAAATTAACAAAACAAAAAAAATTGACATTGCGAAAAATTTGACATCGAGAAAAAAATTGACATTAAAAAAAATTGACATTTGAGAAAAATTTGACATTAAAAGAAATTTGACATGTAAAAAAAATTGCCCTTGCTATTGCTGGCATATTGCTAGTTTCAAAAAAAAAAACATGGTTTTTGATGGTGATTCGTTACATAGTTGTGCAGGGAGGAAAAACCCAGCCAGACGAGGAATTGTGTCGTCTGGCTTTACCTTGGGGAAAAAATGCTCCCTGCAAATAGAAAGATAGGAGAGAATAGAAAAAAAATGGGTGTTCCAGGGTATAATTTAAGGGATATATTCAAAGTATTTATTTGCTTGGGAAAAAAACGGAACACCCTGACAAATGGGGAAGTTAGAAGAAGGAAAAATGAAAGAACACAAATCATAGACATTATGTACATTGGTGGTCTTGATAATGGTAACAGATATGACCCGATAATAATAACAATAGTAATCCTTACATTTGTAAAATTCCTGACAAGTTATAATTGAACATAGTAAACATGTAATGAAGATGAACATAGAAAAAATAATGTTTGCCATGTGGGTACCCTGTACGTATAAGTACTCTTGCCACTCTTGTGGACCCTTGCAATTGTATGACATGGCGAGAAAATACAAAATAATTTACACTTTATAATTATCACTATCAGATATATATATATATAAACTTATAGAGCTCTGTTACCTGGCCAGTTACTGCATACCTCTTATACTTGGCGCGCACCGTGCTATTATGCCTCGCCGACCGTTCTCTAATCGGCCGTTCCTGGTGCGGTTTAGTGGCTAGTCCACTATCCTCTCCCTGTACTTATTACATAACCTCGTGGTTTTCCGTCGTGGGTCGGAATCCCACCTTAGGGTCGAAGGTCCGGCACTTACAAACCTTGTGTCGCCCTTTGAGCCTGAAGTAACGCTTCATTTGCGTATTCTGAAATGTGTTTGCGTTCAGCGATGGTCATCATCCCACGTATGCTGTCCACCGCTGACCGCTGGCGTTGTCACCTTTAAGGGTGCAACTAAAACTGATAAGGAGTGTAATTGTGTATGACATGTATGTGTATGTGGGTAATATGTTTACCATAGACATATTCACGTTCTTGGTTACCTGTAAATCAAAACAAAACAAAAATGCATCCATATTAAGATGTTTATCTCTTCGTATCTCCGTGGTCTTCCTGTGTGGGTAAAAGTGGGTTAATTATGAATATTACAGTGCAATACATTATGATTCATTACAGGTATATATATAACCTTCTTCGGTAGCGCGTAGTTTGGAAACTAAGTGTAGCGCCACCGAAGTCTAACTTAACCTAGGTTAGCCTATTCTAACCTAGTTTATCCTAAGTATGGTCGGGCTTACCTCGGTAACGGATTTTTAGTCACCGAGTGCCGAGATATTCTATTGTGATCTATATATATATAAAAATAGCCTTAAATGTAGGTTTATGTTACCCTACATCTTACACTACTTATTTAACTTATTGATAACATTACTTAACTGTAAAACTATTCTGTATTTACATGCCGAGTGGACCTTATTCTAAAGCCGAAATGTGCTGTGCTATTATTAGCAACAGCTGTTAGGAAATTTGCTTACATCTAAGTGACCTTAACATGGCACTATGACTTAAGTACTAAAATTTAGATGGAGGCTCGTCCGTCCGATTTCTCTCGCGGGTGCCCTTGTAGTACATTGCCGGGACCGGAACCCGACAATGTCTCGTAGTCCCCTCCGTTTTAATACTATTGTCGACATCTATTCTAGGTCTTAATACTAGTACTAACCTAGTCACAGGCGGCTTACGGTGCCACTAAGCAAACCGTTCCGCCTGCTGTACCTTCCATTTCTTTTGATCGTTTCCAGTGCGTGTGTAGTCGTAGGTGGGCCGCCCACGTAACCCCTATGAGGCGCTCGCAATGCCCCTCTCTTAATGCCCATTGGCTGCCCGATGCGTCGCCATTTATGTGGGCATTGGACATTGTGGTCCAATGGCATAATATTTTCTTCGCCTTCGTCGGCAATCGTGGTTTGCTTTTCGCAATACTCTTCGCCTGTATCGGCAATCGTGGTTTGCTTTTCGCAGTAATCTTTGCCTGTATCGGCAATCGTGTGTTTTGCTCCAACGCACAGGAGTCTTGCTTCCCGCTATGGAAGCCGTGCCTACTTAAATTTAAACTTAACTAGAAGTCTAGTCATAATGGGGTCGTCTCTAGGGATAGTTCCCGAGGCCGGCGCCGAGTGAGCTATTTCTCCCGCCATCCTCAGAAAGTCACCCTGCAGATCTCGGCTTCGATGACCGTGACACATAGTGGGTGTAACCTTCTCCGACAAGGGGGATGGGCTAATATGCACCCCTAGATCTCGATGTTTGCCCCTGTCAGGTCCCGAATGCTTTGACCTTACCAAGTTCGTCTGTTCGGTCTAGTCGTCAAGTTTAGTGGTTTGTCGAGCCAACTGGGGTAAGGGTTGTCATTACCTACCCCAGCTCTGATCCAGTGTGGTCCCTCTGACCTTCGGCTTACACCGTTGTCATCAATCAGATCGTATCAGATTCCTTTGTAAAAAAAAGTAGCGTAACCTGTGTAAATGGTTTAATCTCTGTGTAAAATGTAAAATATTTCCAGTGTTGCGGGGTTGTAGATCTTCTAAGTACATAGGCTACTTCTGGTCTACCATCGCTACGTCAGCTTTCCAGCAATAATGCTTTCTTTACCTTAATGGAGGTGTTAGTAGGGTCTGTAATGTCAGGTACCCTGTTATTAGGATCTGGGGGTAGTTATTTGTTGAGTGGGCTTAAAGTATGGTAGGAAGGGTTTGCGCACCTTTGGGTTCCACGTTAGTGGTGGCCTGGAACCGGTGATGCCGCTGGGATGCTCCTATAGTGAGTGGACTGGGGAGGCAATTCCCGGGATTGCAAAGATACGAAAATTTCATGCAGGTTTGATATTAAAATCCCTGGTAAATGGATGGGATACTCATGCATGTGCCTGGATATGAAGTTTCTGCCTTCATGTACGGATAGGTGTAGGGTGGGGCATAATACCAATATGTTCCTTTCATGCGGGAGTGTTTAAGTACTAAAGAATGGTTAATATATATCTATGGCCTCCTCTCTCATTTGGAGAGGCGCATTATGCTTCTTTAATGTTTGCTGACACACCCCTAATACTCAGGTGGTAGCATCGTGGCGCAAGGCGTAGCATGCCTGCTCTTTAGACGCATGAAGTCCATCAACCCCTTGTGTGTACTTTGTAATGTAGTGTAGCTGTTTTTGGTCGTGTAGATGTGTCTGCGTTGGTTTATGTTGGGCGTGAGAGGGTTATTGGAAGGGAATTGGGTATTAACTATGGTAGCCTGCTGTAGTATGTCGGTAATCCCTCTGGGATTATCCACCTATGGTTTGTCATCCTCCCTTGGTCCATGTTGGCTTTCTATCCGCGCCTTGGGATAGTAGAGCTGCATGACCTAATCTGGTCTGCCATTTGTAGTGTAGATGTGGCCAGTGGTCGTAGTGCGACTGGTCATGTGCTAGTCATCTGTAATGACTCCTATGCCTTGCGATCGATAAGAGAAGTTATTAGGGGGGAGATCTTGTGTGTGCTTGCTCCTAATTGTTGAGTGCGTGTGCGTGTGTGTGACTATGTTCCGCTACACCACGCGGACGGTTGGTCTGTTGCAGGCTAAGTCGTAATATGTATCGCCTGTGTGGGCAGAAGGCGCCCGTGGCTTGCCAACGTCCTTGCGAACGTGCCCTTATAGGCCCAAGATAAGTTCCGCTGTGTCACGTCTTGTCCATTGCCAAATGTTTTTGCAGTGTGGAAAAAAATGTATGGTGTTATAATTGTTATGTGTTTGTAATTTCATGGTCACTGGCGATACGCAATAGTGTCTCGTCACCGCAGTATTGCAGTGTGAATAGTCTGCAAGTCAGCAGTTGGTATGTGTAACGTCAGGCTGGGATGTCATTGTTTGTCATCCGCTGGCATGTGCTTTTCTGCACGTATGCAAGTGTGGTCATTGTTTTAGATTCCTAGCGGACTAATGTAGCAATTCATCCTAGTTAGGTAATGACGTTGTGTGGCCATTGTTCCCTAAGACTTGTGTCTTGCGAAATTTTCCTACCTGTGTCTGTGAAATGTATTCTCTATGTCTGGTGTAATTCGAAATTTTATGTCTGGCTTTTGGTGGGAGGAAATGTAGTATTCCCTGTTCATGCACTTGTATGGGCCAATTTCAGTATGATTGGACGCCTGAATAGCTGTTTTCCTTTGTGTTTAAATTTTTACTGGAACTCAGACCCGTGACCTTATGTCATTCTCTGTATTTTATGTTTGCGTTGTGTTTCAGGGCTTGGGGCTTTCCCAGTGTGGTTTTTGCTTGTGTTCCGTGTACCAAAAATACCATTGGATAGTTAGTTTTTGGTACGAGTGTGGCGTGTGGTCATGGGTTCGAATCCGGTTGTCTGTAAAGATTTGGTGTGATCATTTCCGTGCCGCATATATTATGGCACGTTCCCGTGGATGTGCAATGCGCAAATGAAAGCATGCATACCTGTGTAGAGTTTGCATGTTTTTGATTTCCCCTCGTAGTGTAATTTTGGAAGATATAGGGTCTCTAAAACGGGCGTGAATGATGCGTTTGTTCCTGTCCACTTGGCACAGGCTTAGTCCGTCTGTGTGCGTGAAGGTCAACCAGCCCTGCGCGCCTTATCGCTTCTCGATAGTGTCCAATTTCATTCACGTGTGCATTATCTTGTTACATGCTTGACAGTGCTCTGTGGCTGTATGTTTGTGTCTCTCGGTCTGAATGCCATCTCTGTAATTGTGAGTGGGGCGGTCCGCCATACAAAAGAACCTCTCAATAACTACATGTGTGTCCCCAAATTTTGCGTTAACTGTAACGTGGTTCTAGTATGTTCGTTATCCATGGTACCAAATGTCGTTATACGCTAGTGTGTCTGGGCCGCTAGTCGCGTGTTTGGTGACCAGATGCCAGAGGCGATTTTGTTGTTTTTCGTTTATGACCCGCTGTTAGTGGGACTGTCCCAATTTGTCTTAGCTTTCCCATTTTTCTATTCTAGAACTGGATATCTACCCAACCTTATATTCTTGGTATTCAGAAGGTTGCGGGTTTGGAGACCGTCTTTTACCCAGAGTAATTGTTTCTGGCACCATTAAGGTTGTGTCTCCGGGACAGTTCTGGTGAGTGTTAGGTGACTATGTGTCGTTGAGAAAAACTCATGTTAGAGGCAGTGTAATGTTTAACGTGTACCTATGTATTAAATATATATATGTTTAACTTGGCCACCTTTCTTTCATCGGGCCTAATGCCTGCGTCATAGAAAAAAATGAGCTATGCCCCGCTCTGGATTAAGAGAGCACTTTGAAAGAAAATAATAGCAGGTGGCGATAGTCTCTAAAAATTATGTCGTGAACACTATAAAAATGTTTAAAATAAAAAAAAAATGGTGCTTGGGACCTGAGTGTAGTATTTACCATTTTGGTAACGTGAGTACTACCGTAATCTGGTTACGTCTCAGGGGAATCTACCGACACTGTCTAGTACACATTGGGAAGGCCCTTACAAGACGTAATTGATACACTTGTATCCACGTCACGAGCAAAGCCAGTGCACTATGGGAGTCAAACCTGCCCATCAAAGTAATTGTAACTCAACAAAATGACAGTGTCTCGTCCCGGTGTGCAATTGGGCTTTTCAGTTGGTTAAAGCACACCTCACCAAATTTTTGAAACTAGTTTGAGATTCTTAATTCTTGCCACGCTTATGGCTTTCGCCCGCAACAAGAGAATCTATCAAACTGTGGAACCATAACATAGAACGTTTAGTCATTTCTACCTAGAAAGACTCACTTAAGCTTTATGCTGTGATTTTATGCTTAAGCTGTGTTCAAAATATCTCTTTCCGGCTTTAAGCCGCGTAGCTCACCTGATGGGCTTCTACTGGGCTTTGAATATTAGCAACTTTACGTTATCCAATTTATGGTGATGACCACTTCGCCCAATAACCATTGCTGGCCTGAGAGAAAAATGCCATGGTTCCGAAAAAAAAACAAGAAGGATTTAGAATTATTCCTTCTAATTTGGCTATGTTGCACTGTATATACATAAAATAAGAGAAAAAAAAATATGCTTTTTTATGTTTATTATGTACTTGTTGGTCTATAATGTTGGTGCAAGTGATGTTAGTTTATTTCTGTGGCCCTGGTGGAAGTCGTTATTCTCGTCCGAGCGTCCTTGCTCGGAAAGGTGGAGGGTTTTGCCCTGTTACGAGATTATAGGCCTCTGAAATCCACTGGGGTGTTCCTTTGCTACTTTCCGGCGGAATTTCTAGCAAAGTAAGCCTTGGCTTACTTCCACCGTAGCGCGTGTCTATAGGTTTGAATGTACTTGTATTCGAGGGCCTAATTGCGCTTGGCGCTACCCTAGTAGATTTTACGGGAGTGTGTATGTTTTTGACTGCCTGGTTTTGTGGGGTAGTTAATAACACTTTTCCTAATCCCCGTGTAGTGTGTGGTAATGCCTGGTCAAAATGTGCGTGCGTGTATCGTGCATCCTGAGGGACTAATACCGGTGTTCGCCTTCGTTCTGGCAAAATTGCCCTTTGAACTGGCGGTAAAGGCCGCTTAACTGCCTGTTTATGCCCTGGCAATGTGGTGGCTTGTAGCCTGACAGCTTTCTGGCATTTGGCCACGGCCGACCCCTGCCATTGTGTTAGCCTATCTGTGTACGTGTATGTAGGCTTTATGTGCTGTAGGGCGGGCTCTACGTCCTCAGCCCATGACGTGGTTATGTCCCTTTGTTTCCCTGTCGTATCATGTGTGTTTAATGGCCCTGGCTTCAACTCCCTCTCGTCCCTTTGTTCCGAGGGGATTGTTCTAGGCTCTGCCCCTCGGTTTGGCAAAATTGCCTTCCGATCCGGAGCTGAAGGCCGTGTGTTTGTGTTAGGTTTATTCTGCAGTAAGTTGGAGCCTAACCTGGCCGTCTTCTGGCCTGTGGCCACGGCGAACTCCTTCCATTGTGTGGCAGTACGTGTCGAGAGGGACATCCTCGCAAATTGTCGAGCTAGCGTATCCACGCTTATGTCCTCTCTCGGGTGGGCTGGTGGCCCTACCATGAACTCAAAAATGGCCTTATTGGCTTGTAGCTCACGGTATTTGTCCCAAATTTGGGTGTACTGCCTATTGAGGCTTATGGTCTGTTTGCAAATTACTGTATTAATGTGTCTGTGCTCTGTATAGTTTTGTGGCCGCTAGTTGGAGAAGCGCTTGGACGCGAATTAGCTCCCTGTATTGGGCGTGTAAACCTGTGTAGTGCACCCTCATTCTCTCGAGGGTTGCATTATCTATTACGGGACCATGTGTGGTGATTAATTGTTGGTATATTTTGTTTCTTTGGACATGGATTCTATTGAGGTGTTCATGTATGTTCCTCAAGTGCTTGTGTGCGCATCTTAATTGCGTTGTCCTGCCCTCTGACGGAGTGTATGGCTGTTTGCCCTGTATTGCCCCGATTTTTGTTTGGAGTGCCCGTATTTGTGTCTGTCGCCTCTGTATATGTCTTTGGCATCTTGTTAATAATGTTGGCGTAACCCTATTGCCTCTATGGTTTGCAATCTCTGCATGAGGCGTCATTCTGACTGAAGTGTATGTGAATAAAATAAAATAAAATATCTGTGCGTGTTTGACAGTGTATTTTCGTATCTGTCTGATTCTTTCTGGGGCTGGGGGGTTGGTTTAGTAAGAATTTCCCCTGTGTAGCTGGTTTTGGAGCAAAAATGGTGTTCCTTGTCTGGGAATTTTTTTTTTTCACTATTTGCTTGGCTTTTTGCGGTACGGAAGGGGTCGTTTTAACTACGAGGGCTCGTTGGTTGAGTCCCGTTCTCTATGCGTAGTACCCCGCCTCCACCAGTGTTTTAGATCCCTTATTTGGGGGTGGATCTAAAAGGGAGAGTTATTGTACTAATTTATAAGGTTGTGCCTAAAAAGGGTAGCTTTCCTTGGCAGGGTAAGCTGACCAGTGTAGAGTGTTGTGGTGTGCTAGGAACTAGGGGGCGTTCCTATAAATAAGGTAGTAGTGTTTGGGGGGATGGGACCCAATGCAAGGGTCACTGTGCTAGTCGCTCAGCTGACTGCTTATTATGTAACTGACTCTGTTCGTATCAGCCGAGTGGCACGTGCTGCTTGCTGGCAGCCGGGCCGGCTCGGGAAATACAATGGTATCTGAGTTAGCGCTATTAGACTACCGTCTGTCACGTTTAACCGTGACGGGAATAAGGAAGGGCGTTGGGATGTAAAGAGGCGTATAAACAGTAAGGCTAGTGTGATGTGTTGACCAAGTGTTTATTGGTCTGTAATTCTGAGTATGAGTCCCTTGTAGGGAATGTAATTATGTTCACAATGTAAAGTACAAGTTGTGGGTTAGAGGTTACAAAAGTAGGAACTCTGAACACGACTGACTTACCTCTGATGACACCGGCGTAGCCTTCGGCCGTATCGTTGAAGCACTGATAATGGAGAGATCCTTTGACCTCATTAAGATGCCTTCTTATACTCTCCGGCTCTATGTTGTCAGCAATGTGTTGGCATTGCTGGCCCAGTTAATAGTATGTCGCTATGTGTAACCATTGTGCAAGGACTGAGCTGCTTTCTAGAGTGGCAAGCTGTCCCTGCTACGTTTTATGGATGTTGGCCCGGCTTTCCAAGGGTTGCCCGTTAGGAGATGTAGGCAGATGATGGGGGGATGGTCTCCAAGGGGTGCATACCCCTGGGAGGCTGTACAATATTGGCAAAGCTCTCAAGAGATAGAATCCTCGTTTTAACAACACAACACCTGATGTCTTTGGGAGTTTTATAATGACCTCTCATTTCATGGAGTGTATATTAATTTAGAATTATTATTTTCCTTTTTTTTCTTCAGAATTGCCCCTAAAATCCAAGACTACTTAGAGTGGATTTAGGCCTAAGCATTGAAAAAGCCTTTATTATCTTGCATGTCAAAAGGGATGTGTCTCGATCCTGTCTCCACGAAGGTCTGTGTACGCAAGGAATGAGCACTTACAGAAATAAAGATATAATGAATAATAATAATCTGCAAATATGTACCATTTTATTTCTCCTTTCCTGATCATTCATCCTAAAAATATAAAACCATCGCCTTAAAACTAATTATTACATTATTAAAAAGATACTATACAAAATGTGTGAGAAGAAAAGAAAATCACAAGTTCATCTATAGCTCCTCAGCAAAACTGGAAAAGCCTTGAGTAAGTATTAATATTCCTTAAATTTTGCATTTTATAAGGTGGTTTAAAAGGCAATGAAGAAACCTATAGTTATCTTCACAACCATAACACTGGTTGTGGGTTTGACGGCAGGGGACTGATGATCAAGATGTCCCTTGCTCGAGCAAGCACTTCTTGAGTTTATGTAAAATGTATGTAGGCAAGGTGGTCTTAATTATTTGGTTTCCTTTGGGTTACTTGTTACATGGAAGTATTTGGTGAATTTTTGGTGTTGAATGATGTAAGTTGGTAACACCGATGTGGCGGCCATGTTGGTTTTCTAGTAACTTATTTAAGGTGTCCCGGACTATAAAATAGAATGTTTGTTTGTTTCTTCGTCTTTTATGCGCTCGAGTAGTGTTGGCGATGCGTTCATATACCATTCATCCCATTGCGATGAAATTTTGGTGAATTCTTGTCCTTACTCCCGCAATGGTTTCTAACTTTGTAAATCCATTTTACAATAAGTAGTGCACGAGTAGATTCAACAAATTAGTGAAGGCACGCGAAATGTTTCAAAAATTTCCCGTATGCGTTCATATACCATTCATCGGATTGTTATGTACCTTTGGTGAGTTATTTTTTATACTCCTGCAAAGAATTCTTACTTAGTAAATCCATTTTACATTAGGTAGCGCACGAGTAGATTCAGCAAATGAATGATGGCGTTCGAATCGTTTCAACAAATTCCCGTATGCGGTCATAAACCATTCATACGATTGCGATGAAACCTTGGTGAGCTGTTGTGTACACTACTGAGAAGGTTTAAAACTTAGTAAATCCATATTACAATAGGTAGCGCACGAGTAGATTCAAAAAATTAGTGATGGCGCGCGAATCGTTTCAATAAAATCCCGTAGGCCTATGCGTTCATACAGTATACCATTCAACTGAATGCGATGAAACTACGGTGAATTGCTCTGTACACTCCTGAGAATGTTTCAGAATTAGTAAATCCATAGGTAGCGCACGAGTAGATTCAAAAAATGAGTGATGGCGCGCGAATAGTTTCAACAAAATCTCATATACGTTCATGTACCATTCATTCATCTGATTGCAATGAAATTTTGGTGAATTGTTGTACCGACTCCCGCGAAGGTTTTTGATTTCGCCTAGCCAATCCATTTTTCAATAGGTCGCTCACGAGTAGAATCAAAACAAGTAGTTCCGTGAAGAACTAAACAGCCTATTTTCATATATACTACTAATATCAATTGCCTCTATCAACATACAAATTGTCAGATTGATTGCTGTAATAGATTCGTAGATATTGAGAGCCGTCTAAATATTTTGGATGGTCACCATGTTGGATTTTTATATTATAGGCCTTAGATTTATGTACTATTGCATGAAGATTACTGTGTAGGTGTTTTATTCAAACTTCAATCGCATGATTAGGACACAAGAAATAAAAGCGGGATTTTAAAATTTCGCCAGCCGCCATCTTGTGGTTATGAAAATAATTTAAATGAATTAGATGCCAGTCTATTAAAAATTTGTATAAGCATATACCATATCACGTTTCATGGTCCAAACGCAAGAAACGTCCATTTGAATATTTAAATTTCGCCGCCATGTTGGATTTGTGCTCGCCAGGTTATTGAACGTCCCATAGGTGAACTTATGCTTATAGCCTTTACACTTACAAAAGTTCAGTTTGATTGCTATAGAAGATTAATAGATATTGAGAACCGTCTAAATATTTCGGATGGTTGCCATCTTGGATTTTAATATATGTAGGCCATAGAGTTATGTACTGTTAGATGATGATTATTTTGTTCGTTCATTATGCAAACGTTGATTTTGATCGCATGATTAGACAACAAGAAATAGAAACTGGATTTTCGAAATTCGCACATCAGCCATCTTGAGGTTATATAAACAATTGAACTAAATTAGATACCAGTGCATTACAATGTGTATACACATTTGCTGTACCAAGTTTCATTGCATTTGGATCATTAAATCGCGAGAAAAGTCTATTTAAAACTTTCAAATTCGCTTGGCCGTCATGGTCGTTTTGTAGTTAACCGGTTTGTGAAAGTCTCATAGATGAACTTCCAGTAGTGCCCTTTATATCCGTACAAAGTTTCATGGTGATACCGGTAATAGTTTCAGAGATATAGAATGCCGGTGAAAAATTTCGCACAGCCGCCATCTTGAGGTTATGTAAACAATTGAACAAAGTTAGATGTCGGTGCATTACAATATGTATAACCATATACTGTACCAAGTATCATTGCGTTTGGTTGGTTAAATCGCGAGAAACGTCTATCTAAATGTCGCAACTTCGCATGGCCGCCATGTTGGTTTTGTAGTTACCAGGTTATCAAAGGTCACATTGGTTAACTTCTAGTAGTTCCTTTTATTGCCTTACAAAATTTCAGGGTGATATCGGTAATAGTTTCGGAGATATTGAATGCTGGTGAAATATTTCGCACAGCCACCATGTTGGATTAGTGAGACGTAACAAAATTTTAAGGGCACGGTCGGGGTCACCCGGAATAGTGCTATGAACTTCCCGAGTTTCATTGAAATCGCTCCAGCCGTTTAGAAGTTATTAGGGGGGACACACACCATCACACACACACACACCATCACACACACACACCATCACACACACACAGACCGACACACAGACAAAAGGTGATCTCATAAGCCTATTTTTTCATAAATTAAAATAGGCTAAAAATAGTGACGGCGCGTGAATCGTTTCAACAAAGTCCCATATTCGTTCATTTACCATTCATCCGATTGCGATGAAAGTTTGTTGAATTGTTGTTTACACTCCTGCAAAGGTTTCTCACTGAGTGAAACCATATTACAATAAGTAGCGAACGAGTAGATTAAACAAATGAGTGGCGTCGTACGAATCGTTTTAACAAAGTCCCGTAAGCGTTCATAAACCAATCATACGATTGCGAAGATACATTGGTGTGTAGTTGTGTACACTCCTGCGAAGATTTATTATTAAATCCTTATTACAATAGGTACTGCACGAGTGGTTTCAACAAATGGGTGCCGACGCGTGAAATGTTTCAACAAAGTCCGGTATGCGTTCATATACCATTCATCCGATTGCGATGAAACTTTGGTGAGTTGTTGTGCTCACTCCCACGAATGTTTCTTAATTATTAAATCCATTTTACAAAAGTTTTACAAAAGTTTAGAGGCACTTAACAGAAAAAGAAAAATATATATTGTGTATCCAGAAGCAGTTCGACAAACAAAGTTACAACGCCAAAACTTTCTTTGATTGGCATTGCAACGTATGCCGGGTACAGCTAGTTATTCATAAGCAGCATTAGTTAAGGGAACGTTCTCTTAGCATGTAATTATTATTTTATTTATATTTCCCAGCACAATAAACAAAATTGCAAATAGTATACAAAATATGCAAAATAACCATTGACGGACGAAGCAAAGAGGATATAAGAAGTAGGTTAGCACAGGGAAGGAAAGCATTCCTACAGAAAGGGAATTTGTTGACATCGAATATAGATTTAGGTTAGGATGACATTTTTCAAAGCCTTTGTCTGGAGCGTAACATTCTATGGAAGTGAAACGTGGACTGTTGTAGCAGAAGAAGTTTGTTTGAAACCTAAAATGTGGTGTTACAGGAGAATGATGAAGATCAGATGGTTAGATAAGGTTACAAATGAAGAGGTATTAAGACGAGAGGGAGAGGAGAGATGTTTCTGGCGACTGCTAATGAAGAGAAGAGATAGGTTGGTACGACATATACTAAAGCACCCAGGAATAGCAAACTTAGTTATGGAAGGAAGGGTAGACCAAAGTTAGAATATGTTAAACAGATTGCGTCGGATGTAGGGTGTGAAACTATGCAGAGATCAAAAGATTAGCTCAGGACAGGGAGGCATGGATGGCTGCATAAAACCAGTCAAAAGACTGCAGACTCAAACAACAAACAACCTCTAGGGACATGAGCTAGAAATTTTAGGTAAATAAAATATAATAGTACGTCAGAATATATTAGTCATTCATACCTAAAAATTGAAATCTTTTATGTTCGACGATGTAGAAATGTAAATATTTTATGTCAGAAAACTGTATCATAATTATAGTCATTAAAGTAGCCTACTAGTTTTCATTATGATACAGTTTCTCCAACTAATCACAGTTCAATATTTTCATTCATTAACCAATTAGATCGGGATAGCTCCACACATGCGCTCAAAATCCAACATGTCGGACATGAATTACATGATTTGAAAGTTGACAATGTATATTGGATCAACCATTGTAGTTACAATCCCAAACACAAAGACATCAGCACGAACCTTTACAGTAACAGGGAAATACTATAAAATATACAAGAAATTTATTAATCTACGTCCAGAAGATTGCAAAACAGTATCCTTCTGGAAAGTGCACCGTCCCAAATGTCTGCGTAAATAAACTGGCGATTTTGAGAAAATAAATAGCACTGTACCTTAATATCCATAACTCCAATTTCTACACAGGGCATTGTGTTTCGTAAGACTTCAGTGACAGTTTGAGTGAATGCTGGTGCTAATCGGCAGACTGTAAACATATGGTATTGCCAAGCAGACAGAGCGCATGCGTGGGTCAGACACCTTGTAAAGTACAGACAACAAACCCAGCGCTTGCACTCCGATCACTCAATTCAAGAGACTGAATCTCGAAAGATATTTATGAATATGTAGGCTACTGTATGTTAGAACATAAAATAAAGTTATAATTATCGTCGAACATAAACAGTCGTATGCAAATCTCCTATAATGGTAATTAAGACACTCGTATGTCTTAATTATTGCCATTATAGGCTCGTTGCATAATGTACTGTTTATGTTCGACGATGTCGAAACGTAAATATTATATGTCAGAAAACTGTATCATAATGAGGGTCATTATATAACTATTTTTCATTATGGAACAGTTTCTCCCACCAATCAGAGCTCAAGAAACAGTTGTGTGACCAATTAGGTAAGGATAGCATCGCACCTGCGCTGACATCCACAGGCTTCTATTTTAAATTTCACTGCGTGGCTTCTAGTGTCATAGTGCGGTATTCCAGGAGGCCATGGTATTCTCTGGGTCCCATGCGCTCTCTTCAGTAGGCTACATAAAACTGGCGAAATCTCGACAGATATTTATGAATATTTATGTTCGAATATAAACTAGTTATAATTATCGTCGAACATAAACAGTCGAATGCAACTCGCCTATAATGGTAATTTGGACACTCGTATGGAAATTATAAAACTCGCTTCGCTCGTTTTATAAACACACTCGTGTCTTAATTATTGTCATTATAGGCTCCGTTTCATAATGTACTATGAGTGAGGCGTGGTGGCGCAGCGGTCAAGCAAGCTGTTGGCCTCTCACTACGGCAGACCGGGTTCGATTCCCGGTCAATGCATGTGAGATTTTCAAAGTGAATTGCCATGTCCTGTGATTCGGATTCCCTGTAAAATGGAGGTCCCGTGGCTCATGAACTCGAGATTAACGGTCACGTAAAACTGCAATCTTCCTTCCTTCCTTCATAATGTATTATTTCTTAATCTTTTTCTTAATGTAACTTAGGTGAGAGTCAATGAACCTCAACCATATCCGGTCGATTAGATTGGCAGTTTGCCATTTCGACCCCTACGAGTGCCAGTGTGAGTCAATGCAGAGTTCCACTTAAGCCCTTATAACTTCTTCTGGTGTGAAGATTTTTCAAAAAATCGTAATTGCCTGATGGTATTTAACCAAATAACACATTAAAGAGGTCGCGTCCGTAGCGTAGCGGTCAGCATGGTTAGCTGCCGCCACGGAGGTCCTCGGTTCGAACCCGACTCTGCCACGAAATTTGAAAAGTGGTACGAGGACTGGAACGGGGTCTACTCAGCCTCGGGTGGCCCAAATGAGAAGAGGGGTGTTCGATTCCCACCTCAGCCATCCTCGAAGTGGTTTTCCGTGGTTTCCCACTTCGTCTTCGGGCAAAATGCCGGGATGGTTCCTACTGTTATGCCACGGCCGCATCCTTCCCCCATCCTTGCCTATCCGTCCTAATCTTCCTCTCCTCTCTTCCCTCATGAGGATTTGCAGGTGAGGCCACCTGAGCGAGGTGCTGATCACACCTCACCAGTTGTATCTCCTCCGACCAGATGTTCCCAGCTCTAGGACACCGCCTATAATGGCGGTAGAGGTGAGTTCCCTCGTTGAGTCCTTGGGAGCCAACAACCTGGAGGGTAAAGTTGACTAAATAAAATAAAATAAAGGACACATTAAAGAAAGAATTATGTAAATAAGTTAATTTGGCTACGATTTGAATCAAACAGGAAACGAGTAAAGAAACAAGCGAATTTCTGCGGTTTTTCCGGAACTGCATTTAGGCCAGAAGTGTTTTTCGAAATTATTTGAATGTTTTGATAGAGCTTTTCAAGGCACACAATTTGAAACCTTTCCGGGCCCTTTAGCCTTTCAAGGTTTGGCACATTTGAGGAAATTACCTAATTTTGCATTTTTGCGAAGATGGGGACCGTTGGTTTGTCTGCTATGAAACTATTATTATTATTATTATTATTATTATTATTATTATTATTATTATTATTATTATTATTATTATTATTATTATTATTATTATTATTATTATTATTATTTTGGACAGAGAGGAAACATGGTGAGGTTGGTTACTATCTCACTCAGTTCTTGACTGGCCATGGGTACTTCTGTTCCTATCTTAAGAAGATGGGGAAGGTGGATTCATCAGATTGCATCTACTGCATCAACGAATTAGATAATGCTAATCACACCTTCTTCTCTTGTGGACGGTGGGTCCAAAATAGGCAGTCTCTTCAAGATCACATTGATGTAGAGATATCCCCGGACAATATTGTTGCAGTGATGCTACAAAATGAGAAAAACTGGAAACTGGTAGCAAGCTTTGTTGAAGATATCCTCCGAACAAAGAAGACGGATCTGGATCGCCACTGAAGATGATTCATTACGGAAGAGTGCCCTACAGGCAAATATATTATGACTCTAGCCTGAAGTAATGTGATAAACGGTTCCAGGCTAGTGTTCAGAAGTAACGGGGGAGTTTTAGTCGGTAGTCTGCTACTCAGGAGCAGGAGCCCGACACTCTGTGCGTAAATGCATTTCTTCCCCTTAAAAATATATATATATATATTATTATTATACAGGAACCGAAGTCCGGTCCATTTGACAAACTAAAGCGGGAGACGTCCTTGTCGAGATGGGAGAAAATTCCAGGAACAAAGCAGCTTTTAGTAATTCTCTACGAAATATTTTGGGGTCTAATGCTACAGTCCGTAGGCTTGAAGCGAAGACAATTGTTGCACTCAGAGACCTTGATGCTCTAACTACTTCCGAAGAGGTCATGGAAGCTATCCAGAGAACTATTCCAGAGCTCTCTCCAGATACCAAGGTGCTGGTGACGAGGACGAATACGAGGGAAGTGTAGATGGCTGTTGTCACATTAACAACTAGTGATGCAGATGTACTCTTGAAGCAAGATCATATTCAAATAGTATGGGTCAATTGCAGGATTAGACGGAGGATCAAGTTATCTCGCTGTTACAGATGTCTGGAGTATGGACATGTCGCTAGGAAATGTAAAGGCACTGATCGAAGTAAACTTTGCTACTATTGCGGAGGAACTGGTCACGATGCTAGAGGATGTACGGCCTCGAAGAAATGTATTCTTTGTGAAGAACGAGGTTTTGACAAAGAGTATTTAGCATATGCTGTGGGATCTGTTCAGTGTAAGGTCTTCAGGGAGGCTTTGGACAAAGAAAGGGCTCTGAAGTTCAAATGATTCGTGTACTTGAAGCCAATCTACATACAAGTAAAACAGCCGATGATCTTCTGTATCAGCTAGTTGCAGAGAAGCTAAGTGATCCATTGTTTATCAGTGAACAGTATAAATGAAAAGATAGTTGAGGACAAGTGTCCTAGTATAATATGGTCCTAGCCTGAAGTAATGTGTTGAACGGTTCCAGGCTAGGTTCCAGTAGTAACGGGGGGAGTTTTAGTCGGTAGTCTGCCACTCAGGAGCCCGACAGTCCGTGCGTAAATGCATTTCTTCTCCTAAAAAGAAAACCAATATTATTATTATCGTTAAAATATATACAGTTTACAAAAATTCAGAAAGACTGTTCGCATTTTATGAATTTCCTTTCAATTCCTACTCATTTCTTTAACCTGTAAATTTGCAATTAGGTCGAAATAGGACATCAAATCCAGAGTAGGAAGAGCAATCACATAAGCCACTTCAAGGTACAACCTTCAACATTAAATAAATAGGCTATGTTTATTCTACGCTCCCAATCAATTAATGGACGAAACCAACACAAAATAACACTCAATTCTGAGAAGAAGTGATTGTTCTAGCACTTAACCTCCTTTCGTATTTACCGTAAAATGAAATCTGGTGACTTACGGTTTCATGCCCTGCTCGCAATCACATCTCTATTTTATTTTCATTTCTGTCCCTTGTTAGAAGCGAGATACGAGCGAAAGTAATTACGGAGATTAAATTTCATGACGGCGCTGGAAGTTATTATCGTGTCGGGACTATCAAGGAACAATCCCCGCGTAATGAGAAGTAAACACATGGCAATCCCCTTTCAGCAGTCCTAATCTGCTTCCTCTCCCTGAGCCCTCCACTTAGCGCCCTCTTGCTTTATTCATCCTGCATGCCAAAGAAGCTAGCGTCTGCATATGTGTGTGTTAAAGTCTTCGTTAAGAGGTTCTCGACTTCAACGATAGACCACTTTGAGTTGTAGTCCCCCCAGGGGCTCACATCTAGTGGGACGTGGGTTGGCGACCACGGGACCCAGCTGAGTCCGACATTGCTTCGACTTTCTTGTGCCGGGCTCTTCTCCATGTTCTTTCCTGTCGGCCTCTCTCGGTCAACTCTTGTTTTCTTCCGACCCCGACGGTATTAGGGTATCCGAGGCCTATGGAGTCTTTCACTTCCCCGCCTTAATTGGCTCTTGTCTCATATTTCCTGATACCCTCATTCTTCGAGGGGTCAGCTTTCTTTTTCTCTTCATGATATCTCCTGCCTTGTGCACAAGGCCCTCCAGGAGGCAGGGTGTCTGTAGCCCCACCACTTCTCGTGCACCCTGGATAGTGCTACACCCTCAAGGGCTCACGGCTGGTGAGTTTAGGAGTCGGCGACCCTGAGGGATTTCTGAGCTGGGTCAATTTTGTCCCCATTTTCCTCTGACTTTGGGGCGAGGCCTCTCCTCTTTTCCCTTTCCTGTCTGCCTTTTATGGTTCTCCTTCCTTCCAAGTTCCTTAATTCTCATTCTTCGAGGGTTAAGGGGCATGCCTTTTCTTCCTGTCCTTAATTTGCCTTATCCTTTATTTGTTTACCATTTCTTATTCTAGTTTGTAAGTGTGTATCTAGTATTAGTTATAGTTTTCATCTCATCTTTCACTATCACACAAACCATTAGGGGCCAATAACCTAGATGTTAGGCCCCTCAAAAACACAATTATCATCATTATCATCATTGAGTTGTAGTGCCGAGCAATCCTTGCTATCCGGATTCAAATCCCGGCTCTGCTAAGGTATGAAATTCTGTTTTGAGGGCTGGAACGGGGTACACTCAGCCTCGTGAGGTCGAACTGAGAGGAGGAGGGAACGATTCCCATCTCAACCGTCCAAAAAGTGGACTTTCCGTAGGTTCCCACGATGCACTGTACTCCAAGCAAATGCCAAGATGTCTCCTAACGTTCAGGCCACGGCCGCCTTCTTCCCAATTTCGAATACACATTCTACTATAGACACTAGTCTACTATGAGACAGGTTATAATCTAAATCTTTTCTCTCCTTATCTCTCTCTACTTATATACTGTATGCATAATATACCGGGTGAGTCTTCCGCCCCTTATTTTCTAGTTATCGGCCACACTTCCAACGTCTGATCGCAGTATGGTCGACAGTTCCCCGTCTCTAGCCAAGCCACAATGACCCTAAACGACTTTACAAGATTTATGACTACATGGAAGCAAGACCTTAACAAAATCATGTGTGCTACAAGTGGATATTCAATGCATCAAACTGTCATACGGGCATGTACATAGAACATGCCGATTATACGGTTTCACTTGGATACGAAATTAACGCTGGGTACGGTGGCTTACTGATAAAAACGTGAATGAACCTTCGAAGCGGTAAGCAGTTTCACATCCGATACGCCTTCAGGCAAGGAGAAGGAACGAGGCGCTGTGGAGCAATGGTCGAAGTGCGTAGAAGGTAGCGGACTTATTTTTGGGAGGTGGGTTCGAGTCCCACCACAACTAAATATTTTTATGCACATTTTAAGCTTTAGGGATCATATACACGGGCATTCGTGCCACATTTGCCTTATATCACCTGATGTGAAACGCTTCTAGACTGCACACTGTGTCAAGCCACTACACATCGAACCCTAAATGAACACCGCATGCGCTAGCCTGGCAAGCCAATGAGGAATGTTACACTTGGTATAGCAACCGAAATATGAAGGAATGCATAAGTTAGCTTTCCAGTCTCGACTTTGTAGTTTTACCTCGGTACATGTGTCGTTGTTGTTTAATTCATTATAAGGGCTTGGAACATATTGGTTATGAACCCCGTGTGCTTTGGTGTGTAGCTATCTTAGGCTACATGTTTTTATCGTGAAACGATATTGAGATATATTTTGGCAGAATGAAATTAATGTTTTCAAACAACAATTTTCATACGTTATCCACAGTAGTAAATGCCAAATAAGTAGTGATACGAAATAGCCTAAATAGCCTATTTTCATATATCCTACTCATGTTATTTGCCTCTATCAACATACAAAATTTCAGTTTGATTGCAGTAATCGATTCGGGGATATTGAGAATCATCTAAATATTTCGGATGGTCGCCATTTTGGATTTTCAAATATGTAAGCCATAGAGTTATTTAGCCTACTATTAGATGAAGATTATTGCGTAGATTTATTCAATCCCATGATCACGCACAAGAAATAAAAATGATATTTTAAAATGTCGCACAGCTGCCATCTTGCAGTTATGAAAACTATTGAAATAAATTAGATGTCAGTGGATTAAAATTTGTTTAAGCATTTACCCTACCATGTTCCACTGCCCTCGGATGGCTAAATCGCGAGAAACGTTCATTTCAATATTTAAATTTCGCGTTGCCGCCATGTTGGATATGTGCTCACCAGGTTATTGATAGCCCCATAGGTAATGTTATTAGCCATTATCAACATACAAATTTTCAGTTTGATTACTGTCATACATTAGTAGATATCGAAAACCGTCCAAATATTTCGGATGGTCGCCATATTGGATTTCTATATATGTAGGCCATAAAGTTATGTACTATTGGATGACAATTATTCCGTAGGTTTATTATTAAAACGTCGACTTCGATTGCATGATTAAGACACAAGAAATAAAAACTTAATTCAAAAATTCTGCACAGCCACCATCTTGAGACTATGTAAACAATTGAACTGAATTAGTTGTCAATGCATTATAATGTGTATAAACATTTACTGTACCAGGTTTCACTGCCTCGGATGGTTAAATCGCGAGAAAAGTCTATTGAAATTTTTCAAATTCGCTTGGCTGCCATGTTCGTTTGTACTTAACAGGTAAGCGTTACATAGGTAAACTTTTAGTGGTGCCCTTTATCACCGTACGAAATGTCAGGGTGATATCGGTAATAGCTTCGGAGATATAGAATGCCGGTAAAATATTTCGCACAGCCACCATATTGGATTAATGAAACGTAATAAAATTTGAAGGGCACGGTTGGGGTCGGACAAAATAGTACTATGTCCTTACCGAGTTTCATTGAAATCGCTCCAGCCGTTTAGAAGTTATTAGGGACACACACGGACAAAAGGAAATCTCATAAGCCTGGCCTAGCATAAGCTGCTTCGGTGGCGTAGTCGGTAGCATGCTGAACTGCTATGCCCAAGATAGCAGGTTCAAACACGGCCGAAGTCGTCGGATTTTTTAAGAGCGTTAAAAATCCTTCAGTATGCCTTCCTTCGGAGGGGAAGTACAGCCGGCGGTCCCATGTCATAGATTTATGGCATGTAAAAGATCCTTTCACAGACTAAACTTGAGTAAAGCAAAAATTCTTAGGTTAGATTTCGTCAGAACGCTCTATCTAAGTTCCAACGTTCACTACTAGGTATCATTGATAACTGGTGGCGAAAGTTGGAACCACTTGAAATTGAACGGAACTTGTAGCACACCCTTTAGGGTGTCCGCTGGAAGCAGCTACAGACTCAGGCGAGCCGAACATGTCCTCGGACACTCCCGGCACTAAAAGCCATACGATAAATAAATAAATATAAGCCTATTTTTTTTTCACAAATGAAAATAGGCCAAATATGTATAATTTCCTTGCTCAACCCATACCAAAATTAATTGAAATGAAAATCCACAGCCTGCTTCCAGTCTCCGACCGGGTCAGGAATGGAATGAATGAAACCCCCATCTAGCGGCGAGGATATGAACTGTACCGGCTGCCGAGGCCTGACGCACTCCTCTGGGGCAATGATTAAATGAATGACATGTGAAATGAAATGATTGTGGAGAGTGTTGCTGGAATGAAATTTTGATAGGGAAAACCGGAGTACCCGGAGAAAAACCTGTCTGCCTCCGTTTGGTCCAGCACAGATCTCACATGGAGTGACCGGGATTTGAACCACGGACCCAGCGGTGAGAGGCCGGCGTGCTGCCGCCTAAGCCACGGAGGCTTACCAAAGTTAATTATTATAGCTTACAAGCTGTACCCGGCATGCGTTGCAATGCCAATAAAAGAAAGTGTTGGCGTTGAAATTCTGTTTTTTGAAGTGCTTTTGGATGCACAACATGTTTTTCAATTTCCGTTAACTGCCCCTATGCTATCGTAAAATGGATTTTCTAATTTAGAATCAATCGTGGGAGCGTGCACAACAACTTTCAAAAGTTTCATCGCAATCGGATGAATGGTATATGAACGTATACGGGATTTTGTTTGAACGATTCGTGCGCTGTCACTCATTTGTTGATTCTACTCGTACGCTACCTATTGAGAAATGAATTTGCTAAGTCGAAACCCTACCCTGGCGTGTACACAATAACTCATCAAGGTTTCATCACAATCGAAGAAGGTTATATGAACCCAATATGGGATTTTGTTGAAACGCTTCGCGCGTCGGCACCCATTTGTTGCATCTACTCTTGCGCTATTTATTGTGAAATGGATTTACTAAGTCGAAACCCTTCCCTGGCGTGTACACAATAACTGATCAATGTTTCATCGCAATCGGATGAATAGTATATGAACGCATACCGGATTTTGTTTAAACGATTCACGCTCCGTCACTCATGTGTTGAATCTACTCGTGCGCTACCTGCTGTAAAATGTATTTACCAAGTTAGAAACCGTCACGTAAGTGTCCACAACATCTCACCCAAGTTTCATCGCTATCGGACTAATGGGATATGAAGACATAGGGGAGTGTATTGAAACGCTCCGCGTGTCGTCGTTCATTTGTCGAATCTACTCGTGTGCTACCTACTGTGAAATATATTTACTAAGCCAGAAACCTTCCTTGGAGTGTCCACCATATTTCACCCAAGTTTCACCGCTAACGGCAGAATGGTATATGACCTTATACGGGACTTTGTTGAAACGCTTCGCGCGTCGTCCCTCATTTGTTGAATCTACTTGTGCGCTGCCTGTTGTATAGTGGATTTACTAAGCCAGAAACCTTCCATGAAGTGTACACAACATCTCGCCCAAGTTTCATAGCTATCGGACGAATGGTATATGAATGCAGACGGGACATGGTTGAAACGCTTCGCGTGTCGTCGCTCATTTGTTGATTCTACTTGCGCTACTTATTGTAATATGGATGTACTCAGCCAGAAACCTTCCCTGGAGTGTACACAACATCTCACCCAAGTTTCATCGCAATCGGATGAATGGTATGTGAACGTATACGGGACGTTGTCGAAACGCTTCGCGCGTAGTCACTCATTTGTTGAATCTAAACGTGCGCTTCGTATTGTAAAATGGATTAACTAAGCCAGAAACCTTTCCTGTAGTGTACACAACAATTCACCAAACATTTATCACTGTCAGACGAATAGTATATCACCTTATACGGGACTTTGTTGAAACGCTTCGCGTGTCATCGCTCATTTGTTGAATCTATTGCTGCGCTACCTATTGTAAAATGGATGTACTAAGTCAGAAACCTTCCCTGGTGTGTACACAACAGCTCACCCAAGTTTCATCGCTATCGGATGAATGGTATATGACCTTATATGGGACTTTGATGAAAAACTTCGCGCGTCGTCGCTCATTTGTTGATTCTGCTCCTGCTCTTCCTATTTTTAAAGGGATTTACTAAGCCAGAAACCTTCCCTGGAGTGCACAAATCTCAGCCTAGTTTCATCGCTATCGGACGAATGGTATATGAACGCATACGTGACTTTGTTGAAATGCTTCACGCGTCGTAGCTCATTTGTTGAATCTACTCGTGCGCTGCCTATTGTAAAGTGGATTTAATAAGCCAGAAAATTTCCCTGAAGTGTACACAACATTTTACGCAAGTTTCATAGCTATCGGACGAATGGTATATGAATGCATACGAGACTTTTTTGAAACTGACTTTGTTGAAATGCTTCGCGCGTCGTAGCTCATTTGTTGATTCTACTCGTGCGCTGCCTATTGTAAAGTGGATTTACTAAGCCAGAACATTTCCCTGAAGTGTACACAACATTTTACGCAAGTTTCATAGCTATCGGACGAATGGTATATGAATGTATACGGGACATTTTTGAAACACTTTGCGTGTCGTCGCTCATTTGTTGAATCTACTCGTGCGCTATCTACTGTGAAATGTACTCACTAATTTGGAAACCTTCACGTAAGTGTATACAACATCTCACCCAAGTTTCATCGCTATCGGACGAATGGTATATGAACACATACGGGACTTGTTTGAAACGCTTCGCGCATCGTCACTCATTTGTTGAATCTACGCGTGCGCTACCTATTGTAAAATGGATTTACTAAGTCAGAAACCTTCCTTAGAGTGTACTCAACATCTCACCCAAGTTTCATCGCAATCGGTTGAGTGGTATATGAATGCATAGGAGACATACACACACACCCACAGACAAACTATCACGTAAGATTGATTTTTATATATATAGATTAATTTAGGGGGTTAGAAAATCTTGTTCCCAGCCTCGTGTACTTGGATTAACATTTATTTTGTCTGATAACCTGTGTTACTGTGACGGCTGAACTGTATTAGTGTGAGCATCATTATTCATTACTTTGGGACTTGAAATTAATGTACCATCATATTTATAGATGTAATGTTGATAAACGCAGAAAGATCACTCTCAGGATAAGCTCTGTCAGCGCCAGGATTCAAACCTCTGACATTCAAATAATCATCTCTATTTTATACTGTAGTCAAGCCTGTTGACTGAACGGTTGCATATACGTAGAAGGGTTACTATTGCATTCAAAATAGAAATAAATTATATGGATTATTTCGTCGAGTTTGAGTTACGAATATTGTCACATTTAGATAACCAACTATTTGGTTGAATGCCTGTCAATAGTTGCTCTGAAAGCTTGATCTTTATGCAAATAAATCGTTTACATCAATAGAGGTACAAATAACGAGATAGGGAACAGATTGGGAACTCGAGTGGACGGTAACTACGCAAATTGGCAAACACTGAGGCTGGAAATCACGGTACTATGGAAAGGCGTGCGGTCTGTTGTGAGTTTCAGTAATGATCAAACAAAAGTGTCAATAGAAACCTGTCAAATGGAACGATATATTACTGCATGAAGATTATTCCATCATTAAGTTCTACCGCAAGTATAAGAAGCTCAGGCTTTTACAATTATTAATTAATTAAAAATCTTGGAATGTACTAGGTTGAGAACTCTTTGGATGGCAACTAAGCAAATTGGCAAACACTTGAGGGTGGAAGTCAAGCATAATACGAAGAGTGTTGAAATGAAAAGGTACGAAACGATACTGTGGGTACAATTTATTCGTTATTCAAAAGTGATCACCACAGGCTGTGCACAGGTGTCCCATTGCTTCACTAGCCGCAGGATTCCCTGTTCCCAGAAGTCTTGTGGTTGTGACAGGAGCCAATCCTGTACAGTGTAAATTAGTTCGTCGTCCGATTGATAACCGTCTAATATTTCGGATGGTTGCCATGTTGGATTTTCATCTAGGTCTTAGAGTTATGTACTATTACATGAAGATTATTGTGTAGATGTAGTATTCAAATTTCAATCGCAAGATTAGCACACAAGAAGTAAAAACGAGATTTTTAAATTTCGCACAGCTGCCATCTTCTGGTTATTAAAACAATGGAAATAAATTATATGACAGTGGATTAACATTTGTATAGCCTAAGCATTTACCGTACTGAGTTTCACTGGACTCGGATGGTTAAATCGCGAGAAACGTCGATTTAAATATTTATATTTCGCGTCACCGCCATGTTGGATTAGTGTTCACCAGATTATTGTAAGTCCTATACGTGATGAACTTACGTCCATAGCCTCAATGAGCATAAGGAATTTCGGTTTGATTGATGTAAGAGATTCGTAGATATTGAGAACCGTCTAAATATTTCGGATGGTCGCCATGTTGGATTGTTATATGTATAAGCCACAGAGTTATGTACCATTAAAGGAAAATTATTGCGTAGGTTCATTATTCAAACTTTCACTTCCATCGCATGATTACGACACAAGGAATAAAAACTTCATTTTAATAGTCCGCACAGCCGCCATCTTGAGGTTATGTAAACAATTCAACTAAATTAGATGCCAGTGCATTACAATATGTATAAATATTAATGTACCGTATTTCACTCTGCTCAGATGGGTCAATCGCGTCAAAAGTCTATTAATATGTTTCAACTTCGCTTGATCGCCATGTTCGTTTTTAAAACGTCCAAATATAATCTTGCAGTAGTGCCCTGTATCACCGTACAAAATTTCAGGGTGATATAAGAAATAGTTTCGGAGATATATAATGCCGGTAAAATACTTTGCACAGCCGCCATTTTGAGGTTGTGTAAACAATTGAACTAAATTAGATGCTTGTGCATTATAATGTGTATAAACTTTTGCTGTACCAAGTTTCATTGCGATTGGATAGTTAAATCACGAGAAAAGTCTATATAAATGTCTCAGCTTCGCCTGGCCGCCATGTTGGTTTTGTAGTTACTAGGATTTTGAACGTCTCATAGGTGAACTTGCAGTAGAGCCCTTTATCACCGTACACAATTTCAGGGTGATATCTGTAATAATTTCGGAGATATTGAATAGTGGTGAAATATTTCGCACAGCCGCCATGTTGGATTGGTGAGTCGTAATAAAATTTGAAGGCCACGGTCGGGGTCGGCGAAAATGCTGCTATGACCTTACCAAATTTCATTGAAATCTCCCCAGCCATTCTAAAGTTATTAGGGGGGAACACACACACAGACACACACACACAGACACACACACACACACACACACACACGGACAAAAGGTGATCTCATAAGCCTATTTTTTCATAAAATGAAATAGCCAAAATTTGTCAGAAAGCAACTCAAAAAGTTGAAAAAGAAACAAAAAGAATACTTAAAACCTAAAAAAAAATCACACACAAAAATCCAAATTAGTCAAAATACAACAAAAAACAATCAACATTAGTCAAAAAAGGGTCAAATGTCGAAGAAAACCAAAACGAGGCCCAAATACAAAAACAAAACGATCACAGTTGGGCAAAATTAGCGGGGGACATGGTGGAGCTGTGGTCAAGCTGTTGGCCTCTCACCAAGGTGGACTGGGTTCGATTCCCGGTCAATGCATGTGAGATTTTCCAAGTGAAATGCCATGCCCTGTGGTTTGGATCCCACGTAAAAAAAGGAGGTCCCGTGGCTCATAATCACAAGATTCACAGCCCCGTAAAGCTAAAAGCTTCCTTCAAAATTTGTGAAAACAAACTCAAAAACTCTAAAAAAAAACGAAAATTAGTCAAAATAAGAAAAAAATTAAAGAGAAAGAATTTACAAAAATCAAACAAAATTTTTCAAAAATAAGTCTCCATTCTGCTAGCCTAGAGAGTGAAATAAAATTTGACGTAAATGGTATTTATTATCAGTTTCTAGAATCGTAGTCGTCGCCGAAGCGAAGCGCTACCGGTAACAACGTTGCAATGAACATTACCGTTCTAGGTTTAAAGCAAAAATAACTAACTTAACTAACTACTAGTTGAAACCCGTCAAAACATGACGGACAATGAACAATATTTACTCAAAAAGATTCCTATATAAGTTACATTCTTTGTACGATTACTTTTTGGCACATTGCAACTTTAAGGGCGTCAAAAGATTGCACTCTCGACATTGCAACATACTGCTGACACAAATCTCACATCGAGTGACTGGGTTTTCAACCACGGACCCAGTGGTGAGAGCGCGGCCGTTTCCGCCTAAGTCACGGAGGCTTCCCCAAGAGATTAAATAAGATATGAAAATGATATATTGTCGTAATAAAAGAAATATTTCCGGTGCAACAGTGGCAATTCAAATTGAAATCAAAATCCAATGACTCCCTGAAAGGTACGTGAATCATAAATAATATATTTTCAATAATCTGCCTTGTGAAAGTTAAGAAAGTCAATGTACCTACTCTCAACAATTAATGAATCTTCCCCTACTTTATAATTCTTATAAATAACTATTACATTAAAACGCGGTGGACATCCGCCATGTCTGCCATTAACCGAGCTGATTCTGCGCATGCGCTAAGGTCAATAATTTTGCATATTTAATTATAAATTTAAAAAAAATACACGGTAACATACTGTATTTGTTTATTATAAAGACACTTTGGAATGGGCTTCCGTTTACGAAGTCAATCGGTTCAGATGTTCTGTCAATCTCGCGATAGCAAAAATCAGCTTGCTGTTTTAAATATATAGATGGAAATGTGTGCAGTTTGTTGTGAGTTGTTTAACATTCATCATTTATTTTCAGTTCAGACTGTTTTGCCTTTCAGTGTTTAGTCTACAATGCAAGCCCTTGAGTAGAAACGAGCCGCCTCCATGATAACGTATTAGCAGTTAGCACTTCGGGCTTCTCTGTTTCTACACCTACCACCGCGTTGCGTGGTGGCTAACATTCTTACCTGTCACCGTGGTTCCCCGGGTTCAATTCCCGGCTCTGCCAAGAATTCCGGTCTGAGGGCTGGAACGGGGTACTCTTGCCTTGTGAGCCAAAAGGTGGATTCGATTTCATCCTGGATGTGGTTTGCTGTAGTTTACCACGTCTACTCCAGGAAAATACTGGGTTGGAACCTAACTTAAACCCACTATCACTTGCCACCCAAATTCTAGTTCGATTACAAATACACACACTAGTACTTGCACTTAGGTGTGTGTGTGTGTGTGGAGGGGGAGTCTGTCTGATAACCTGTGTAATTGTGATGGATTTACTGTTGTTGCTGTTTGAGACTTCAGTCTCTTGACTGGTTTGATGCAGCTCTTCATGCCTCCCTGTCCTGAGCTAATCGTTTCATCTCTACATAGCTACCACACCCTACATCCGAAGCAATATGTTTAACATATTCTAACCTTTGTCTACCCCTACAGTTCTTGTCCTCGACCCTTCCTTCCATAGCTAACTTTTCTATTCCTGGGTCTTCAGTATGTTGTGCCCTTTGGAAGAGATGACATTACACGAGAAACCTGCGGGGTCATGATCGGTCACTATTGGTTTATAGAACATGCCTCTCATAAAGTTTCCAGGGTCCATAAGACTCTAATGTTATGAATAATTAAAATGACAAGTTAAAACAAAATATAATTTAATACTGAATCAGCCATAGAACAAATATAGCCTCCCTTGCGAGTGCTGATGACCCTACCGTCTGTTAGGGGTAACAGCTGGGAGTTCATCAACCCACTTAGCGTGTATGAGGACTGGCGATCTGCCAACGTCAGCTGTGAGACGGAAGCTCCATTTGCCCGTGTTGACAAAATTTCCATTCACCACAACAGCTAATAAAATGAATAACTGATCTGTATGTCAGTTTAAATAGAATTATCTAAACACTTGGTGGGTAGTTTATTGGCTGAGGAATAACCCACCCACCAAGGGAAGATGATTAAGAGAAGGAAGTAGAGTTTGGCTTGGAAAAGAAGGATAGAAAAATAGGAGGAGAGTTCCACAAAATTAATAAGTTTAGTGTTAAACACACTTAAAGGTGGTTGCCACCGAAAATCCTCTTTCGGATACCTAAAATGAGTAAGGACTTGGTCTAAGCTGACGAGAAACTCAGATAGAACTTGGGCTGTTTGCAAGAGAGTGGCTTTCGTATAATCCCCCTCAAGCATATATAAAACTACTATGGGGAAGAGTGCTGGTCTGGCAAGACTGAGAGGAACAAATTTACTGTATGTCTTCTCAAAGAAATTAGGTTTTACAAAGTAATTCGAAGAATGCCAATGATTTAACTCAAGCTTGTTATTTTCAATTTCCAAAATTATGGAGTTCCTGTAAGGGCGACCAAGTGTCTCTAAAAAGGAAAATGATAAAAGATTATGCCTTATTGGGTAATCTTGGTAAATGAACCAATGGTTGCATTGGAAAATGGCTAAGCTTTTACTCAGCGAGGAGCCGGCTAAAAGTTTAGACAAAAAGAAACACTTATTTTTTAGAAAATTGACCATAAGTTTTCGGAGAGGGTCTCCACAAGCAGGTAGCTGGCTTAGCGAGCTTTACTTGCCTTACTGGCCAATTAGAATTAGCTATTAACGCTAAGAAGAGCTTTAGTGAGGTGAAAATTAAGAGTTCTTGCTCAAATGCAACAAATGGTGAAAGCTCTATTAATGATTTTAATATCATTGAGTGAGGAGAGTCAAGGAAAACAGGATTTTGCCTAAACTTTATATTCGTAAATGAAAAAGCGAAGGGAAAAGATTTGTTTATTTTACAATTAGAAAAAGTTTGAGGAAATTAACAATTATGCAATATAATTTTAATAAACATAGTTCATTTGAACTCTTTAACAAATAGGGTCGCAGACCTCTCAACATTAAAAGGTTGCTCCAGGCAATTGACAATTTAAAAGGTTTCAAACCTTACATGTTTCTAAAATCTTTATAAGATTTAAACAAATGAGCAATGAAATAATTAAAGCTTGAACGTGAATTGGAGTACAAAAGTGCACCTTAAGAAATTCAGGAGAGAATGTTCTAGAGAAAGTGACAACTTTGAAAATAACAATAATAACAACATGAAAAATAAGATAGAAGTTCCTACAACTTCTTATATTTATACAGAATTAATATATGAGAATTATGCAAAGAGGGCAGGTCACTTACTGTGAAACCTGAAGAAAGTGAAAGGGAAAGTTCTGGACTTCCCAAGTTTGAGCAGGAATCACTCGCCAAATGGGACAGTTTCCATTTCGTGAAACCTGAACATGACTCGCTGAAGAGTTTAAAGAATTGTTTTCCCTGATTATGGGAAAGGAACAACGTAAATTTAAAACTTGTATCACACAAGCAATTATGCAGAATTTAATTAATGTTAAACTAGCAAAGAGGGAAGGGCACCTTGTGAGTGACACCTTATAGAAAGTTACAATTTTATTAATAATGATGGTTAGTAGAAGGTTGAGGAAAGATCATTGGGATATAGGATCAATGTTCATGGCCGTTTTTAATATAACCGGACGATCGCGACGCGGTAGAAACGTGGAGCAAGCACTGTTTATCACTATAGTCTATGAAGATGGATGCAAAGTTCACTATAGAAACACTAAAGTTCATGAAAAAGAAAGTTATTGCAATTATGGAAATAACTGATTGCACTATATAGGTGAGAGTCTATTTCTTGAAAAAGTTGTGATTTACAATTAAATGCGCCATAGAATGTTCCAGAGGTTCCAGCGGTGGAGGAAAGTTAGCTATTGCAAAAATTTGTGAGGAAGATTCCTCATTTTAACTAGCATTTTCACAAGTGCGTGAACAATACTTGACGGCAAGACTCGCAGATAGAGAACAAGATCTCGAAGGTTCCAGAACAACCTTAGCAGAAAATGGGGTTGAGAAAATCCAACGGAGGAAATAGCTTTATATTTATAGACAGCGGGTACTAAATAATATCCCACGTAGCGAGAGGATTTCTCGTTTAAATAGCTTAAGAAAAGCTCTTTTTTAGTAAGGTTGGCTTATACAAGCAGAAGCTCAACATGGCAAATCTCGCCAAGAATGATTACCGCCCCACAAGTAATCTCACGCTGTCTATAAAATAATCTATAAAAGCATGTAGATAAAATGATGAAGATGAGGTTAAAACCTTTAAAATGGTACTTATCTTGAATTCATGTTGAAGTTGAAGTTTCCTACTACTTTGCCAACATGGCGTAGAAGAGTGTGAGCCTCTTGGTTTGAGGAGGCAAGCTCGAGCGGAGCTTTGACTGAACGAGTCAACTGCAGACTAAGAAGTGAGAGCGGCTCAACTGAGCACGGAGGGACCAAGAAAAGGGGGAAGGAGTGGGGGGGTAGGAGACAAAAGGAGAACATATAAACATTGCCAACTTTGATACAAAAAATTAATTTCTTGCTGAGCTGATCTTCTAAGAGTTGATAACAGATGATACTAGCGCAGCATGGTGAGTAAAGAAGTAGACGTAGTCCTCTTGCTCAAGGAGAAAATAGCTGGCGATGGTACAGGATCTGGTGGCCAAATGGATAAGTAAGTCCTCTAGCACCAGGAAGAGTTGAGGAGCTTCAGAGATTCGCTGCGAGGTGACGCTAGGTGGGTCACAGAAGTTATATATCTGAAACATACTTATGAAGACATAAGAGATATGCCCAACAAGGAGAAAACAGATGATCACTGTTGGTGTTTGATAAAGAAGAAGGAAGAAATGAACATGCAAAGAGCAATAAAAATTATATCTCAGGTACCGTGTATTCAAAGAATACAACATACTGGGGGGATAAACACCAACAGAGAGCAAATAAACAGTTACACATTTATTGGAAGAGGAGCGATCAAAGACAGAGGTCTTGTAATCGAACCGTTAATGGTCAAGACTCTGACCACCCTGACTCTCCCATCTCTTCCAGGGTAACACTTAGTCACTCTACCGGAAGTCCAGACTAGAGGGGGAGAAACATTCCTAACCAAGACCAAGTCCCCCACTTTAATGTCGGGACTGGAAAGAAACCACTTCTGCCTCCGTTGCAAGGAAGTTAAATATTCCAAGTTCCATCTCTTCCAAAAAGAATTACGGAGGGCTTCAAGTTTACGCCAAACGATAGGTAGATTAGAATCCCTGTAAGAATTGGGAAGAGGAGGAGGGGCAGAAAGAGAAGTGCCGATAAGGAAGTGACCAGGGGTGAGTGGAAGTAGGTCATCAGGGTCATTGGAAAGTGGAGTTAAGGGGCGAGAGTTAACAACACCTTCAATCAGAACAGACAGAGAATTGAATTCTTCGTAAGTCAGAATTCGATTACCTAAGACTTTTCTTAAATGACGTTTAGTGAGCTTTACGCAAGATTCCCACCTACCACCATGATGCGGAGCGTAAGGAGGTATGAAGCGCCATTTGAAACCTTTTGAATAAGAAAAATTAGAGATTTGTTCCATGGCTGGAGAGGAGGTGAGAGCTTTCTTCCACAGGGAAGCTGCGCCCTGAAAGGTGGAAGCGTTATCAGAGAACATCTCAGAAGGAACACCACGCCTAGCAGTGAAACGAGAGACAGCTGATAAAAAATAAGAAGTAGAAGCATTCGTTACTAGTTCCAAGTGGATTGCGCCGGTAACCATGCAAACAAAGAGAGAAACATAAAGCTTACCAAACAATTTGCGTTTAGCTTCAGGAGGGTTTCGTTGATATTGGAACGGACCCATATAGTCCACGCCAGTTAAAGCAAATGGGCGTATAGGAGAAGAACGAAAAGAGGGCAGATCGCTCATTAATTGAGTGTTGATTTTAGGTTTCGCTTTGAAGCAAGGAATGCACTTATGAATTACAGAAGAAACTTCATGAATTCCATTTATAATCCAGTACTTTTCCCTTAAGAGGCAAAGCAGAGTACGTGTACCAACATGAAGATTACGGTAATGAAAGTCACGTATAATTAAGGAAGTTACGTGATGTTTGGAAGGCAAAATAACAGGTTGCTTTTTGTCTTCAGAGAGTAAAGATTGCGAGAGCCTTCCACCTACCCTGAGTAACCCATGGTCATCAAGAAACGGGGCTAAAGCACGAAGACGGCTGGATTTGGGAAGATCTCTTTCAGAAGAAAGCAATGACAATTCAGAAGAAAAGGCTTCTTGCTGTGTCAGTTGTAAAATCTTAATGGTAGCGAGATTCAATTCATGATTGGTAAGGTGTGGTTTAGGGAGAAGAGGTTGGTCGACCACAAGATATTTCCATCTAAGGAGATAGGCGACAATTCGTAATAATTTATGAAAAGAAGAATAGCGGGACAACAAAGGATGAGAAGCGTTGGAAACAAGACACGAAGCAATGGGTAGAGGTACTTTAGCGTCAGGCAAGTTGGAGTTTGTAGCTGGGGGTTTAGAAGGCCATGAGGAAGATTCTTCGATTAGCCACGAGGGCCCATGCCAGTACAATTGGGAAGCTGCCAATTGAGAGGGTAAACAACCACGAGAGATAATATCAGCTGGATTATCCGCACTGGGAACATGACTCCATTGACATCCAGAAGAAAGAGTTTGAATTTTGGAAACCCTGTTTGCAACGAAAGTTTGCCAGTGAGAGGGGTTCTTGGCGATCCAAGAAAGGGCGATCATGGAATCGCTCCAGAGATAGATTTGCGAGAATTCGACCTTTAATACTTCCCGTAATTTCTTGACAAGTTCTGCAGCCATGAGTGCAGCGCACAGTTCGAGCCTAGGCAAAGTGATAGTTTTAAGAGGAGCGACCTTCGATTTGGCACAAACAAGGTTGGAAACTAGAGATCCATAGAGTGAATCGTGATAAACTAAATATGCACAGCAAACATAAGCTTTTACGGAACTGTCCGCGAACACATGGAGGAAAAAAGATGTATTAGAATGAGAGCTGATTAAATTCCTGGGAATTTCAATAAGGGCAAGATCCAGCAAATTGCTGCGAAACGAGAGCCAACGATTAAGAAAAGAAAGAGGGACAGTGTCATCCCATTCACATTTAAGCGACCACAGCTCTTGCATGAAGAGTTTGGCTATAACGATAACTGGAGCAAGGAATTGAAGTGGATCAAAAATTTTTGCAATTTCAGAGAGAATTTGTCTTTTTGTATTAGGAAGCTCTTCTGCGAGCGAAACTTTATAGATAAGAGTGTCAGTGCTAGTGCACCAGTGAACTCCTAGAGTTTTTATAGATTCGGAGTTACCACAAATTTCGACAGAAGAAGGATCTACGTCTTCGATGGGAAACTGAGCGAGAAACTCAGGGGAGTTGGAGTTCCACTTATGGAGTGGGAAACCTCCATTCCTTAGTAATGCCTGAAGTTCTAAAGATACAAAAGAAGCTTCCTCCAAAGAGGGGAAGGATTGCAAATAATCGTCAACATAGAATGACGTAGTTAGTGCTTCAGAGGCTTTGGGGTTAAATAAATGACCATCTTGAGAGGCTAGCAAGTGTAGGGATCGTATAGCAAGGAAAGCAGAGGGTTTTAAGCCATAAGTAACCGTTTTCAAGCGAAATACCTTAATGGGCTTACTGGTTTCATCACGCCACAAGATTCTTTGAAGATCTCGTTGTTCTGGTTGAATTAACACTTGACGGTACATCTGTTTTATGTCGGCTATGACAGCTATGGGAAATAATCGAAAGTTTAAGAGTATAGCAGATAAATCTGATTGAATAGCAGGACCAGAATAAAGAGTGTCGTTAAGGCTGTTGCCATTAACGTCGGGTGATGAACCATTGAAAACAACTCGAATTTTATCTTTTACAAGAGGGTTTTTCCACACGGGATGATGATTTAAATAAACCGTTTCAATTGGGGGTTGCAATTCATCATTGGATTTGTTAACAACTTCCATATGATCTAAGCTTTCATACTCATCCATGAACTCAGTGTACTGCTTTTTGACAAGGGGTTCCTTTTTGAATTTGCTCTCGATAGCAAAGAGAGCTTTTCGAGCTTTAGGCTGAGAGTTAATAAGTTTAGGAGGATTATGTAATCTTGGCATTTGAACGACGAACCGGCCATCAGAAGAACGAGTGGTGGTGTTCAAAAAAAGTTGCTCACAGAATTCATTTTCTGAAGAGGTTACATTAGGAGAATCGACATTTTCAAGCCTCCAGAACTGTTCCAGGTCAGTATTGGAGAAGTAACATTGCGATGCGGGTTGAGGAGAATAATGGGGAAGTTGCCCTGTGACGATCCATCCAAAATTAGTGTCTCTGGCGACCACGTTTGAGGATAACTTACGAACCTGTTTACGTAGGCAATTCCAGAAAACATTGGCACTAAAGAGTATGTCAATAGGGTTCTGCATATTAAAACAAGGATCGGCTAGCCTTAAATGCGAGGGAATGTTTAACCCTGAAATATCCACAGAGTGACTTGGAGTGTCTTCTCCAATGCTATTAAGAATTAGACAATTAAGTTTAAGAAAGTTGTTTCTATGACAAGTATCTCTTATAGTTAGCTTTGAGAATTGTAAAGCTTGCGATTTTGAGCTGTTGATGCCCGACACGTTGATAGAAGTGGGTTTTACAGGTAGGCCTAGTTTTTTAATCAAGGAATTGGACACAAAATCATGAGTTGCCGCTGAGTCTAGAAGACCGCGTGCACGGACCCAGTTGCCAAAGTTATCCTGAACTTCGATTTGGACAGTAGACAACAATACTTGAGCACTGCGAATGGACTTGGCATTTTGAATATAAGATGAAGCATTAGAATTGTTAGCACTATCATTTTTCGGCGAAGTAAATGCTGTCGATGACCTTGCCTGATCATGACGATGTAGCAGAGTATGATGAGCCTTTTCACAATGGTAGCAAAGTCTTGTGGACTTACAGTTAGAAGCAGAATGCGTGGGCGCTAGGCAGTTGAAACAATGTTTGTTTTGAGCGACTAATTTTCGTCTGTCATCGACTGACATTTCTTTAAAGGATTTGCAAAGGTATAGGGCATGGGGATCTTTACAAAGTATGCACTTTACAGGTTCGTTTAAACTTTTGCGAGGTTCGCTTTGCGTGTTTAAAACAATAGAGCTAGCAACACGACGTTCACTAGACCTAGTTGGGTAACCAGTGGAGTTTGATTTGAATTTGGATGAGCTGGACCCGGGTTTTTGGGTATTGGACGCTGAGCGTTCACTTTTGGATTTGATGGACATTAATTCGAATTTGGAACTAGGAGATGAAGGTTCACTTTGATTAGCTAGAGCGGTTAAAAGTTGGCATCTAGCGTTTATGAAAGTGACTAAATGCTCGTAAGAGTAGTCGTCTTCCTTAGAAAGTTCAATTTCCCAAGCTTTGAGGGTAGCAGCATCAACTTTAGAAACTACTAAATGTATTAGGAAAGTATCCCAATGTTTAGTAGGTTGATCAAATTGGGACAAAGCTTTAACGTGGAGTTGGGTAGTGTCAATTAAAGTACGCAAACTAGTGACGTCATTGTGCTGTGACGCAGGTAGGTTAAATAGAGCCTTAATATGGCGTTGAATACGTAAACGTGAATTTCCATATCTTTCTTTTAATAAGTTAAAGGCAATGGGGTAATTTTCGGCACGCAGAGGAAGTGCTTCAACTAACTGCAAAGCTTGACCTCGAAGGATAGATCTCAAATAATGAAACTTGTAAATGACTTGAATGTCTTCATTGTCATGAACAAGGGAGCAAAATAATTCATAGAAAGAATCCCAAGTGGATTCATCTCCAGAAAAATGGGGTAAATCAATTTTCGGTAAAGTAGGTTTGGGCTTGTGAGTGCCCTCACGGAAAGAAGTTTGGGGTTCGTGAAGGGAACCAAGAAGAGAAGCGTCCTTTTTCTGCTCTTCTTCGAGTTGGCGTATTATTTTGAAAGCAGAACCTATGCCTTCGTAATATAAGTTTCCTACTTCGACACGATCTTCTGTTTGATTGAGCATGCAAGTTTCAATTTCAGTTTGAATGTTACAGTAGTTTTCATAAGAACGTTCAAAATCCTTTACACGATGTTTCAACAAATCTAATTGCGCGTCTGAGGGATCTAATTCTTTTATGTACCTTCTGAATCGGGTAATTTGCCCTTTATAGGATGCTCGTTTAGAAGTAAGTTTTTCATCCTTATCCTTATCAGTGGGAGCCATATTAAAGAAGGTAAATGAAAATGTAACTCACGAAACTGTGGAACCTTGGAAATGCTGTCAAGCTGGCAGCAACGAATGAGTAGAAAGAATGGGACACACCATAGGAGACAGGAGCGGCCTCTTTCCCGTTCACAGGCTTTGCACGATGTGGTTATAGCTGAAATATTCAACACAGATATTAGAAATATGCAAAGTATTGTCAAATGACACTATTTTAAAAAGAAAAAAGAAAAAATGGGCTCTCCCGGGTTTCGGCACCAACTTTTGGGTAGTTTATTGGCTGAGGAATAACCCACCCACCAAGGGAAGATGATTAAGAGAAGGAAGTAGAGTTTGGCTTGGAAAAGAAGGATAGAAAAATAGGAGGAGAGTTCCACAAAATTAATAAGTTTAGTGTTAAACACACTTAAAGGTGGTTGCCACCGAAAATCCTCTTTCGGATACCTAAAATGAGTAAGGACTTGGTCTAAGCTGACGAGAAACACAGATAGAACTTGGGCTGTTTGCAAGAGAGTGGCTTTCGTATAATCCCTCTCAAGCATATATAAAACTACTATGTGGAAGAGTGCTGGTCTGGCAAGACTGAGAGGAACAAATTTACTGTATGTCTTCTCAAAGAAATTAGGTTTTACAAAGTAATTCGAAGAATGCCAATGATTTAACTCAAGCTTGTTATTTTCAATTTCCAAAATTATGGAGTTCCTGTAAGGGCGACCAAGTGTCTCTAAAAAGGAAAATGATAAAAGATTATGCCTTATTGGGTAATCTTGGTAAATGAACCAATGGTTGCATTGGAAAATGGCTAAGCTTTTACTCAGCGAGGAGCCGGCTAAAAGTTTAGACAAAAAGAAACACTTATTTTTTAAAAAAATGACCATAAGTTTTCGGAGAGGGTCTCCACAAGCAGGTAGCTGGCTTAGCGAGCTTTACTTGCCTTACTGGCCGATTAGAATTAGCTATTAACGCTAAGAAGAGCTTTAGTGAGGTGAAAATTAAGAGTTCTTGCTCAAATGCAACAAATGGTGAAAGCTCTATTAATGATTTTAATATCATTGAGTGAGGAGAGTCAAGGAAAACAGGATTTTGCCTAAACTTTATATTCGTAAATGAAAAAGCGAAGGGAAAAGATTTGTTTATTTTACAATTAGAAAAAGTTTGAGGAAATTAACAATTATGCAATATAATTTTAATAAACATAGTTCATTTGAACTCTTTAACAAATAGGGTCGCAGACCTCTCAACATTAAAAGGTTGCTCCAGGCAATTGACAATTTAAAAGGTTTCAAACCTTACATGTTTCTAAAATCTTTATAAGATTTAAACAAATGAGCAATGAAATAATTAAAGCTTGAACGTGAATTGGAGTACAAAAGTGCACCTTAAGAAATTCAGGAGAGAATGTTCTAGAGAAAGTGACAACTTTGAAAATAACAATAATAACAACATGAAAAATAAGATAGAAGTTCCTACAACTTCTTATATTTATACAGAATTAATATATGAGAATTATGCAAAGAGGGCAGGTCACTTACTGTGAAACCTGAAGAAAGTGAAAGGGAAAGTTCTGGACTTCCCAAGTTTGAGCAGGAATCACTCGCCAAATGGGACAGTTTCCATTTCGTGAAACCTGAACATGACTCGCTCAAGAGTTTAAAGAATTGTTTTCCCTGATTATGGGAAAGGAACAACGTAAATTTAAAACTTGTATCACACAAGCAATTATGCAGAATTTAATTAATGTTAAACTAGCAAAGAGGGAAGGGCACCTTGTGAGTGACACCTTATAGAAAGTTACAATTTTATTAATAATGATGGTTAGTAGAAGGTTGAGGAAAGATCATTGGGATATAGGATCAATGTTCATGGCCGTTTTTAATATAACCGGACGATCGCGACGCGGTAGAAACGTGGAGCAAGCACTGTTTATCACTATAGTCTATGAAGATGGATGCAAAGTTCACTATAGAAACACTAAAGTTCATGAAAAAGAAAGTTATTGCAATTATGGAAATAACTGATTGCACTATATAGGTGAGAGTCTATTTCTTGAAAAAGTTGTGATTTACAATTAAATGCGCCATAGAATGTTCCAGAGGTTCCAGCGGTGGAGGAAAGTTAGCTATTGCAAAAATTTGTGAGGAAGATTCCTCATTTTAACTAGCATTTTCACAAGTGCGTGAACAATACTTGACGGCAAGACTCGCAGATAGAGAACAAGATCTCGAAGGTTCCAGAACAACCTTAGCAGAAAATGGGGTTGAGAAAATCCAACGGAGGAAATAGCTTTATATTTATAGACAGCGGGTACTAAATAATATCCCACGTAGCGAGAGGATTTCTCGTTTAAATAGCTTAAGAAAAGCTCTTTTTTAGTAAGGTTGGCTTATACAAGCAGAAGCTCAACATGGCAAATCTCGCCAAGAATGATTACCGCCACACAAGTAATCTCACGCTGTCTATAAAATAATCTATAAAAGCATGTAGATAAAATGATGAAGATGAGGTTAAAACCTTTAAAATGGTACTTATCTTGAATTCATGTTGAATTTGAAGTTTCCTACTACTTTGCCAACATGGCGTAGAAGAGTGTGAGCCTCTTGGTTTGAGGAGGCAAGCTCGAGCGGAGCTTTGACTGAACGAGTCAACTGCAGACTAAGAAGTGAGAGCGGCTCAACTGAGCACGGAGGGACCAAGAAAAGGGGGAAGGAGTGGGGGGGGGGGGGGGGTAGGAGACAAAAGGAGAACATATAAACATTGCCAACTTTGATACAAAAAATTAATTTCTTGCTGAGCTGATCTTCTAAGAGTTGATAACAGATGATACTAGCGCAGCATGGTGAGTAAAGAAGTAGACGTAGTCCTCTTGCTCAAGGAGAAAATAGCTGGCGATGGTACAGGATCTGGTGGCCAAATGGATAAGTAAGTCCTCTAGCACCAGGAAGAGTTGAGGAGTTTCAGAGATTCGCTGCGAGGTGACGCTAGGTGGGTCACAGAAGTTATATATCTGAAACATACTTATGAAGACATAAGAGATATGCCCAACAAGGAGAAAACAGATGATCACTGTTGGTGTTTGATAAAGAAGAAGGAAGAAATGAACATGCAAAGAGCAATAAAAATTATATCTCAGGTACCGTGTATTCAAAGAATACACCACTTGGCTTAGACAGCCTTAAACCCACGTGATCTAACACATCACGATACAACAATTTACATAATGAACAAACAAAATAAAAATACCTGAAATAAAATACAATATTATGTGCCGCGCTATACGTTTTCGAACTACACTTTGATTAGTTGAGTACTTAGACCGGAATTCACTTCCGTGCGCTACATACGACTGGGCCGTGAACTCCTGTCTGTGGGAAAATTAATCACGTCACTACTGGAAAGTATACAGAATGGTAAAGACAAATTAATATATATGCCGGCTTGCACTAACCCTTTACAAAATAAACACAATATCACGAATTGATATTTACAGATTACAAGCGGCCTGTAAGCAGGTCTTATGCCATTTACTCAAAACAGAGCACTACGTGACAAGGCAAAGCAGAAAGAACCGCCGAATGCGTCCCGATAATTACATTAAATTTACACGGCCGACGCCGGTCACACAACAAGAATGCTTACAGCAATAAATGACATGAAATGCAATGCCAAATGGACAAGCACAAAAACATTCCGATTAATGCGACGAAAAATCTTTAGACAAAGCGGCGTAGGCATCTAATCCCTTAATTCAATAAAAGTATTTACGCATCGCTAAGCAAGACATTTATACAATTTATGGGCCTAATATCTCAGCACAATGCCGGTTGCCTAATAAACATTCCATTTCTGGGTCCAAGATCAAACAAGCGCTGAATCGGTGCCATGTGTGTGCATAATAATATTATTCAAGCCCAAAGCCTGAATCCTCGTAGAAGTCTCGCAGCTCCTGTAATCGCGACATAATAAATTCATCGTTCTTAAAAACACAAAATCCCTACCTGGGATATCAAGATTCAATCTCAGCAAATACGCCCCATAGGTCACGTACCCTGAAAAGTAATAGCAACGGCACTGGATATCACATCCCCGCCAGCTCTCATGTAGAATCACACCGTTGCACACACACATAATATAGCTTGTCAAAAAGACCCAACTGGTACCACAGATCAGAACTGAAGCAATAAAACATCAAATACGGTGAGGTATAAATTCCTCCCGTGCAACTACTGTTGGTTAAATTACAAAGGACCAAATCACTGCATTTGCATAACCATCGTAAATATCAGAATTCCCAAACCAGACCTGACATTAATATTATAAAGTCCCACTTGTCACCGCTTATCTAACGTTTCCGTGATAATTAACCTCTTAAGTACTGGGCTTTCAAGTATACAACAACTTGAAAAACTTGTACTCTAATAATAACAAATCAAACATCAGCAAGTGCCAATAGAATATTAAATGCAAAAAATCAGCAAAATTGTCACGTACTGCTATTTAAAATATTATGCCGGCAGAATCTACATATTCGCACACAAAACAAAGTTATTTACAAAATATACAATTTGCCAGTTATACGCGATATTTTTAACCCATCAAAATGAATTAATTCAAATTTTTACTCAACATATCTGCGTCTAGTCCGGATGCCATGGAAATGACCTCATCATCATCCCATATTATGGACCTAGCCTTCCATCGATACACCTCTTGAAGACGTTGCTGATGATACCATGTTCCTTCTGTCGTCGGTCGTCATCTTGATGCTGAATGAAAGTGTGTAATGGTTAATATCAAAAATATATAACTGCTTATTTGTGCTACTATATTCACACAAGAGTCCTATAGCAGTATCGCAGACTTGCCCTGACTTCGTGGTGTAAGAACCTCTTAAGTACTCACTAAAATTGCAATATGTTGCTCGACACACAACTTTTAGTCACAAACACAAGTAAAAGTTGGAGTCTTAATCGCTCTACAGCCCGGCATGGCTTCGCCGTCAGATTCGTAAAATCAAGTGTCGTTTAATGTTGCTCGGCTCCCAGTATTCATTCAATCACTCAAATCTTTAGGAAAGGGGAGATTCGCTCCTCAATAAATCGATAAAATTGTCCTATCACGTTTGATCACATATCAAAAGTCTTGTAAAATTTCGCACATTACAGCCATACTATTGCAGAGAATATTGCATCGTAGGATCTATTAATTCACTGTCGCGTGGGTACCTCTAGATTCGCGCCACGCTAAGCATTCGCCTTCCATTGGTCACAAGTTCAAATCCTTTTTAAGCATTATGTTCATGGTCACACCTCTTCGTGACGTCAATCAGCGCGGAGACCCCGTGCGCATTCAACCATCGCTGTCCTACAACCAGGAAACTTCTGCCAACCTGCGTTCAAGCTATGACGACTTACCTCAGTTTCCTTGTTTGCAAGGTGCGAGCCAAAAATAGATTGTCCAGACTTCTTGTCTCCAGAGTTGTGACATGTCTCAGCTCTGAGCATCACGGCCTTAATCAAGCTAGCCAGAACTTCCTTCAAATAACATAAAGTTATGCCCAATGAAAAGAATAATATGAACACTGGAATGTTAGCATAGGATTTTAGGGTACATTCACCCCATAAAAGGTGAAATTTAACTTAGAAGAAGTAGATTTCACTTCCATACAGCAACTTTTTCTGCGAGAGTAAGCCCCTCTTCAAATCGTAGATCTTATATGCCCCTGCTATCAGCCTAGTACTTAGCTACCTTTCACTAATGAGTTTCCTCAATGTCTCGTCGCCTCAAGCGTGTCTGGTATTTCCTCTCTCTCATTCCACTTAGACGTCATTAGCAGTAGACTACCTGCTTTCCTCCTCATATGTAAACAACACAATGTTTACGTTCTTCACAACGAGTACTCACCGATGCTAGCCAAGTGTACTTGTGCATGATACAATGTCCGTGCAATTCGCTCCAATGACATTATTCCTTCTCGGCTCCCAAGGTTCCCGTTTATGATAAATCTTCATGTTACAAATGTTGTACACGGCCTGAGCTCCGGTACTCAATTCTTCTAATCGATAAGCATTGTTCCCCAGATTTCTGATTATTTTGAATGGTCCCAGATATTTAACACAGAACTTGTGGAATATCTTGTTCGATGGATTAGATAGTGGTGGTTTCTTTATGAGGACCAACTCTGACTCGTTCAGTTCCCAGTGGAATCTCTTTCCTCTTACCCCTCTTAGCCATCTGTCAGCCTGTGCTCTCATGTGTACTACAGTATTTTGAATCCTTAAGTCGTGTGTTGGCATGGGATCACGTGGACATGTGACAATGTTGTCCCACGATCTCTCAGGCACTCTGTTATGGTGGAGAACCAAAGGAATTTATCCCGTTGACTCATGTCTTGTGTAATTGATACACGTCTCAACATCCTTAATACGATCCACCCACTTATAGTGTTCATTGGGAATCAAGACCCTAAAGAATGACGAAATATTTCTCATCACACGTTCACTCGGATTTGCAGCTGGGTTGCGAATCAATGAAAATATATATTTTACTCCAAGATTAATTAATCCTTGTTTAAATTCATTGCTGGTGAAGTAACTCCCGTGATCTGACAAAATAAACTCAGGTTTCCCATGGTCGGAATCACTTTAGTTTTAAGGCGGCTAAGAACCTGTTTCGAAGTGGTCTTTTGTATGGGACACAAAACCACAAATTTCGAAAATACATCTAAGCACACCAATAGATGTCGGCATCCTCTTCTTCCTTTCGTTATTGGCCCATAGGTGTCAATCGCCATCAGCTCACATGGTTTAAGTGGTAGCAAAGGTTTCGGGTACTGCTTCATTAGGTAATTGTTAGGTTTAGTGCGCTGACAAGTATCGCACGTCTTGATTACCTCACAAATAGTGGTTCTCATACGAGGCCAGGTAGATGCCTGTGCTATAGTTGCTTCAACTTTATCGATTCCAATATGTCCCAAGGTTTCATGTGTATGCCATGTTAATCCACGCTGTAAGGAAGCTGGTACCAAAATTCGTAGTTTAGAATGTTCCTCATCAATAAATTTGTGTAATAAATCATTGCGATACATGTATCTTCCTTCCTTTATCAGAGCTTCCTTGTACGCTGGTGTTCCTCTCTGTAGTTCTCCTTTAAAGAATTTTATTAACTGCATCATCCATGGTTCCGCCTCCTGTTGTCTGGGTAGTTCTTTCAGTTCGTCAAGAAACTCACGATCCTTATCTGTTAACTCAAGGTGATTCACGACAGCTTCCTCATCAACTTCCGTCTCGGGGTTCCTGCTAAGCGCATCTGGTATTATATTAATCTTACCAGGGCAATGTTCAATTTCCAAATCAAATTGTTGGATGTAAATGGTCCATCTGGTGATTCTTTCGCTCAACATAGTAGTCTTGGATAAGAACGTTAGTGCCTTGTGGTCAGTTCTTATTGTTATGGGGTAACCAGATACTATTTTACGACATCGTTGCAAAGCGTGAAGTATAGCCAAAAGCTTCAGCTCTGTTACAGTGTAGTTACGTTCATGTTTGCGCAATTTGCGACTTACGAAGGCAAGGTAAGACCGATGTTGAAGGTTGTTCGGATCTTCCTGGAATAGCATAGCTCCGATTCCTATGAATGAGGCGTCCGCCTGAATAACAAATATTCGGCTAAAATATGGGAGACCCAGTTTGATACAATTTTTTAGAAGTAACTTTGTAGCCTGGAAAGACTTATTGCAATCGTCATTCCAAAACCACTTGTTATTCTTTTGAGCAGTTCCTGCATAGGGGCGACCGTCTCTGTATACCCCGGGCAATTTTCCTTGAAAAATCCCGTAACTCCCAGGAAAGCACGAACAAGTTTCACCCTAGCTGGTGTGGGGAAGTTCATAATTGCTTCAATCTTGGCTGGATTTGGTCTCACTCCATCCTTATCGATAACATGTCCTAAATACAAAATTTCATCTTTAAAGAAATGCGACTTTTAAGGTTGATTTTGAAGTTCGATGGGCGTAGGTTGTCCAGTAACTTGTCCAGATTATTCATGTGATCTTCAATATTGTCAGACGCCAACAATATATCGTCAATGTACCTCACTGTCATCTGCTTGACCTCCTCTGTCAAATTGCGATCTAGGGCTCTTATTTGGGCACAACCGGCTGTTTTTACGCCAAAAGGCATTCTCGAAAATACGAATGTTTGATTGTTGAACAGGAAGCCTGTCAACAATTGGGATTTTTCATCCAATTCGATGTGGTGAAAACTTGAGATCAAATCCACACTCGAATAAATGCCTTTTCCTCGGAAACCCTTAAGGACGTCTCTGATTAACGGCTCTTGGTCATATTCTGGAAGAAGTCTATTGTTGAGGGGTCTGGCGTCTAAACATAGCCTTATTGAACTGTTAGGTTTGGCAACGGCCAATATAGCATTGAGAAACGGCGTGGGAGTCTTGCGTATAACTCCAGCCTGAAGCATCCCGCCAATAATCTCGCTTACTTGGTTCTGATATTTTTCAGGTATTGGATACAATCGGCTTTTCAATGGGGACCAATCACTGACATGCATAGAATATTTAAAATTTAAGATTTTCCCAGGTATCGTATCAGAGACATTACGGTGTTTTCTGAGTATCTGTTCGAGTCTTTCTTTGTCTGCACCCCTTAAATTGACTCCATATAGGCGTTCTTGTAATTGTTGTTCGAAGTCGTCTGCGTTGCCATCTGCTTCAGCCAACAGTGCCCATATCTCAGCTCCTTCTTCTTCTTCTTCTTCTTCTTCTTCAAGTTCCACGAGTGCAGTGTTTATGCCATCAGTTCCAAGCTCCAATTCTTCCCTTATCTTCTCACTAATTGCTTCGAGTAGCCAGGTGTTTACCTCTCCCCCTGTAGTCGCTTCATTCATGTTCAACCCCACATTCCTCATTCCTTCTATATTCTTGAAACTCACAGTGTTTTTATGTAAGTCGATGACTGCTTGATATTCACATATGAAATTTGATCCCAGTATTATGTTGAAGTTTAGCTTAGGTAGAATTATGAAACTCTGAGCGAATGTATGCTCCAGAATTTCTAGTTCCAAGTACGCTTGTGTTTTACAAGTCACGGTGCGCTCAGGAATAACGCCACGTACTTTCATTTGAGGGACCGGAATTTTAGGTACTGTGTAATTCCGCCCTATCTCTCGCACTAAGGCCTCAGATACTAGACTTATCTGACTACCCGTATCAACTAAACATTTTACCCTTAATCCGCCGATTCTAGCATAAATAACAGGTAATTTCATAATAGTGTCATTGTGAGGTTTAATGATTTCTTCTAGGCAATCCTCGGGTCTCGCGATCCACTCCGTAATATTTGTCACAATCCATCCATCTCCTTTAGCACACTGGTCGCTCGTGAGACTGTCTTCTTGGTCGTTTTTTATGTTTTTTTTATCCTGGCGACCTCCATTTTGATTTTGTCGTCCAGATTCCTGTCTTTCACGCTGCATCTGTAAGCTTTGCGCCCCGTCATCTTCCGTGTGGTTGTCTGTATCCTTACGTCTGTTCATCGCGTTTTCCCAGCGGTTTCTCTCTCCCCCTCCAGTATTGTGTAGCTCCTCTAAATAACGTTGCGATTCCTCGTATCGTTGGTCTAGATTGCGATAGTCATCCTGTAGTCCCGATTTTTCGTGATACCGTTGGTTCCTGCGGTTATCATGGTTCTCGTACCGTCTTTGTTGCCACCTCTGATTATAATTGTTGTCGTAATTGTTGCCTCTATATGGGATCTCCTGTCCCCATAGAATCGTTCCTGGTTCTGGTATCTCCTCTGCGGATATCCTTCCTCATAATATTTTCTCCTCTGCTGGTCGTCGTACCTCGTTTGGAAGCTCCTTTCATATCCCGCGTCGATTCTTTGGTTCTGATTATTTCCCGTGTCGTTTCTTTGGTTCTGATTATTTCCCGTGTTAGTTGACTGCGATTTAGTGTTTCCGGCCTGAGGTTTTACTATTTCAGTGGTGTTAACCATCTCTTCCCTGTTTACTCTTTTGTCCCTTCCTTGAAATTGATTGTTGGACTCATCTAAATGCCGTAATAATTCTTCCGCTTTGACTGCTGTACTTATATTTGCAGCTGCTAAAAATTGCTGAGCATGTGTAGGGAGTTGCTTGCTAATCGTCATTATGAGATCCTGTTCATTCGGTGGGTGGTCAAGATCGCGCAAATTTAACATCTGACGTGTGAAGTAGTCTGCAAATCTGGTTTGTTGTGAACCGTGGTATTTTCTTGCGTAAAGTTCCAACCTCAAGTTTTGCTGATGGCTTGGCCCCCAAATTTTTTTTAAACGCCTGTCGGAAACCCTCCATTGTTTCAAATGTATAGCGGAAGCTTAAGAACCAAATTAATGCTCCGCCGCCAAGATAGCGTTCTACTGTCCTCAATTGTCTCTCCGGACTTAGATTTTGGTCCATAAATAAATTTTCCAATTCTTTCAGGAACATTTTCGGTGTAACTCCAGTATCAGGTATAAATTTATTCGGGCGGAAATCATTCGCTCTAATAACCTGAATAACTTTAGCTGGTAATTGGTTTGCCTGAGGGGTAGAAGCACGTCCCTCGCATTCTCTAAATAGCTGTGTGTTCACGGTGCCTGGACTCCGACCTGTCTCCAAATTGTTTGAAGTTATCTCCTTATCTAAGTGTTCATCTTTCTGCCTGTCCACTAATGAGGCAAGTATGGTCCCTCTTTCCATCGATTTCAACTCGCTCTTTATCAGACGATCATTGTGTTCTTATAACATAGCTTTCATGTTCTCTTCAATGTCGCGGATTCGATTGCAGTTATCGCCTAATTGTTTTATCATAATCAACTTCTCGTCCTTCGCCTCTGCCGTCATCCGATTCCAGTCCTTCCTAATGTTGTCCTTCGCCTTTTCCAGCTCCTTATCTAGGCCCTTATCTACTTTTGCTTGGTTAGTTTCAATTGTTGTCAACCTCGCTATTACATTGTTATTGTTAGACTCCATTGTTGTTAATTTCGCTAGTATCCAGTTATTGTTCGATTCCATCGTTTCCCTTAGCTCTAGTTGCTCAGTTTCAATTTCTTTCCACCTACTTCCTGATACAAGTTCTAGTTTACTCATCTCCTGGACCAATCCGCTAATACCTCCGTCAATAGTATTGATTTGTGTCTGGACTAACTGTGCCCCTTCTTCGATTTTAATGAATTTCTCTTCTAAATGATTTTGCGCCCGCTTCATCTCTGCTGTATTCTTTGAACATGCATTTACAATTTGTGCGAGTTTACGCATCACGACTTCATCTAGATTACCAAGTTTTAAGCTGAAAGTATCCTCAATCTTTTTGATTTCGGCTAGTTGTCTCTTATTATTATTCTCCACGTCACTGGCTAATAAAACTAATTGCTGTTTTGTGTAATCTTTTATCTCGGTTGAAAGTGCTACAAGACCGTCGGTGTTCTGTTTGGTTATTGTGTTCAAACGCCCCTCTAACTCGTTAGACTGTTTTTCACTTTGAATTTCGAGTTGCGTGTGTAATTGTTCCTTGAGTTCATTCGATTGTTTTTCACTGGCTTCAGCTAATTGAGCGTGTAATTCTACAGACTGTTTTTCACTTTGAATTTGCATGTCTTTAGACTGTTTTTCGCTAGCCTGCGCTATCTCATTTGTCATTTCAACCCTAAGTTCAGTTAATTTTTGTTGAGTGCGTTTCGCTGCCTCCTCAACCACTTCACTTATTTCTGCGAGAGTCGACATATCTTCACACAATATAATATCACACTTTAGAAATATAGGACGATGACAAGACCATCACCAAATTGGCACATATGCACGCACATAATTATCCCCAATTTAACCCTTTGATTACTCAATTCATTTACATTTACCCTAAGCAACACATCCTTGAGTATATCAATTATTTTTATTAATTCTGTCTTTAAAACCCCTTTGATTCAGTACCAAATTTCTAGCCTTATATCTGACTAATATAACTAATTGATCAACATATTAATTAGCTCTTAAGTTATAACCTTCCTGTCATTCAAAATTTTGGAGTTTGGATTGCTAACAAAAGTACTATTTTAAATGGTTGGGCGCCTGGAACATATGCTCTAGTATTTACTTATAAAATCTCAATTCAACTACTATGATCCAAATTTAATTCTATTACAAACTCCAAGATTTTACATAACAAATTTCTAGCGGTAACACATCGCTTACCTATGTTAATAAAATATCACATTCGGTG